>OY986045.1:17667779-18036998 GCA_963920215.1 Nineta flava | reverse complement strand
AAAAGCACTGAAAATTAGAAATTCGTTAATATCTACGTTTTGTAGCCTAATAAATAGTGTCAATACTAAAAGAAATATATATATATAAATTTAAAATAAAATAGGAAATTTTACCAATAACGTTGAATTAAATAAAAAACAAAAATGTGAGAAAAGTTTAACTAACTTTCTTTTGGTAGTGAATGTACCTTTAATATAAATCAACAAAAACATATATCATTTTTCTTTCTATACCATATACGTATAAGTGACAAAGATATATTTTTTTATTTGTATTTATAATTTTTTTCTCAATAACCGTTTTTAATGAATGTTAATAAAATTGTACAAAATTGTTTCTATAGAGTTCAAGTTATATAATTTGAAAATTTGGGACGCCTCGTAACTAATTAATGGTAATTGAAATGAATTTAATCAATGAGTGATCAAATTTTTTTTAACTCCAATAACTTTTAAACGGCTTGGTAAATCGTGTCGTAAATTCCTCACTCAGAAATAATTGTGTTTGGGCAATTTCAATAATGAAATTTGAGATTTCCCATGAATAGTTTTAAGCACGCAATTTTTGTAAATAATTTTATATTAGTAATTGACAAAAAAATTTTCCGTATGGTATGGGTTTGTTTTATAATTTAAAAAGGATTTAACTGAATAATTTAGTTATATTTATTAAAAAAATGAAATTGGTTGTCGAAATATGAAATGTTATGTTTGTACCTCTGGATAGCAGCAGAACTTGGGCCAAGCCATCCGAAACCAGACGCGATCGTATTAATTTCGACTTGTTTCCAACAACAATATGTTCGAAAACTATTATCGTCTGACTGCTCTAAATCATCTAAGTTATTACTGATTTCATCCTGATTTGGACATACAGATTCTAGCATCAAATCAGACCTTATCAAGCCCAATGATAATGACTTCAAAAATTCAATTACAAAATATATGATTTTTGTGAGTGTTAATTAATTTTAAACAAAAACTTTTACAGAAATTTATACCTTCTAAAAAGCAAATTAATTATACGAAATAAAATTAAATTGTATGTTTAACGGATAAATCTCAAACAACTGAACAAAAAATGAAGAACACAAACTTTTGATATTTCGCTTAATTTTTTAGATATGAACAGTTAAAAAATATACTAATAGTGATATATTATATTATAGCTCCTAAAAAAGAATATTCCTCACTCAGAAATAATTGTGGGTTGGGTCTGACGTTGAGGATTTCAGCACCGAACAAAAAGTTTGGGGCCTAACCGGAATGAATCGGTTCCAAATGTATAAACTTTTAACGAAATGTATAGTATTCAGAAATCCAAAACAAGATGATAATTAAATCTATTCGAGTGTTTAGGTAGGATTACCAATTTTAAATTTAAAAGTATTATTTAAAAGTTAGACAAAGTAATCAGCAATTAATTTAGGATCTTATTCGTTTTAAAGCCCCCCCCCCTCCCCCCCAATGGAATGAAATCTTTGGAAAAGACCACAGGAAGTGATTCCAAGAAGGAAAAATTTCTTTTCGTCCTTGAAATCCTTAACGCAACCCCCCAACAATTTAATATTTAAAAAAAATATTTATTATAATATTTTTTACTTAAAAATGAAAAAAAAAACATTTTTGAATTTTAAGGATTTCAAGGACGAAAAGGGTTGGGTTGGGGTTGTTTAGCGGGTGGTTATTTTATTGGAAGTATTGAGTTGGAGTAGTTTAGGGGGGGGGGGGGGTTTGATTTTCCATTTTTACAAAGATACGGAAAAATTCAAAACATAAATAAAGTATTACGACTTTAAAATTTAAATATCTTTTAAACTATTAAAGATGCGACAAGACCACTTCAAGTCCTTTTTGTTTTCCATTAACCAATGAACAAATTGAGCTTTTAAACGAAGCTCTAACTCAAATTTTTAATAAATTACGAATGAAAATAATGGATCATTACTTTATTTATGTTTTGAATTTTTCCGTATCTTTATTAGTAAAAAAAAAAAAGGTAAATAAAAATTTTTTTAATTTTTCAACGGGGATCTTTTTTAAATCCTTCAAAGAATAGTTCCCAGAAGTAAAACAAATTCCAGACTTTTATTTTAAAAATTATCGGGGTTATTCAGATTGGAAAAATTTTTAAATTAACAGAAGCATAGTTAATGGAAAAATTGGGTAAAATTTTTTTTCCGACGGATTATTGTTTGTTGAAGTATCCAGAAAGTACGTGCATTTTTTACAAGCTTATATTTAACTTGCAATGTATGTGTGTTAGGGTCAAATCTTACAAGCTGAATTAGAACCACTTCCTTTTATCCTATGGAGTTAAATTTTTACATGTCGGTTCAGTTCCGATGACAATGCATTTTCATGGTAAGCATGACAAGAATCGACAACGGGAAAGGGGGTTTAGAGGGAGGGGGAAACACAATTTGGTATATCTCTTAGTATTGAAAAAATCGAAAAACACATAAGAAGTAAAGTTGTAGAAAATTAGTTTTACTTTTTATAGTACTTTTTAAAAGCTTGTTTTTAAATATTTTTTTTAATAGAAACTTATTAATTCCTTAATATTCATATTTAATAGGTTAAATAAATTTTTTTGTTCAAGTGTGAATTAAGCTGAGCCGAATCACTCGTTTTCAATACCTATTTTCATCTTTCAATTAAAATTATAAGTATTAGTCGTACAGTTCTGGAGTTGACAATTTTTTTAGGAAATTTTCTGCTTTTTGAGAATTCTTTTTTTCGTTTTCCGATATCTATAATAGTTCTTGAGATATTAACGAACCCTCCCCCTTTTTTTTTTTACTAAACTGTTTATAACTTTTGCAATTTTTTTACGCGGGACTTTTTCAAAAACTTTCTAGATGCAATTAAGAATCGAATGACACCTTGGTCATAATTTTCTGAGAAGGCGAAGTGGAATTCGCAAAAAAAGGCACATGTTTACTAGTCTATATATGCGTAGACAGCGTGTTCAAAGCACCACTGTCTATATATGCGTATACAACGTGTTCAAAGCACCATTGTCTATATATTCTTTTGTGGTTTGCATAACAATCATAATTTGCCTAGTTTTCTAGTGTTATGTGAGTGTTCGAACTGTTGGTTTTCAAATAAGTTAAAATTATTTTTTACTAAAAGTGCACTTTCTAAGGTGTAGGCGTCAATCACAGTCAAAATTTGAAGCTCCTTAAAAATAGGTTTAGCATGATCGTTTGGTTTAGCATTGACCAATATTCGCACAGATCGTTTTTGCATTTCCAATAGTTTATTAATAGTAGAAGAATTTCCCCAAAACAATATTCTATACCTAATATTGGAATGGATATGCGAATAGTATGTTTGTAGTACAATTTCTATCAGCCATACATTGACAAATATTGGTATTTTTTTCGCCATGACTATTCGCCCGATCCACGGGTCCACGGGATACTTAAAACTTTGATAATTATGGGAATATTTATGTCAATTTTTAACCAATGTAGCATTTCCATCAATTCTCAGAAGCTTTATTACGTATTTTTAGCCTGAATTAATAATTACACTATATTTTAATATTGTAAAATGACCCGTGGATATTTATATAGTATAATTTATTGAGGCTAAAAATACGTAATAAATCGTACTAAACAGAATTTTATTGCTTGAATAGCTTCTGAGAATTGATGGTGTAAATGAGAATTGCTTCTGAGAATTGGTAAAAAATTGACATAAATATTCCCATAATTATCAAAGTTTTAAGTATCCCGTGGACTCGTGGATCGGGCGAATAGTCACGGGTATTTTTTTTATAAGTACAAGAGACAAACATACTGGTAAGTACAAAAATGAGGTTAAGAATCATTATTTTATTGTAATAACTACGTAAAAAATATTTACCGAGTATCTTGTTTATCTCCTACATCGAAAACTGAGCTAATCAAAAATTAAGCGAAACATAAGAAAATGGTTGTTTTTTTTGTACATTTTAATCAGTTTAACGAGATTCATAAGAATTTTGAATTGAAAGTGTCTGCTTTGTCCGGTAATCGAATAACTAGTACTAATTAATTCGTTCTCAACTTCAAACGTGGTGTTGAAGAAAATGCAATTCTTTGACTTCATTAACGGTTATTACTCCTCCAAAAAAAAAAGGTTTCAAACTGTTTTTTTTAGAAAATAATATCAAATAACGAGTTTATTTTTCGAACACCATTAGAGATATTAATAAAAAAAATATGTTTACCACCTTGCAACCTTTAACTTAGCAGTTAATACTCATGTGTGTTTACAAAAAAAAATCAGTCTACCACTTCCGTTGCGGTTTAGAAATAAGAATGATAATATGTTATCTATAAAACGGCATGTGATCTCTACTCTGGCCAAGTAAAATTTTATTTAATATTTACTAACGACCAGAAGGTCACCGTCCCGTTATCCAATTAATAAAATACGAGTTAATATGCTGATTGCCGGACAAACAGAAACATCTTTTACCAATTTATAGCATTTCGATTGTCATACTAAACTGTTAAGGAATAAACTTCTGTTAATTAAATAAAATTAATGAAACAAATACATCAAACGTACCTGTGCGGCACCTTCTGAATGAATTATTTCATAAATATCAAACAAATTTTTTGTAAATTCATCCACTTGAATTGTATCCTTTAAAGATTCCTTTAAAAAGTCATAATCATGTGCAACTTTATGCATTAACTCATTTAACATTGGCTGTATTGCGACTGCCTTTTCAAATTCTGATTTAGGTAACGGTGATGGTAATAATATAAATGGTGCATGTGTTAAAGTATCGCGTTCGTATTTTGATCTTGAACGCATAGCAGCTCCATGCATTAATGCCCAATCTTTTGCTTTATCAACAATTTCTTCCAGTACTTCCCTCTTTAAAGGTAAGGTGATGCAGCTTTTGGCAATGCGTTTTTTTTGAATTTTTGTTGTCATGTTTAAAATTATTACCTAAAAAAAAATTTTTTTAAATCATTTTTAGTGAATAAAATATAATCTTAAAAATATTTACTTCCAAATTTTTAACTATATTAGATAATATTTTTATTCCTGAATTGATATTTTGATGTTTAAAACTACATTGACATTTTCGTAATATGCCTGGTTTGGTAAATATCATCAATTAATTAAAAATATCATCAAAATTTAAATAAACGTAAATCTAATAAATTTTTTTACTTTATAAATTTCATAGATAAGAAAAACAATTTAGTTGTCATTTCATATTATTTATATTAAAACTAAAGCCTAGCTTATATATAGACGTATAAAAAAAATTCCTAATGTCCAACTTACATGTGTCGACTCGCGACGAAGAAATGAAATAAATTAGCAAATGACAAAGACTTGTAGAGTAGAAACACTTGTAGTGCCAGACTACAATGTCATAAACACTTGATTTTTATCCATACACTATGTTACGTTTTTATACAGTTCCAGAATCACGGATATTTTACCCCTTCTACCATGTTTTCAATAAAAATGATAGATTTTGTCGCCAAAGTCATGCTAATTATGTCGCTCAAATCAATAGCATGCAATTAGAAAACCTAATAAATATTAATTATTTGAGGGTATTCGATTCACAATTAGATGGCCCCAATTTATTTAAAAAGATTGTCTTTAGATACAAATGAAATTTCGCCTTAAGGCCTGACAGGGAATAAAATAATAAACAAAATGATAGGTTGGAATGGTTCAGACAAAAGCAGTTCCTTATTCTGCTTTACAAAATATTCTAAAAATTGAAACTTAAAATCTTCTGAAATATGACAATATTATTTCGGAGAATCTTTGATAATTTTTATCATTATTAATCCTATGTTCTCAATAACAGAAAAGGGCAGAACAGAAACATGGGGCGGTAAAAATCAATTTACTATTGTTTTCTATCATCTGAGTTGATCGTTTATAAGACGTTTATGAGTTTTTAAGATGAAGTCTTGTGAAATATAGCTAGTTAGGCTTTTATTTAATACCCATATTGTGGGCATGATTTAAGATTATTTTACATTTGTATGACAACATGACGGTCAACATTGGGCATTTTGAATTTTTCGTAACACTATTCTGCCACTTTACAGTAAACACAAATTCAACAACTATTCACAAAATTATTTTCTATTCGCCTGGTAATATAGTTATTAACAAACCATAGAATATTCTACGACAATCGATAAGGCAGGAGGAAATAAATAAGGCATACTGTTTACGCCAGTTTAGGTTACAAATTCTTGATTGTATCGTAATCGGACAAAAATCCAGAATAACTGTTGAAGAAAAACAATTGTTGAAGTAAATGAGTATTTTTACGAAACAATTGTTTCATTTCAATAGTTGACACAAACCATTTTTAATTTGCATTTCATAAGAAATTATCTAGAATTTAGTGTAGTGATGAAGACGGTTTATATATATTTATTTATTAATGCGCTATCTGATAATGAATACTGATAAAAGATTTGTCGATTCACCATTACTTAATAATAATCAACCTTGAAATTTAACAGTAATTAATTTTTTCTGTGTATTCAAAAACTAATCTACTTTTATTTCAATTGTCCTTAAAAGCCACGTCAAATTATCCGTAATGTAAACAGTATGTCTCTCTCTGTCGGACGTGAACAGGATATAGAACTGCACTATTTGACAGGACACGTCAATACCGAACAATGTCGAATACAAAAGAAAAAACATCGAACAAAACCGATAAGTTTTGTGAATTTTTATTGGTAATATTTTAAAAAGATATAATTATTATAAACAAATATAAAGTAACAATATTAATAATGCTTAGAACAATACAAAAATAAAATTCAATTAACACATATTTAAAATATCAATGTCGACCTCGACACCACTTTTACTTAAAAATTGGACCTCACGCGCTACAGCTCACATGACATTTTTATATAAATTTTATTTGTAGCATATATAAAATATACAATGTAAGTAAATTCAAAATTATTACAGAGAACCAAATGTTTGAATGTTTTCTTTTCAGATCAAATTCATTTTCAATTATATTTCCATTTAAAATTTATGTATAAATTTTAACTTTGCGCAACCTATCTAAAAATCAATATCAAAATTTTTATCCAATGTTTACATTAAAAATTAAAAAATAAATAAAAGGTCACCGAAAAAAAATATTACAATATTATTTAAACTATTTACTTTTAGTCCTATCATAATTTATCGATGCAATCATGCCTATCGATATCGATGTAGATTCATGATAACAAAAAAAAATCATAACTGAAGTACTGTGTTAACGTAAGCTGAGTTTATTTCATTATTTAAATTTCAAAAAATGTTTGTTTGTTGTAGAATCATGGGAGTGAATAATAGCAAGAGATTAGCTGCAAAATGCTCATTTTTATCCAAAGACGAACAGGTTATTGTTAGTCAATCTTTTCGACTTGTCAGTAAGAATTCAGAGAAAATTAAAGAAGATGATTTAGTTGTAAGAACATTTTTTTTATTTTTAGTAGGAAAAATTGTATGACTTCGAAGTAGGATTTAGTGAAAGTGTGAATTTAGTTTTGAAATAAACGTGGAAATATGAAATAAAGCTTTCTGTATTGGTATTTGATGATAAAATTGATTAGTATCTTATCGGGTGTCCAGATATTATATGGAAATGTTGTCAGGAAACAGGCCCAAACCCACGCGACTGCAAACAATTTTTCCAGTTTATAAAATATAAGATTTTGGATAACCAATAATTAATAATATGTTATTAATTATGTTAATCTGAAAATAATGCATATAGACAGGAATTTCAATGAAATGGACGTTTGCGTGTCCATTTGAAAACAAACTCAGCTTTCCTAAATATTGTAATGAAACATTTAATTTCAAATTCGTGCTTATTTTACATCAATCGATCTTAAATCACACACAGGTTTGTAAGAAAATAATCTGCGTGTATGGCAATTTGTAAGGAAATCTGAAAAGGCTGTTAGCGGTCAATTTATATTATTTTAATTCAAAATAGTATTATCTCAAATCTAACGGTATTTCACCACGTTCCTTAACTCATTTTGAGTATATTGTAAAAAACGTTATCCACTGCAGTTGTTGATCATCAGGAACAAGTAAATGCGTAAGACTATTTCTATATTTGGGCAACACGATACCAATGAATTTTCCGTTAATAGTTCATAAAATTGAAAGCCTCGTGCTATTTGCTATCAATAGCAGCAGCCACATCTGTTTTGAGCATTTCAGCGAACTGCACCCGTTCGTTACTCAGACTATCCTTCACATCATCTGGGTAAGCACTAACGATAATTTGAGAAGTATTCCAATTACATTGGTCACTTGATGGAACGTTGCAATGAGTCTAGCTAATGCAGTTTTTGTGGTGTTGTCAACTTTCACCATAATATATCATATATATGGTGTGGCCAGGGCTCACTTTTCGAATAACTTCTACGTCTTTCCATTGGACGGTGGGTGGTATACCAGATATATCTTATTTGATAGATTTTTCGCACAGGCACGAGGCCCCCCAAGGTGCGGGGCCCGTAAAAATTGCTAACTCTTGTTACATGGCTAATCCGACACTGGGTCAAATTGGTATAAAAATTTGATTTATGATCAATAGTTCGGCTATAGTAGAATTTAAATATATAAAAATATGATGGATATTGGATATATATGTTTTTGAGCTGTTATAATAGTTCCAGCTTATTTAGGCGTAGTTTGTGGTGCAAAGAAAATTAGAAGCCAATTATTCTGTCAATCAATTTATTAAATACAAATTTCAAATACAGTGTAACGAAACAATTTACATTTTTGGAACAAAACCATTTTAACCACCCAAAAAATACACCAGTTTATGATTTCCGTTGCTTAACTAAGTCAGGTAGTTAAATGTTGTTTGCGGAATACGGAAAATTGTTTTCTATTTTCTACGGGCTATGATTATCTGAATCAAGTTCTATCCCGATCCCCCGTTTGAAAAACGGGAACCTGCAGTTTATATTACAAAATCTTACTGGATACGTTTATAGGGAAAGGGTGCGTGTGATAAAGAAAATACTGGAAATGTATATTTTTGTAAACTTTATTTCACTATTTTTTGGATAACAATTACAACTTTTAGATTATACTTTTGAATTGTATTAACTTTTTGATTTCAACGAATGTTAAATTGTTACTGAACTGGTGAGCTGTTGTTGTCCTGCATTATATATCTGAAATGCATGCGTTCTAAGAAAGTGAGAGAATCGCATCGAATATTCTTTACATTCCAGAACATACTTATAAAGTTAATCTGTTTCTATACGTGAGAATATAAAAAGAGACAAAGATATGCGCGTATACGTAAATGTATCGTTCTGTCTTGTTGTTTGGTTTTTTCTAGGATTGTACAGTGTTAAATACAATGTGTACTGTATCGCAGTTTAACTATTCGCAGGTTTATAGGTTGATACGATGGGTTATATTTGGCCTTAAATTATGGTACACCTGTATTATTTAACATAAATAAATATATGATCAGCCACGGGAAAATGACGAGAAAGCTTTTTGTTGACTGGGTGCTGGGCTAGGTTCCGCTTGAACATGCTTACTGATTTTGTAGACCTATATTTATATATAATTCATAGAAAATTAAATTTATTGGTTTATATTTTTCATATATGTTCAGGTCGATACTTAATAAACATGGCGACAGGAGAAAACTTATGTCTATATTTTTTTGTGTGTACCGGCCGCCGTGTAACTAAGTAAGTATGGCGAGTAACTAACTGGTCCAATAAATACTTCGGTCAAACATGGCCATTGATCGAATAAAAATTGGTTTCACGCACTATTCTTTAGAGGACTTTCTAGTAGTTTCCTTGGAATTTAAGTATCTACTGTAGCGAAAGGGTGCGTGTTATAAAGAAAATACTTGAAATGTACATTTTTGTAAACTTTATTTCACTATTTTTTGGATAACAATTACAACTTTTAGATTATACTTTTGAATTGTATTAACTTTTTGATTTCAACGAATGTTAAATTGTTACTGAACTAATGTTAAATTGTTACTGTACCGTGAGCTGTTGTCTTGCTTTATATATCTGAAATGCATGCGTTCTAAGAAGGTGAGAGAATCGCATCGAATATTCTTTACACTACCAGAACATACCTATAAAGCTGATCTGCTTCTATACGTGAGTATATATAAAAAGAGTCAAAGATATGCGTGTATATGTAAATGCATCGTTCTGCACTGTACCGCAGGTTCTATTGCAATGTTGACACTGATGAACCAGATATGTGTATCTGCTGTATGAGTGCGAATCACTACACGTTAATCCCACAAAAATGTACAAATATTTTATAACACATAAACTATTGCTTTTAAGAAAAAGTCATAGTTTATGAAACTCGATTCTTCAAGATCGTTTGGCTCTGTCTAGAAAATTTTGATTAATACGTTAATCTCATAAAAAATAAGAAAAAAGAGTAATTTTACAAAATAAAATTTTAATAAAACCATAATTTCTGACTCTATAAAATCGATTGACATGAAATCAGCAAGTATTCAGAAGTGACTGTATCATTACAAATCCGTGTTAATTTAAAGATCGCAGTTAATTTAAAGATCAGCAGCTACAAAAAAAAAATCGTAAACGAAAATATACGACCCGGAGATGCGAGATTTCTTCGAAAATTAAAGCAAATCGTAGACAACGCCATGATCGCCAGCAGCTAAATTTTGTTATGTAAAGATTTTGCTATTGACGATGATTGCCTTGTAATCGAAATACCAGTATCTAGAAGTCTTTAGTATATTTTTCAAATTAATTTTCTAAAATAGAATTTTGTTTCGAGTATGTAAGCAATGTAAGTTTTATTTTTTGAATAACTAAATTTTTTGTTTATAAATAGAAATTATGGGGACCTCAAATGGATAGCCGTTTAATGCAATATATAACAAATTATTTATTTGGACGTGCCACTAATCGACAACAAACTGTGGAATTTGAAAAATTTGCAGAAATGTATGTGTTTTGTATTCGTGGCACTGTGGATGAACGTTTACAAGTATTATTAAAATGTTTAGGAAAAAATGATATTGCTGATCCATTTGATGTTACTTACATTTTAGTTAAAGAGGTATTTAATACTAGTGAACTAAACAAATGAGGCTCTATTCACGAAAAATTATGGTTACCCTTAAATATTCTTTGTGTCATTTTTGTAAAGAAAATGTGAATTTGAATTTACTAAGTTATGGATTCATTTTGTAATTCCCTTCATTGTCGCATGTGATGAAAAAATGTAAAAAAAGACGGAATTGAGTATAAAAAATAAGTTTTTTCAAAAGCAGTCACATCAGAATTCCAATTATCTGAATTAATTGGGATAATTGGATAAATCTAAATTTGTGTAAACTGAAGAAGAAAACTGTCGATTTTCACGGCTAAAAGTTTGGCTCTTTCGCAAATAATAGATAGGTTCTGAAAGAGGATTTCCCAATGCTTGCTGCTGCAAAAATCACTTGAATATGGGTTTCTTTTCCTCAAAGCGATTCGAATAATTGGAATTTGGATGATTGAAATTCTAATAAATTCTTGAAAAGAAAGATTGTTATTATTATTATTAAAGTTGTAGAAAATTATGTTTGCTACAATTCATTACCTGATCATTTTTGCTTAAACTCGAATGTGTACAGAGATATTTAGAATTTTAACTTTCAATCTTAAATTGTAAATATTAGTGTAACAGAAGAAATAATAAGAAACAAAATTATAGTAAAACTAATTTTCTACAACTTTACTTTTGATAAATTTGTCGCCATTTCGTATATTAAGGGAGATATGCCAAATTTTGTGTTTCCCCCTCCCTCTAAACCCCCTTCCCTCTTGTCCGATGTTACCCATTATCAAACTTGACCTTTCAAATACCAAATTTCACTCCAATCAGACTAAAACTGTGACCACCAAGCAGTCCACAGACACATAAACGTGTATATATATATATATATATATATATATATATATATATATATATATATATATATATATATTTATGTGTCTGTGGGCTCCCTAGCGGTCACAGTTTTAGTCTGATTAAATGAATTTTGGTATTTGAGGCGTATTTTGTATTTGAAAGGACAAGTTCGATAATGGGTAACATCGGACAAGGGGAAAGCGGATTTAGGCCGGGTACACACGTTACGGTACACCGGAGAGGTATAACTGTACAGGTCACCTGCACAGGCAAACCGGAGCGTCTGTACCAGCCGCCTGCACAACGATAGCCACCTGTACAGGCGACCGGACAAAAATCGAAATTCAGTATTGACTACCTGCGCAGGCATGTAGACCTGAGCGTGTGTATGAGTCACTCCGGTATGCCTGCACAGTTTTTATGTTTTTAAACGGTTTTATTATTATTACGGTTTTATTAGTTTCTTGTTGACAATAGGGTTTCTTGTTGACAATAGAGTGAGTCATAGTAGACTTGTTCAACATTATTACGTGTACAACAATAGACTTTTTTGATCATCATGTCAATCTGAAAACGTAACCAAGTGATTGAAGAATTTATTGATATATATAGGTCGAAACCTTGCCTGTGGCGGGTTAAGAGTAAAGACTACCACGACCATGACAAGAGAGATGCAGCCTATGAAAGACTTGTCATAAAATTAAAGGAGGTAGAAGCCGATGCTTCAAAAAAATCAGTTGTAAAAACCCTATACCTGTGTAGGTAAACCTGCACAGGTATACCGTAACGTTTGGGTGCTCTAGGCCTGCACAGGTATGCCTGTGCAGGTATACCGTAACGTGTGTACTCGGCCTTAGAGGTAGGGGGAAACACAAAATTTGGCATATCTCCCTTAATATTCGAAATGTCGTCAAATTTATCAGAAGTAAAGTTGTATATAAATAGTTTTACTATAATTTTGTTTCTTGTTATTTTTTCTGTTACACTAATATTTAATATTTCAGTTTAATATTTCAATTTAATATTACAGTTCGTAGAATCGATTGTATCAACATTTATGAAAATACAGAAAATTTCAAACACAAAACAGTATCAATCGTGGATATCACGAGGTTCATTTTCATCACCACAAAATGTACAAAAATTTGCTGAAAGTTTAACACATGAATTAGCAATAAATACACAAACAATTACTGAAAGTGATTTAAGTAAATGGATTGGTAGTTGTACAATATTAGGAATATTATTACAGCATGTATTTAATCATTTGTATCATATAACACATAAGGAGAAAGAAAAGGACAAAGATAAATCACAAGGTACACTTTTACATACTAATTTCATGAATCCAAGGCCGCCTAAGGTATTTCCCGCATTAGACCGTTCATTAACCACCCCCACCCACCCACAATTTTAATGGGTATGCTCAAATTTCTAGAAAACCATGCCCAATATTTCTGACGTGCCGGTGATATTTTATTTTTCAATCTATGATCTATTGTATATTTGTATGTTTCTAACTCTTTATTTAGCATTTACATTAAGTTATCTATCAAAAATTTGTCGCTTCCAAATAGCGCCCTTCCCGCACAAAATTATTTGGTTATAACCTACACATTTTTGTGATAAGTCCAGCCCTGCATTAATTCTTTAAAAAAATACAGAATATACAAATAGTGCAAGCATTTAAAATTTAAAAAAAAAAATTTACGCAGGCAATGTTTTTGGTGTTCAAACACCCACTTTATTCCGCGATTTAAGTAATCTATATTCACGGGCGTAGCTATAGCTTTTCCATGGGAGGGGTTCAACAATGTACAAAGATAAACAAGTTTTTGTCCGTGACTTAAACGCCATAAAAAAGCCTCTAAATGCCAATAAAATCAAACAATTTGTACTGAAAATTTTTCTCCTTGTACTATTTTGTGGCACGGATGTACAAAAGGTAGATGTTTAGCGAATATTAGCGTTTTTGCGTAGGCTAAGGAGGGGGGATCCGGACCCACCAATCACGTCTCTTATATACGTCCGTGCCTATATTATAAAATAATTTTTTACATAAACATGGTAATTATTGATAAGTAAATACCTGGTCGTATGTTACCAGATTAAATAACATACTCTTGACCGTCACTACCGTTAGAAGTGAAACTTTAATGATACAAGAATAGGCTTAGGGTAGAAGTGTTTTGTTGTCTCTCCACTTGTTTTTAGACATTTCTGTTAACAAATGATATTGACACAAAGTAACATATTTCTATTCAGTATATGTATGAGCCAACGAGTGGATGAATGTAAAACACCGTGATCACTGGGAAAATATACCGCAATAAAAGCTCGGGAAAATACTGCTTCGGAATGCTATCCCTCAATGCACTGAACTTAAACAGGATACAACTGCGGAAGGTTACCGGGCATTATCACCTGCGGAAGCATTTGCACACAATGGGACTCCATAACGGATTCATTCTGTGCGGCAAGGAGGAGGAAACATCCAGCCACATCATCTTTAACTGCGAATCTTTCGGTTATAGCAGATACAAGATATTCGGTGTATCTCACCCCGAATATATGAACCTTCAGGAAAACCTGATCAGTAAGCTCCTGCCTATTGCCAAGATATGGGAGAAGCGAATCTCGTCAGACTGAAGTAGAAGCGGGAGCATAATGGGCAATAAGGTCGAAGTGCAGTACTTTTTATACCTCAAGATATGTCTATCTATCGCGTTCAATATATACGTGGTGAGAGTGGATTATGGATGTTTCTTTTATTAGCTATAATACCATACACAGCCCACTCCAAAACTTTGCACTTTTCGTAACATTCATATTCCTCAAAATGTAAACCTACTCTACTGAGAGCAAATGGTTTCACCTCAAAAAGAAATAATACTTTCTCTTCGAAAACATCCTCCGAAATTTTGTTCTGCCCCTGTGCTAGCCATAAAAAGAATTTAAAATTTTCAATAGTGTTGTTTGTCTATTTTATTTATTTATTAGCTCTCTTAATTTGTATGTAGGTACAGCATACTATTCACCAGAAGAGAGTCACGAATTAAGTATATGTGATCGAGAAAAAAACCTAATACCATTTTGCCGTGGATTAGATTTAATACCATCATATCCAAGTTTATTGGATTTAAATCAATTAGTTTTTATAAATGCAAATTTACCAGCAAAATATCGCTATGAATGGCGTTTTTTATTTTCAAGTGAAATACATGGTGAATCATTTTCAACTTTAATAGGTAAGTAAGTTTAAAATTTCATTTTTTATCCGCAAAAAATTAAATTTTAATATATCTTCAAATAGTTTTTTAACTTCAATATATGTTTCTGTAAATCAATTTTTAAAGTAAAATATTAATTTTAATTCGCTTACCTTTATTGTAATTTTGAAATATACTTCATTTTTATTTATGTGAAGACGAAAGACCATCCTTCCAATGTTATTTTGGCAAATTGGCTTCACTAGTTAGCGGATATTTAAATTCACTTATCGTCATTTTGCAGCTAGACCACTATGCACAGGAAACAGCGATCTGTGTGAGCGGCCAGTATGCTTTATTTCTTTTAGTTTGCTTACTCTATGTTATTAGACTAATCGCGGCGCCAAAAAATAGCTTCTATAGATCACCGTTTGTGTGGCGAAGAAAATGCTGTCCTGTGTAACACGACTATATTGTCTGCAATCTCTGTCATCTGCACCAAGCTTGCACAAACCCTTTCGGGGCACATAGACAGCAATTTAGTTCTTTTGAATGAATCTCTTATTAATTATTATTATATTGATTTATATAGGAAGAATAATAAATCAAGGGCCTTCTGTGTTAATAATTGAAGATAAAAATGGTTATATGTTTGGAGGTTTTGCACCAGTATCATGGAATTTAAGTCCCAATTGGGTTGGTGACGATTCTAGTTTTTTATTTACATTGACGCCAAAAATGAGAATATTTCCAAGTACTGGATATAATAATCATTATCAGTATTTAAATTTAAACCAACAAACTATGGCAAATGGAATGGTAAGATTTTTTATGAACATGTTTTTATTTTGCATTTTTATTTTAATTTGTATCTCAACGAAAGTACATACGAAAAAATTAAAGTGAATTTTTTTAATTATATATTATTATTATTCTACACTCAATTCCGTATAAAACACCGCAAACCCCATGTTTGTGTTTTTATTAGAAGTTCTCAAAATCTTTGTTAGAAGTAGACTTGGTTAGGCCGGTTGCTACATATTGAATTTCAGTTTTTATATCTCCTAAAATGTGAACTTGGACGCACGGTGGCATGAGTGGAAACTAAACCTTATGATGGTAATACAGTTATCTACCTATATATATATATATATATATTAGTGTCACACAATTTTCTATTTTAAAACGATATCAACAACTTAGAGTATATTTATATTAGAGATCTGTTTATATTATCTTTTAAAATTGAGCATTTTAAAACTAACTGAAGCGCCGCGTGGTGGCATGAGTAGAAACTAAGCGAATGACGGTAATACTGTTATCTAACTATAATATATGTTATTAGCTGTATACAGAGGTGTTATATTTTTTCATGAAAAAAACGATATTAGGCAACTTAAGTACATATTTTAATTTCTAACAATTCTAAAATAAAATAAATTATTTTAATTATTCCACAACACATAAAAAAGAGTATTTTTTCAGTAAAATAATTTAGTTACCTCATATAAAAATCCGGATGTTGTTTTGACTCATATAGCGTTGAGAATATTACCTTATGATTCCCTTATGCTGAAAATATGTAATTTATTGAGAATAGTGCGTCTCATTTGACAAATTTCGTGGATAATTTTAAAAATACTTTTCATATCTATGAGATTTCAATTTGATTTGACTGCAAAATTTTATTTTCGTATTTGCTCATAATAAGTACTAAATTCGTCTTAAATTTTCTCCACATATGTAAGTTGGATAAATGAAAAATGAACTCCCGTTCATAAAAATTGAAACACCAGTAAGTCACATTCTAAGCGTATATATTACTAAATATATGTATATTACATATAATAACACTTACATAATAACACTATAATAACACCAGTTGAATGTTTCAACTGGTTCAATTTTTATGAACGGGAGTGTACCTGGACATTGAGGCCACCACTATTATACATTTTTCTTATCTTTACTCGAACTATTCACTCAAATCTATTAAATTTGATAAAAGTCATTATCTTCGTAGCGAAAATTCAGCAATTATTTATTGAATTAGAGATAAAGCTTTTTTTTCTCCATTCTCACGGTTTAAATTTTTGATTCCACTGATTTGTTTCAATTTACACATGATAATTAAATTTTGTATTTTAATATTTCTTCATAAATTTTTACCAGTATTATTAAAAAGCTCAATATCAGCTTTATGATATTGTTCCTTTGTGAAATACATCGATATTACTTAGATTTTGCTAACAATAACATTTTTTAAGTGTATGGGTGGACAGTTTGATTATTGTGGATTATGGTTAAATTGTGATTACGGTATGGGACATACTAGTGAGAGTTGTACAACTTATAAAGGCTATACGCAGTTATCATATCAAAAAGAGTTTAGTTATAGTCATTTGGAGGTATGGGGCTTAGAAAATCCAACAGCATCTGAAGTAAGAGTAATTTTTATTATAATTGATCTTAAGTATTCCACGAACCAATGGAAAATATTCGCGGGGATTTGATTACTACGTACTTGATGGAGGATTAAATAAAATCAATGTGAGTCGAATTCGCTTTAGGTATCATTTTGTATGTATAACCACAAAATTAAAACATTAAAAATAGATTTTTTTGGATATAAAAAAATGCATGTATTTAAATTTGAATATATGTCCGATATATATTATATTCGGCGAAAAGTACCTCTAAACTTACTGTTTAGGAATTTGAAAATCTTTGATATTATACTTAGTTTAGTAGACAAAAGTAGCGTAATTTTTCAAAATTTTATAATTCATGTGTGCCTTATTAATTCAGTTTTCGAAAAAATGCTTCGGATAAAAGTTGTTTATTATAAATATACTAACAACTTTTATTCGAAATATTTTCCCAAAACCGAATGAATAAAGTACAAATCAAGTAAAAAATGTTGAAAAATGAGCGCTACTTTTGTGGCCCTTAGTACACACCAGGTATACAAATTGAGGGCAACATGTTGTTATCATATATCTCGTCAATAAACATCAAATTGATGGATACTAAATCAATATAGGTAAACATGCCATCAAAGAAGCAAATCATTTCGATTGTTTTTTTTATAAATATTTATTTTTAGTTTTTATTGTTATATTTGTTCTGGTTATTATTTTTATTTTTTCCATTCGTTATATTCATATTTATAACAAAATAATATTAATAAAAAACGAAAACGATGGATCGAAGCCGGTCTGTTTTGTTATATGTTAATGTGTTCAATGCATGCATTTGTTATTGTAGCTGAACTCTGAAGCTTGAGTTTAGTATACATTTTCATGACCAAAAAATTTATAGAACTTATTGAAATTCTACATACTATACCAGCATTGTCAGGTCGGGCGTTAGAGTAAAAATCGTTAAACTGAAGATGGGAGAATTGTTAATCATTAAGCTGTCGTCATAGATTCTCCCATCTTTTTTTCGTTTTTTGGAGTGAGTAGCTATTACAACAGCAGCAGATTTTTGGTTTGAACGCGTAACATTAATGACAATATGTATCTAGATACATGTTCTTGTCTCTCAACAAAATGTCTGCGACATGTTGATGGATGATGCTAACACTTTGATTTCCGGTGTGTTGTTGCATTTCATGTTGCGCCCTTTGGTGCAAAATTGGTTGTTGCAGGTGATGAAGGTCCGCTGCCACCAGAGCAGTTGATTAAAGCTCAACTTCGTAAGCTTATTTCAAATATTTGACGTCTCAAATACTTGACCATTACCAATTGGAAAATTTGATATTACCCAAATGTTTCCAATTTAATATGAGTAATATTCTGGTTAGTGAATATTACAAGATGGTATAAAAGTCAGAAATGAAACAAAAACTTAATTTAATTTATTTACTATTTAAATGAATTGACTTGAATGTTAAATTTCGGATTAATATCCGATTCCAATTGAATTTACATTTTGACTGATTGAATTTAAATCTTGACTCTATAATCTACATTTTAAAATCTTTTACTAAATCTAATCTAAGTTAATTTACAATTGTTTTTATACTGACATACTTATCGTACAAATAGTTTTATAAATTTAACACATGTTTGAACAGCAAAAATGTTTAAAAGGCTTTTTTGTTGATTTGATAAAAATATCATTTTAATAAGTACATTTGTTTTGAATGTCAAATGTTGTCATCAATTTTCATAATATTTAAATAAATGAGTTTGTTACGAAACAGTAACAAACATAATGTCGTTGATGCGAATATTTTACGTTGGTCTGCGGAAGTTTTTACAGGCAATTTCTTTGTTACTAATATATAAATCTTTAAATCAGGATGATCTAAATAGAGTAGGAAGTATACTCGATAATGTTGAACAACAATCCTTTTTGGAAATGGCTGGAAGAACAATTCACAGCGACGGACTTCGAGAACCACCACCTGAATAAAGTAAATTCCATTGAAAATTCACACAACTGAAATTAAGAAGAACGAATATTATAGTTGCTAAAAATATTTCATATAAATCCCTGTTACCTCGCCTCCTCTGTTTCAATTTGTGGTCAACTTATTAATAGGTTTAGTAGAGATTAAGGCTGATTTTAAGTCAAATTAATGACACATTTGCAATATTTAAACAATTTTAGAACTAATTTTTTTAATTTTCTGTGCCATATTTTATGCTTTTGAGGTTTTATTCTGACGACTGTTTTAAAACAGTGGTAAATGTAAAATCCTTATTATTCCTATATTAATTTCACTTATTTCTTTTTAGTGCCAAAGTTATACACGCAAGTAACTAAAAACGAATTTCAATTTTTTTAATTAAATTTTTTTGGGATTTATATGAATATTTTTTTAATTTATCATCCAAAAAATTCCCTCAACTACTATGGTGCCCAGATATTCTCAGTTAATCAATTAAATTGAAAAATCTTGTGGTTACAAAAAAAAAAATTAGTGTATCATATTACTAGATTTTAATTACTAAATTTTTTCTAGTGAGCCAAGCACAATATAATTAAACCGAATAAAAGTTTTAATTTGTAGTTGCAGATCACGTTGGATTAATAATTCAGCCGACAACTGAAATACATATTCCCAAAATATACTATTTTCTATTTCGTTTCTTTAATATCTTTTCATTCATGAATTTTAATATGGTCAAAATTTAAACGCTTAGTGTAAAAATCCCAGATCTAGGTATGATGCACAGCCTTACTTAGGGGTATATTTTTGCATAAAATGTAATTCATTTATAGTTGTCTTTGTAACATCTTTATTTAACAAATGGGTATACTGGCTATAATTGTCAATACTAATCATTGTGATACGAATTTTGCAACAGTGAGGAAACAAACAAACATATATAATATTTCTAATAATATATAGATAGTATTGGTATTCTTAGTAGTAATAGTAGTAGCGGAGAGGAGATTGAAGCCTGGCAAGTAGACCTTTATTACCAACAAGGATCGGCCTAAAGGACAAGGAATTTGTATATAGACTCGGAATTGGTAAGTTATGCGACTGCAGCCGACTTTGACTATGCCGATATTCTTCTGGAGTCTGTGAAAGAAAACTGCAGAAACCCTTCACAAACATTGCCGGTTACTTTCGTTGCAGTCCATACTCTGGCAGTTTAGTCAATTAACCGCCCCATTATATATATTTTAAATAAGAGAATTGACAAACTGCCATCGTTGGGAATCGAATCAGAAACCTACCAGTTCCGAGCAGAGCGTCTTTAACAGCTCGACTACTTGGACTGGTATTAGTATTCTTTGTTGCTTTACTACGTTGAAGCTAAACAAAAAATATATAATTAATAGCAATATTATATTTTTATTACCAGAATACTAGCCACTATTGTCTTTAAAAAATATAGGGAAAACTAAAAAATAACTTCGCAGCAGGGCGCCGACTACCCTAGGGCCGGTCCTACCCCGTATGGTAGCTATGCCAAAAACATGCCTTTTAAGCGGTGCAATATAGGGTTCTTTAAATAATTATCTAAGACCGACCACTTTTGTTTAAAACATTTTTTCGTATATATACGAGTACAGGTATACCCAACTGGTTTGGTTTAAAAACGAGCAAAGTTACGAGTGCGGCTAGTTAATTAAATAATTCCAAGCTTTCGAAATGCAACATGTACAAATTAGAACTTTATGTATTTTTTTAAAAACGTAGCACTTGACGCACAAACCAAATTTAAGAAAAAAACGCGTTGCACTATAAAAAAAATAGATTTTAGAATGCATAAAAAATAAAGAACACTATAGCGATAAATAATAGTAAATAAAAAAGAAATATAAATTTTATATTTAAAAAAAAAAGAAAATAGGGAATTTTTTGGTTTTCATATTTTTTAATGAAAATGCTACACTTAAGTAAATCTAAGAATCAAAAATGATACATTGAAATGTTACTATTTTTTAGCTCAACCTTGCATTTTGGGAAGGATGCGATTTTATATTTTGTTGTCTAGAGATACCTTTTATCAGTTTAAATTTTAGTTTTCGAGGTCTGATTTAAACCACCCCCGCTCTCCCCATTTTGGAAAAGATGTGTAAATCGCTTTTGCGCTATAGCTTTCGTAACAGTATAGGTTACAAAATATTAGTAAATAATTATTTTGTTCGAAATCAAATTGCGTACAAGTTGATTTCTAACACTTTTTTTGTCGTAATGTGCAGGGCCCGGTTACCCTATACGGAACATGGAAAAAAAAACTTTCAAGTCACCCAAAGTAATTTAAAATAATTATTTAAATTCATTCAGAATATCAATAATTTAAATAATGACGAATAAGTTTAGGTTCCTAGAGTAAAAACAATGACTGACAACATTTAAAAAATACTTTCTTTAAAAGTGAACAGCAAGTAACAGTATCATATAAATATATTTTTATAAATTAACTTTCCTTTTTTTTTTGAACTAAATTCATTAATTAGTGAGTCATAATCGAAAATTTTGTTCAACTGAGCTTCAATGCACAGTAAAACGAGAGCAATTTAGACGCTCGTTATTTTGAGTCGGTCTATAATAATTTTTAACTCTTTTCAACACTGAAATGCAATGTGATTTAGAGAGTGCCATGTTTTATTACGTAAAGTATACGAAGTATTGATTTTATTTATCCAGGTCTACATTTTATTTCGTAGTATCATTTCAGTTATATCTTATTTTGCATGAAGCAGAGGTTACTTTAATTGCACTGGGGTAATTGGATTACTTGGGATACTTGTGATTACTTGGAATTACTCAGGTTACATTGAAGTTTTGATTTTATTTATCCAGGTCTAGATTTATTTCGTAGTATCATTTCAGTTATAACTTATTGCATGAAGCAGAGGTTACTTTAATTGCACTGGGGTAATTGGATTTCTTGGGATACTTGTGATTACTTGGAATTACTCAGGTTACATGATTTAATTTCAATTACTCTGGGTAATTGCCATATTTTTTCCAATATAGGGCGGTAAAATTTTATTGGCGTACTGGCGACATATAGCCTTAATCCGACAAAAATCTCAGTTTTTGTAATACTTATGTATCCTCATAAAGCTAAAGCGCAAAAAATATTTGCACCGCCAAATGAGAGGAAGCCTGACTTAATTATAAACTCATACCCGTCATTCAACAACGACAACAAAAATTAGCGTCCATCTCAAAATGCAGAAGGTTTTCATGTAAATTTTTAATGTATCAAGACATATATTTATAAATCTTGTTGTGTTTTACTATTTCAATTTTATTATGGATTTTATGAAAAAATAAAATAAAAAATGTATTTATATATTTGAAAAATATTGTAATTTATGTATAAAAATGTAATTCCAAATTTTAAATTATTTAATATATTATTATTATTATATTTTGTATGATGTTTGCTTTTCGCAGAGAAATCATCCAGAAATTGCAAAATAATTTACCAAAAGAAAAATTAAAGCTGACCATTTTTAAGGATGTACGAGCGCTGATGTATAGTCCATTTATAAAATTCTTCAAAATCTTATATAGTACATTCATAAATGTTCACAATTATGTTTATTATTTTTTGTTGTAAGTTAAAATTAAATTTTAATTTAGGCTCGTCGTACCGGGCCTAACAAAAAAGAAATTTAAGAAAAAATCCCGAGATTTCGGGTAGTTAAGCTATCGCCGACAGAAATAAAATTTACCCGAAATCTCAGTTGTTTTCTTAAATATCTTTTTTTAGACCCGTCATACCGGAATTTTATTGGATCAATCTCTTTATTAATATTTCTATTTTCTATTGCGTAGTTTTTTTTTATTCGTCTTTAATTTTATTCCAAGTGAAAATTATCTAAATATGTGTGAAAAAATGGATTTCTCTATAGGAGCAATGCATTAAAACTCGAATTTTAACATTCAATAATTAATTCAAGACCCTCGTAACTCCCTCCTCTCCCCCTGAAACTTTTATAATTGATATGTATGCACTTCAGCTACATGTAAACAAAAAATCAAGCCTTAACTTTTTAAAGCTTCAGTGCTCGTACATCCTTAAAGGAACCCATTTACCTTTAAAAAGGGTGTAGCTTTGGTGTAGCGGAAGCACGCTGGACTAGATATCCAGAGGCCCGAGATTCGATTCTTGGTTGACGAGTTAATTTTTTCATATCAGTATTAAATTAAAAATTCAATGACATTTGTCTATATAGTATACGCTAGTCTCCAACAGTTTGTCTTACGTAACCGAAATGGAATTTGGACAAACATCGTATTGTTGACGCTTAAGTATACACAAACAAATATATATGAATAATAACTTCGACAGAAATAATACTATCAAAATAAATAAATAAGAATATGAAAAAGTTGGCTATTACGTCACAGTCGTCTTTGGTGTAGCCCGAGGTTCGATTCCCAGTTGACGAGTTAATTTTTTCATATCAGTATTAAATTAAAAATTCAATGACATTTGTCTATATAGTATACGCTAGTCTCCAACAGTTTGTCTTACGTAACCGAAATGGAATTTGGACAAACATCGTATTGTATTCTTCCCGAAACTTTAAAGATTATAAACATACAAAAAAGCCTCCTTTCTCACACGCTTCTGCATTGGCCCTAAAATGGGTGATCGCGGGGTTCAGGTTCGTCAAGTGGAACGTACTCCTAACGTTACGTCGTTACTATGGAAGGTAGAGATAGTCGTAACTAAATTTGCTAATATGGTGCCATTACCTATAAAAAGGGAAGTAATAGAAAAAATAGTGGAATGAGTAGATACTACTTTTCATCAATACCTACTCAGTACTCGATCAAAAAGTATCGATACCAAAAATACTTGGTATCGAATAAGTACATGTATTCGTATTTAGTTGTATCGTTTTGTCCCCAAGCATGCCTAATAACGTGGTCTCGAAATGCTGCATTTTATTGTCAATAGTATTGGCAGTGCGTTTCAATCATAACCTTCAATTGAATATTTTAAGCTCCTTGACAAAATCATTGTAAAGAGGACTTGGCGAATTGGTTAACAAATTTTGTTATTCTTGCAAAGTGCTACTTGACCAGCAACTGATCGAAATATTGGCAATATACTTCAATTAAAATTCCTATTAATGATATCCGCCAATGATTAACAATATGCTTCAATAACTAAAAAAAACGGTTAATACTCTGGCTTCAATGAGCGTCTGTCAATATTCATGAATTTCATGATCCGAATATTGACAATAAATTTGATGCTTACTATTAAATTTTTTCCCAATTTAAAACGATGTTTAGCCCTCCAAAATATTTCTCAGGAATAAGTATATTCTACATTATTCGTGGATAAAGATAATACTCTATTCGAGGTAATCGAAAAAATTATCTAAAATATAAATTATAACCCATGGAGTTTTTTTGACAACAATCATAAAACTACACTCAGGAAAGTTGGGAAGCAAGCTCATATCCTAAACTCTTTTTAAGAAAAAATTAGAACTATTAATTAATTAGATATTTAAATTTGGAAATATTAAATAATGCAACAAAAAGTAAAGAAAGATCAAGAAGAAGCAAATCCCTGTTTAAAGGTAATTTAAATAAATTTAGACATTTAAATTGTAGGTTAGAACAAGTAAAATTATAGTTTTAAACAAAAATTATTATTTTTTGTTTAGGAACAAACTATGTCATACAAATGTTTAAATGAAAATAATTTCGATCGAGTAAAATGTGAGGTGTATTTTGTCAACTACAACAATTGTAAAGAATTCTGGGTAATTATTTTTGTTTTATTATTTGAATATACAGGATGTAATCATTAAGACTAGGCAATGGGAGAAGAAATTTGGAACAGTGTATAAATGAGTTGAACAGAGACATTTATCCTTGAATTGAAAAAAAGGGAGACATAATACTGTCTTTTATTCGCTTTAAAAATAAATGTGCCTCTGTTCAACTCATTTACACACTGTTGCAAATTTCGTCTCACAATGACTAGTTTTGACGAATAGCTTGGTCTAAGATCCGGCATTAGTGAAAACCTTCTCTCATCTGTTAATTGAATGAAATAATTTTTAAAAGGCAGGTAACAATATTATAAATGTAGGAGTGCAATGTCTGCCACCGTAGTCCTGCTGCCTATATCATATTAATTAATTAATATGATATAGTGTCTTTGTTTGTTGCTCGAACAAATATATTTGTCTCTCTCTCTGCGTAGAACACATTTTTTGAAAATTTTATTACTGTGATATTATAAAATATATTTTATATAATAAATATATAATTAAATTATTTGCAGCCTATATAAAAAAATTTTTAAGTAATAAAATTTTCAAAAAATGTGTTCTACGCAGAGAGAGACAAATATATTTGGTCGAGCAACAAACAAAGACACTATATCATATTAATTAATTAATATGATATAGGCAGCAGGACTACGGTGGCAGACATTGCACTCCTACATTTATAATATTGTTATCTGCCTTTTAAAAATTATTTCATTCAATTAACAGATGAGGAAAGGTTTTCTAATGCCGGATCTTAGACCACCTGTATTTTATTGTTTATAAATGCGAAAAATGTCAATGAGTGCGAATCCTTTGAGTGATTTAAAAACGCTCTGCTATTTTAATGCATTTTTAGTAATATTATTTTAGGCCTGTCTATTAATTCGCTTTTACCGTATTTTGTCGAACTAAGTGCTTATAGTAAACTTAAGCACTCAGCTTAAAAAAAGAAGTGACCAATTTCCCGATCGGCTGGAAATTAAATTATCGTTATAATCAATAGTTTTCCATGCTTTATTCCATAAACTTTCCACTTTTTGGCCTTAAATTATGGTACACCTGTATTATTTAACATAAATAAATATATGATCAGCCACGGGAAAGTGACGAGAAAGCTTTTTGTTGACTGGGTGCTGGGCTAGGTTCCGCTTGAACATGCTTACTGATTTTGTAGACCTATATTTATATATAATTCATAGAAAATTAAATTTATTGGTTTATATTTTTCATATATGTTCAGGTCGATACTTAATAAACATGGCGACAGGAGAAAACTTATGTCTATATTTTTTTGTGTGTACCGGCCGCCGTGTAACTAAGTAAGTATGGCGAGTAACTAACTGGTCCAATAAATACTTCGGTCAAACATGGCCATTGATCGAATAAAAATTGGTTTCACGCACTATTCTTTAGAGGACTTTCTAGTAGTTTCCTTGGAATTTAAGTATCTACTGTAGCGAAAGGGTGCGTGTTATAAAGAAAATACTTGAAATGTACATTTTTGTAAACTTTATTTCACTATTTTTTGGATAACAATTACAACTTTTAGATTATACTTTTGAATTGTATTAACTTTTTGATTTCAACGAATGTTAAATTGTTACTGAACTGGTGAGCTGTTGTTGTCCTGCATTATATATCTGAAATGCATGCGTTCTAAGAAAGTGAGAGAATCGCATCGAATATTCTTTACATTCCAGAACATACTTATAAAGTTAATCTGTTTCTATACGTGAGAATATAAAAAGAGACAAAGATATGCGCGTATACGTAAATGTATCGTTCTGTCTTGTTGTTTGGTTTTTTCTAGGATTGTACAGTGTTAAATACAATGTGTACTGTATCGCAGGTTTAACTATTCGCAGGTTTATAGGTTGATACGATGGGTTAGATATGTGTATCTGCTATATGAGTGTGCGTCTCTACACAACTACTCTAGATACTGACTTATCTATTTCTGTAGGTAGATAATTTAGAGTAGAGGCAGAGCTATCTGTGAAGCTAAATTTGAGCTAGTTTGTAAAAGCGGAAAATTTTTCGACATTATTAATCCTCCTGTTGTTTTGTTTCCGTGGTAATGATTAATATATTTTTATTTATACAACTATTTGATGAACTAAATGTTGATTTGTTGATATTGTCGTTGAAAAATCAATGGTCCATTCAACATTTTTCTTTAACTAAACTTTTTGTGAAAAAGACAATCCTAATGATTGTCATTATACATTTTTAAAAAGGCAGCAATTGTTATGCAATTGACGTTTTTATTCATAATCTCTTCTCTTTTTATCTTTCCAAATAATTACAAACTTCCTCTCAAAAAACTTCGGGAGTTTAAATTTTACGAACTGAGATGGTTTTAAGAGACCATAATTTAGTCATTTTTTGATATCAAGAAAGCTAGATATGAAAAATCATACACATCTAGGGATGGGTATCGAACCCACGACCACTGGCATTCTAGACCAATACTCTACTAACTGAGCTACCTTAGATGTTATAGAAGTGCTTAATTAATCAATTTGAATATATATCCAACCCAACAAATACCAAAAAATTTGGAGCCCAATATCTCACATTGTTTTAGACATAAATGATGACTTTTTCCGTAAGGATTTAAATAATATTTTTATATATTTTTGTAAAAATTGTCCGAAATCTATTTATCATACACAAATTGCGAGATATTTTGTGTCTACAATGTGAATAACCGTGCATGAAAATTTGATAATAACTTTGTTTTGGCACTATAAACAAAAATTCGATGAGTCCCCAAGAAAGATAAGATTGTTTTAAGGTAGTTCCAGCACTGTCTTATATAATCAGGACAAAAACCCGGTTTGCGTTTATTATAGAACAAATACAAATACACACATACACAACACATCGATATATTCACTATTTATTCATATATACATATACAAATTAATGTAATTAAATAATTTTAAACTTTTATATTTCGAAAACAAAAACGGTAAAACTCTCCTAATTTCTTTTTTAATTCTATCGAGTATTTTTTTAATACAACAGATAATAGTTGGGCGGTCATGAAGTTTTACAGTTTCTAATGAGAGATAATAATTACTTTGCTATTAATTATCTCGCGTTCAAAAATTCTGAAATTCGGGATTTATTAGAAAACGTTATGTTTAGCCTGTGAAAAAAAATGAGCGAAATCTGTCGAAAAGTGGTTTCATGCTGGAGCATCCTTAAGGAGAATAAAGAGAGGGTCAAATTCGTTTTTTCTAAATATTTCGAAAACTATGAGGTTTATCGCAGACATTATTTTACTAACGAAATTATTGGACATTAAATTTTGAATAAAAATGATCTGTAATATTTTTTGTTTAAATCAAGAGGAGTTGAGATATGAAGGGGAATAATAAATTAAGTCCCGGTATAATGTACTAAAATTCACCCTTTTCATATCTCCACAACTATTCACTTCAACAAAAAATAATAAGACCATTTAATGTTATTTAATTTAATGTTCTTTAATTTTTTATTATGATCAACCTCACAGTTTTCGAAATATTTGGAGAAAACGAATTACTCTTACCTTTGCTTCCCTTAAAATATATGGTAAAATCGCTTAATGAGAGGGGGATCTTTATTTGTAATACCAAAACGTTATTAAACATTTTGTAAATCATATATACGAAGAGTCCATGGTGAGATTATATATATATATATATATATATATATATATATATATATATATATATATATATATATATATATATATAACTTTAAGACTTTAATAAATTTTTATTGAATGGACTTTTATAGATAAGGACTAAGTATCTAAGGAGTAAAACAAACAAAAATTGATCAAAATCGATCCAGTAGTTTTTGCGTGATGCGCGCATAACGAAAAGCTCCATTATTTTATTCATATAGATATTCGAGACAATCTCACCATGGACTCTTCGTATATATGATTTACAAAATGTACGAAAAGCTCCATCATTTTATTCATATAGATATTCGAGACAATCTCACCATGGGCTCTTCGTATATATGATTTACAAAATGTTTAATAACGTTTTGGTATTACAAATAAAGATCCCCCTCTCATTAAGCGATTTTACCATATATTTTAAGGGAAGCAAAGGTAAGAGTAATTCGTTTTCTCCAAATATTTCGAAAACTATGAGGTTGATCATAATAAAAAAAAAAAAAAAATATATATATATATATATATATATATATATATATATATATATATATATATATATATATATATATATCTGTCCTAACGAAGTGGCGGGTATCAGCCAATCATCAATATGAGTAGTAAATTAACAAGTCCACATAATCGCCTTTCGAGGGCAATCGGTCGCCCTAAGTCAATCCTTTGAAAATTACTGTAATTAAAACCTCCGAATGACATTGACGTGGAATGATACGGAAATATGGGTAGTTTGATAATATATTAGTCGCCCTTATCCTATCTTGTGAAAAACTACCCCGGCGACCTGTTTGAAAGAGTGATTAATCGGAACCTTACTTCCGTCATCGAACATCCTTAAGTTTTTTTTTTTTTAAATGAAATATTTCATTATCCAGAACATGGAAATAACGGACGCACATAATGATTGGCCTCGAAAGGCGAGTATGAATAATAACTCATATTGATGATATTCGATGAGTGAGGCGATCTTACCATGGGCTCTTGGACTATTAATTTTGGGCTTATTCTATCTGTATTAAAGATGTACGAGCACTAAATCTTCAAAAAGATTAAGGCTTGATTTTTTGTTTACATGTAGTTGAAGAGCATATAAATCAATTAAAATAGTTTCAGGGGGGTTACGAGGTTCTAGAATTAATTATTTAATGTTAAAGATCGAGTTTTAATGCCGTGTTCTTATGGAGAAACCCATATTTTTACACATATTTTGGTAATTTTCACTTGGAATAAAATAAGACGAATAAAAAAAAAAAAACTACGCAATAGAAAATAGAAATATTAATAGAGATTGATCCAATAAAATTCCGGTATGACGGGCCTAAAAAAAGATATTTAAGAAAACAACTGAGATTTCGGGTAAATTTTATTTCTGTCGGCGGTAGCTTAATTACTCAAAATCTCAGGTTTTATTTTTAAATATCTTTTTTTTAGGCCGGGTATGACGGGCCTAAATTAAATACTAACTTACAACAAAAAATATTAAATATTATTGTGGACTTTTATGAATGCACTATATACTATATATTTTGAAGAATTTTATAAATGGACGACTATACATCAGAGCTTGTACACCCTTAACTAATTTCATGATACATGTACGTAAATTTTAAATAAAAAATATCTTAATTGTAGAATAATATACGATTAAGTCGGAAACGAAAAGGAATTGTACCAAATATGCCGCCATTAAGTGAACGACCAAAAATAAAAGAAGATTTTTTTGCAAATTTAAATAAAAATAATTAATCCACATAACGTATGACTTTGTGATGCTGTAAATAAAAAATTTAGTTTAAATAAAATAAATCTGTTAAAATTTTATTTCTTGATTTTTATTCAAATAATAAAACATATATATATATATATATATATGTGTATATATATATATATATATATATATATATATATATATATATATATATATATATATATATAAATTAAAATATGTATACTCAAAACATTTTATTATTTTTTTTTTGTATATAAATTTTAAATAAAATACAAAAAATATTTCAGGCTATTTTTTTATTTATTTATAAATACTAATTTCTTAAGCGAACTGTAATAAAATACGTAATAGTTTAATTTATTTTTTAAATTAATTATGAAAAAAAAATTACCGTAAACAAAATACATCAGCGAATAAATAGAAAGTATCAACTTTTAAAATTAATTTAAAAAAAAAATAGTTTTCTTCAAATTATATATAAAGTATAAAATACTTTTATCCGTCCAACAAAAAATTGGCATCTTGAAATTTACATAGTGGTCGAGTTCAGAACAATTCCTTAGTAAACTAATTAAATCAGTCACTCTAAACAAATTTACATCTGAGCATCTAAATTCAGTACATTTCTCAGAGGACACATTTATTAGTCAGCAGTGTTGCTAAATTAGGATATTTCTCCTTAATTTAGTGGATTTAATGATATCAAATAACCTGGAAGGCCAAGGTCAAGGTGCAAATCAGGGTAATTATACTATCCCTCCTCCGATACAACTTTTATTGTTGTTATTCTTTCCAAAAACCCTTACTTGAAGAAACATTCGGGTACATTATTTTAATGAGGCATATATACGAGGTCTGTCCGAAAAGTATGCCACCTGCTTTTATATCTTGTGTTTGAACGACCTCTGCGAGCATTAACGTCAACAGTAAAACCTCACGAACTTATCGGTTGCTCGCCGACACGTACAGGACGTATAGTTCATGCGCAGCGTGTATTTGTTTGCAAAGCTTTTTTTGTGTTCGTCGGATTTTGTTATTGTTAAAAAATGGCTGAAAGATTAGATCTACGAATTAGTATCAAATTTTGCTTCAAACTCGGAAAAACTAGTTCGGAAACTATTCAAATGATGCAGAAGGCCTTTGGGGATGAGTGTATGTATGGGCAAAACACAACAAAAGGAGTGGTATAATCGTTTCAAAAGTGGCCGCACATCTGTTGATAGTGATCCTCGTTCTGGCCGACCTTCGACGACAATAACACCGGATAATACCAAAAACTACAATTTGGGAAATTTTAACCTCAAATTTAGAAAGTAGAAGCGGTGGAAAATCTCAAAGAATCTTGTGTAGCAGTTTTTAACTAAACACAATATCACACTGCTTCGCCAACCTCCGTACAGTCCCGACATAGCCCTCTGTGACGTTTGGTTGTTCCCGAATTTGAAAAAACCGCTCAAAGGACACCACTCGACGACAAAAAGACGGTAGAAGATAATGCAACGAGGGAACTCAAGGCTATTCCAAAAACTGACTTCCAGGACTGCTTCGAAAAGTGGAAACACCGCTGGGAGCGTATTATTCAATCAAATGGGGACTACTTTAAAGGATGCCACTCGCCCGATGACGAAACATAACGCCAGCGCGAAGATATGAAGGTAAGTCGGATACTTTTCGGACAGACCTCGTATATATGACTGTCATTATCGTAAGGGCACAGATAAGTAGTCTAATAAAAATTGATATAACATTTTTTAAAACTTTTATTATTGTCCCATTTCCTGTAACTTTGAGTGTATTTTAAAATATTAAATGACAACTATGTGAGTAATTATTACATATCATTATTTGGAAAATTTACTCAAATCATCAGTTACAATATTTACAAATACTAATCCCAGATTTAAATTATTTGCATAATTCCATTTGGGAGAAAACGGTTAATAATAAAATTATTTAATTATCACAAAAAAATAAAATAATTTCATTGTTAAGTTAAGTAGAAAATTTGTACTGAATGAAAGAATCATACTTGAAGTTGTAGACTTCAGCAGCCATGGATTGCATTCCAGCCTGCATTCTAAAAAAATCTATATATTTATATATAGATTTAAGGTACGATCTCATGATGTCGCTCAACGCTAGTTTTCAGCCACATATTAAGCCACGTGGCACAATTTTAAATTTCAAGCAACATGAAAAATTAAATTGTGTTTAGTTTTATCGCAATATTTTGTTGTGTTGAAAATTATTTAAATAATTTTTAAGACCTCAGCACACAATTCTAATTACAAAAAGAAAATAATAAGATCTAGTTTTGATTTATTTATTTTTTATCTTTAAAACAGTTTTTTTTTTTAAAATAAAAAAAATCAAATATAGTTTATTTACAAAAAAAAAAGGGAAGAGTATTAAACATGTTTTGAAAGTACGAATTAAATTTTTTAAATAAGTATTTTTGTAAATTGAAATCGGTAAATATGTAATGTCTTATATACACAGCCGGTGGGCTAGTGCGTTAAGGCGTCAGACAAGCGTGGTATTGTATTGGTTCGTACCTAGGCCAAACTAATATAATTTTTAATAAACTTTATCAATTGCTGATCCCTTTGAATACGACCATGGCTGAAACGTAACTGAATATTATAGAAAAATTTATAAAAAAATATGTTTTCAAAAAAACAATATTTTCTATTTGGTACAAACAAGCACTCTTCTAAATAGTTCAGGACCATATATAAACAGAGGAATTTACCAATTTCAAGTCAGTTTAAACTTGACATTTGTTCGATTATTATCACAGTTTGAAATTACTATTTGTTGGATTAAAATAATCAGTTATAAATTAAACATTATTGGATTAACAGTCGGTTTAAAAGTAAAATTTGTTCAAGTAAAATTTGTTGTACATTGTTGTATTAAAGAGAGATAGAGACTCATTTAAAATGTTGTAATAAAATTTTAAAAAATTCAAATTATTATTTTTTGTTCAAATCAAATCAATTCAGGTTTGGATATCATAAGGATTTTGTTTAATTTAATTTTTTTTTAAGTGCGTGTTGTCCAATTGACATAGATTTAGTAAACTTTTGCTAATATTTGTGTTTCGTTTTTGTGTCGAGTATCGGTATCTGTTTTAGATTCTACAGCGCTCCTTTTGAAGGCTAAAGAGAGCCAAGATACCGCGACAAGTTTTGTTCCGTCGCTTGGGAAAAGAGAACAATATCAAAGTATCGACATATGATATACAGTCTGATAACACTCTTTTTCAATATTCTTTGGCATCAAATGCTTGATATGAATAATCATACACATCTAGGATGGGAAACAAACCCACGATCTCTGGCATTCTAGACCAACGCTCTGCCTCTGAGATACCAGATGCTACGGTGTTGGAATGTATATAAATTTTGTTAATAATAATACGATGTGTTTTCGATGTATATGATTTTTCATATCAAACATTTGATGTCAAAGAATGTTATCAATGTCCAGACACATTACTTAAATGTCAAAATAAATAAACGCTCAACACTTTCGTTGGTATAATGTAACCAAAAGGCAACCGTACTAACAATGGATATATAGACGCAAGTTTACAAAATAGCAATTAAAAATATGTAAATTCTCTTTTTTTTTACTGCCTATTCAATTATTACCACACTACTTAGATCTATTGCGGAAAGTTTACTTTCCGCACTAGATTGTAAATAAATATTTGCAATACATCTAAGTAGTTTGGTAATAATTGAATAGCCAAACAGCCATTTAACGCCCAACAGAACTAGCGTTAAACATAACTAGTCCCGCATTAGTAAAAAAATAGTATCTGCAACTCGTGTGGGTTGTCGATTACCCACTCGAGCTGGACAATATCGTTCTCGTCCGTAATCAACAACGCACAATATACTATTTCCTAACTTTTCTAATATTCGCTCCATGAATAATTCATTGAAACCGTCTAGACACCGCCTTAATTATATCACGTAATCAAAAATTTCACTATACGAAATTTGTTTTATTAAAATTTAATCTAGTACGTATTTGAGAAGAAGTTTATTTATAAATTATTGTTGCAAGTTTTTCAAAATTTTAGCCTTCTATTAGTATGTGTTTACTAAAGGAGGTTAGGATAAAGCGGTCGTCTATTTATCGATAATAATATTGCTTTTGACTCTCATTCCAGCCATGCTGACGCTGCGACTTATCGCCAAAATTGTACCACGTTACTTAATTTGTCATTGAAAATGAGCGTCGAGCGACAACATGAGGTCGTAACTTTAGATTTTTTTATAAACCCAATTGGTACACTACCCACATTATTTTGATTTACGATAATTGTTTTAATAAGTAGTTTAATTTGAAAATTGTAAATTATTGTATTTAAAAAAAGTTTTTGCGTACCTTAGTTTGTAGTTATATATTCTTTTTATGTGTTTTTATCTCCATAGAATAAAAAAAAATTAGTTACGCAGGAGCTGCTACAACTTAGCGAATTTCCTTAAAATACATAAATCACTCTCTAGCGGCCATAATTTTAGTGTGATCAAAATGAAATATATCTGATCTGAATTTTAGTTTTTGCAGGTCCAATTTTATTTTATTACTAAATGGCATAGGTCAAGGGGAAAGGGTGGCATAGAGAAAGAAAACATAAAATACAAAATATCTCTCTTAATATTAGAACAATTGAAAAATGTATAAGGAGTAAAGTTGTAGAAAATCAAGTTTGCTACAATTCATTATCTAAACATTTTTTTCAAACTATAATGTGTACAGAGATACTTAGAATTTTCAATCTTAAGCCGTCAATATTTCTGTAAATATTTAGTGTAACAGAAAAATGAAAAGAAACAAAATTATAGTGAAACTAAATACCTACAACTTTACTTCTTATAAATTTTTTTATTTTTCGAATATTATGGGAGATATGGCAAATTTTGTGTTTCCCCCTCTCTTTAAACGCTCCTTTTCCCTTGTCCGATTTTATCTATTAACGAACTTGACCTTTTGTATACCAAAAGCGCCTCAAATACCAAATTTCATTCCAATCAGAATAAAACTGTGACCGCTAGAAAGTCCACAGACACATAAACTTATATACACATATGTTGATATACATAATATATATATGTATATATACATATTTTAAAGGTATATATATATATATATATATCTGCATTTCCTTTGGAGGAAATTCGCTAAAAGAAGTAACTGGTCCTGTAATTATGACTTTATTCAACTTTAACTGAATGTGCAAATGTGTATGCATCCAAAGTAACAAAACGTTATCATATTTCCATTGATGCATATAATATAATGTAAATTATTTTTAGTATATAAGCTGTGAGAGTAGATTTGCTTCCATTCTTCTAAGCAAAAAGCAAGAATGTAAATGCAGATATGTTTTGAGCGAAGATTACCACGAATTAAAGTTCAAATTAGGTATGTAAATATAATTCTAAAAGTGGTTATAAAAATTAAAATATTTGAGAATTAGTTTCTTAAAATTTTTATTTTGATCCATTTTTAACACGTTTATATTAGCTTGACTTGTATGTATGAATATAATGGAATTTTTTAATTCAGTTTTCACCCACATCCGGACGTCTTTATAATCTGAAATTTTATAGACGTTGCAAAATTGCAAAAACGTGTTGTTTTAGTTTTTTTTAAACACTAATCTTTATTAATATCATTCCACTTTTAGAAAATTCGTTTTAAGAACATACAAACTCAAAGTACTAAGCAAAAACTATAAGTTCAAAATTATGGAGATGAAAATGGATAGTTATTAAAAATAGGCGTGTTCTAGTATACCATTTTCATCAATCCAGTATTTTCAGTTCGCTAAAACTATTAATATACATTTTTTATATTATAAATATACAAATTTTTATAATTGGCTTTTGTGATCTTATTAATTTATAATAATGCATATGTTTATAATAATGTTCACAATAATCATTTCATTATTCCACGTTCTCAATCATTGAACCAAAAATATCATAAAAATAGAACTCAAAAATTTATGATAGTCCGTCCCGGCTATAATAAATATGTAAAAAAGCAAATTCAGCAGAAGAAGTTTTAATATATTATTTGAACATCCAGTATAATTGTTCTACAATTATACATGTCAGATTGAAATGAGTTTCATTAAGTTTTTTTCGTTTTCAATACGTTTATAAAATTTCAACCTGTTAACTTTTCAAGTTATCGTATAAGCAAATGGAATATGCGGAAATCTTCGTGGAAAAACTAATGTATCTTCTAAGAATAAAATGCATACGAACATTATATGAAACAAAGTCTTATAGATAGGGAGCTGATGTCAGATATTATTAACAACTGATTAAAAATATTAAAAAAGTAGAGATTTACAAATTATTTTGTGACACTTGATTTAACATAATTTTCGTAGGATACTATTAATATAGGGTGTTTTTTTGTTGGTATGATCGAACTTCCGATAGGGATAAATTTATTAAAATAGGAATCATTTTATTAAAATTTTTTATATATATTCAAGACTCACGCCTCAACAACGCTTTGAAATTATTAAAATTTACATTGAAAATCATTTTTCAAAATCAAAATTTTTTTTCGAAAAATTGTGTTTAGTGATAAAAAATCTATCCTGACGAAATGTGGTTTCAAGATGATGGAGCTACAGCCCATACAGCACGTGAATCCATTGATTTGTTAAAAACAAAATTTAATGAAAACATTATCTCTCAATTTGGATCTGTTAACTGACCTCCTAGATCATGTGAGTTAACACTACTCGATTATTTTCTGTGGGGATATGTTAAGTCATTGGTGTACGCTAACAACCAGTAACAATCGACGACCTGGAAGCCAACATTGAACGCGTTATAGCAGAAATAAGACCAGATTTGCTCGAAAAAGTCGTTAAAAATTGGACTGACAGATTGCAGATCGTCAGGAGCCCCCGAGGTGAACTTCTAAATAAAAAAAATTTCATGAATAAAATTAATCATTTTGTATTTTTATTTAAATTTCCCACCCTCTTAAAAAAAACACCCGATATAAGAATCGAATTATAGGTTTTGTGACAGCAAAGGTAAGGCCAGATCGTATCCGACTTAACCCAAGGCCATATTTGTCCAGCTTATTTGGAAAATATGTTTTAAACGGTCACTTTCGGTGGAGTACAAGAAGCGTTTCATCTATTGTTATATACTCTGATGACGAATCAAATTTAAAACAATTAGTTTCAAAAATGGTTCATAATTCTCGGAATTGAGCAAATTGACCGTCCTGTTTAACATCTAGTAAACAGCTGGCTCAAAGGGTACCGGGCACCAGGTTTGTCAGAAAATTTTTGTCCCAGTCGTCACATTTATCATCAAAAGTAGCGACATATTTTAACAACATTTTCAAGTTTAAAATAATTTATTGGTTTCAATGAGAATACACAATAATTTAGTAGCAAATGCATGTAAAAATCGATAATTTTGCGAAGCATCGACGAATCTGGCAATCCTGCCGGCCACCTGAATTGGCTAGGTATCACCACTCTGATAGAGCATGTGTAGTACAAATCTTGGTAGACTGGATCGGTTCCGACCCAGACCTTACCTCCGGCGGGTTAGTAAAATATCAAATTACCAGTTGTGTGTGTTTCTATGTTATGAGTGTGTTTATCCGCACGTTAATCAAATTCAAACAGATTTAGAACAGAAAAATCAGGGAAGAAACAGTTCATTAGTTTTCATTTAAAGTTCATTGGTTTTTCACAAATACCCATTAGATAACACTGCAATCGCAATACACGGATCCTATTTTATATAAAATTGACTTGAATAAGTATTGTAGAAAAAAATGTTTATGTTAAAAAGTCTAAACTGTTATTTCTAATAACGAACAAATCAGCTCCCTATCTAATTATATAACATACAGATAAATTCAATTATGTCTATGATAATAATATCTGGCTTCTGGTAAAAATAAAACAAACAAAAAAATAAATAAATACGAAATTACAAAATTCATACGCATTCATCTTATCGGGATTGATTAATTGTTTTGGTGGCTAAATACGGGAGCATATAAAAACTGAAAATATGTTTGTTTGACTAGTAACATTCATAGGTATGTAATAACTTAAACTAGAGAACACAATTATATCAAATGACTGCACATGGATGCGTCGGCTGTTTAACTGTACTGTAAAACCTTCAAAACACAAATAAAATATTAAGCTTTCACAATATTTCGTATTATAATATTGAGATGGTATTATTTTGTTACTTAATTACGCATATTACGCATTACAAGCAAACACATATAATTATTTTGTTCTAAAATTAAAAAAAAAATTAAGTAGCAGAACCATTTTTTATTGTTAAAAAAAAAATGGATATTGTTATTTACTCTACGTTGACTTTTATTTGTCACCGTTCTTGTATTTTTGTGTGTGGATATTTTTGTTTTAAACAATTTCATCCGTTAATAGTCAATCATCTCTTACATTGATAGTAAAACACTGAATTTTAAAATGTTCACACAATTGTTGCACCTGAAAATAAAAATTGTAAAATATAAATATCTTTAGACATAAATGAAAAAGAAATGATTGTCTATAGTTTAATAAAGCAGATAAGATGCAGTTATCCGATCTTGTTTCGAAATTTCCGATCCTTTGATCCATAAATTAAATTTTTAACACCCAAGTCTTACTTGGAACAAAATCTTTGATTGTGTACATTTTTATTTTATTGTAAAATTTGATCCATTTATGTATTTCATGATTAATATCAAACAAATTTTATTACAACTTATTATTGATTATCAAAAAATTTGAAATCGTGTTAAAAAGGGTTTTACGCTATCCAACTGGCATCTATTGTATTTATGGTCCGGGAGACTAAAGGGTTTTTTCAGGCAACGTTTATAATTATAAAATTTTGGAAAACAGTATCGAAATTTTTTGGAAGCCGTTGAACATTGAGGATGGAAGACTCGGGGTCCATTCCATTGAATTTGTAGGACGAAAATTTTTCCTCGTTCTTATTTGATTATCTTACAATTAAACTTAAAAATAATTTGATGATCGTAAACTTTGGATGAACGGTCAAATCGACATGTTCAACGGCTTCTAGAAAATTTTGAGTTATTTTTAAGTTTGATTGTAAGATAATCAAGTAAACAACGAGGGAAAATTTTCGTACAAATTCAATGGAATGGACTCTAAGTTTCCCCATCCTCAATGTTCAACGGCTTCCAGAATATTTCGATACCGTTTTCCAAAATTTTAAAATTAAAAAAGTTGGGCGTCTTGTCATAACGAAGCTACTTACAAAATACCAGCTTGATGATCATCATCCTGAAAAAACCCTGTGGTGTCCGGGACTATTACTATTGAAAGTAAGAAAGAATTTTATAATTGATTTGTACCTTAATAATTCGGTTTTCGAAAAAATGCTTCGAATAAAAGTTGTTTATTAGAAATATATTAATAACATTTATTCAAATTTTTTGTCGAAAACCGAATGAATGGGTTTTTTTGCATAATACTTTTGCGAATTATAGTAATTGTTAAATCCGAAGAGACCTGTAAATTCGGCAGTTTTGAAGTTCAACAGTCAATTTTTAAAAGATAGGTAGTTTGAGTACAAAACACGTGTTTTTTTAACAATGATATTTATGTAATTAAATAGCAAAATAGATCAAATACAGATTTTTAACAAGTTTTAAAATATTAAGTGCTTTTGAAGTTTTAGTCTACTTTGTAATGTATTCAAAAGAGCTCTTTGAAAAGTACCGCCTAGCTATATTTTAAAGTTAAAACGGTAATTGATAAGAAAGCATAAAATACAGAAATTTTGTATTTAAAATATATATTTTCTATTCCGAAATAAAATTCATGTATTTATGCATACTTAAAGATTATCTTATCTTTTAAGTGCTTTTGAAGTTTTTAGTCTACTTTGTAATGTATTCAAATACAGAAATTTTGTATTTAAAATATATATTTTCTTTTCCGAAATAAAATTCATGTATTTATTCATATTTAAAGATTATCTTATATTTTAAGTATTCTGTACTTCAAAAAACTAAACACTTATGGAATCGCCTAGGACCTAGGTGTGTTTTTGACAGTCTGCCTGCCTGTCTGTCTTTGTTCTCCGAGACTATTTCACGTAAATGATTAACAATTTGACATCGTTGTAATATGCAGTTACACAAATACGGATATAAAAATTAAAATTTTTTTAGTTAAGAGGTTAGTTTTGGGGGTTTTAATTTATGTATTTTTTTATACATTTTGGGGTAAAAACGATTAAAAATTGTTGCCCCACTCTTATCACAAAAAAAAATTGTTCAGAAAAAACTTAAAAAAAAAAACTTTTAGTACAGATTAATTCGTTTTTACAATCATATACAAAACAACATTAATGTAATGCGGGCTGCCTATTTGTAAATTAATATATTTTTTAATCTATTTTAATTTCACTGATTTTTTTACCGATTTTTTAGATAATGAAAGTCAAATAATGATAAATTTATAAATAAAAAGAATTCTGTTCCCTATAAGTTTTGCGCTTTTCATATCATAATTGGTTTTTTGAAATTACAGTTCCTCAGCTAATACAAGCAGAAGAATATTTATGTGCATAGTATTTTTAGATTTGGCATTGATTTACCATACAAATTGTCTATATAGTCTAGTCAACAAGTTAAAAAAACGTGTTAATTCTTGCTACTGCGAGTTAAAATACGTGCGATAGCTCGTTGAACTTGTTATGACAGTCTAGAAAAATGTGTAAAAATTTCAAACTCGCACATGAACATTTGCATAAGTTATAAACAATTTATTTAAAAAAAGAGGAGGTTTTGTTTTTTACAAGAATCTCAGAAACTATTGCAGATATCGGAAATAAAAAAAAAAGATTCTTAAAGAGCTGGAAATTTCCTAAAAAAAAGACCCACCTCCCGAAACTGTACCACTAGTATTTATAATTTTAATTGAGAGATGGAAATAGGGCTGGAAAACGCATGATTCCGACACTTGAACAAAAAACTTTGTTTAACCCATTAAATATGAATATTAAGGAAAGAAAAAATTCAAGTACTTACTGGATACTTAAACAAACAATAATCCGTCGACAAAAAATGTTTACCCCAATTTTCCATTAACTATGCATTTGTTAATCAACAAATTTTTCCAATCTGGATAACCCCGATAATTTTTAAAATAAAAGTCTGGAATTTTTTTTACTTCTGGGAGCTATTCTTTGAAGGATTTAAAAAAGATCCCCATTGGAAAATTTAAAAAATTTTGATTTTCCATTTTTTTATTAACGATACGGAAGATTAACGATACGGAAAAATTCAAAGTAATGATAAAGGTAGTTTTCCAACTACAGAGCATAATGCGACTCAGTGGCGCACAATGCCGAAGTGTGCTATTGCTTAATTGGAACGTACATTAGTTTTCAAGTGCACCAGCAGAGTGCACTAGGTTCGGTGTTGAAACAAAAAAAAACATTCATGGACTTAACATCATTAATGTATAAATAAAGTGGTATACAATAACAATTGGTCGAAAACTTTTTACGGTTATTTTAAGTAATTTCGATTTTTATTATTTCAGTAAAATTTTTTTGTGTTGACTAATAATTTTTTTAGATAAGTTCTAAAAAAATTATATACTTTTTAATTGAATCATCTTATCCAGATGATAGTGATGATGAAGATTTATCGACTACTCCAAGTTTAAATCAATCAATTAGATCATCATCAAGTGATATATTTATTGAAAATATTAAATATTTTCTGCTACTGAGTTGGTATCCATTGCGCGCATCACGCGAAAGCAGTACTTTTCAAAATGCTCGATTGTGCGAAGTGTTGCTGTAGTTGAAACATTCACCGTTGAGCATTATGCCGCATAATGCGCTTTTGTGCTGTAAATGGAAAACGCACAAAAATTTGCGACTTTAAACTATTAAAGATACCACAAGACCACTTCAAGTCTTTTTTGTTTTCCATTAACCAATGAACAAAGTGAGCTTTTAAACGAAGCTCTAACTCAAATTTTTAATAAATTATGAATGAAAATAAAGGATCATTACTTTATTTATGTTTTGAATTTCTCCGTATCTTTGTTAATAAAAAAATGGAAAATAAAAATTTTTTAAATTTTCCAACGGGGATCTTTTTTAAATCCTTCAAAGAATAGTTTCTAGAAGTAAAAAAAAATAATCGATCGCACGTATTTTAATTTGCAGTAGCAAGAATTAACACGTTTTTTTTTAAACTTGTTGACTAGACTAATATGAGCTATAATAATAGAAAGAAATCAAATAACTTACCACAATGGTTCCATAATGTATGTGAGATACAGTTACAAAAATGCATAATACATGTAACGTGAGCAATTCTAATGATGGGAAATTATTAAATATAAATAATGATAGAAATACGGCTAAACCACTTGGTAAAAATAACCAATTGAATACTTCACAACGAGTACTACTCATTTGAGATATTATAAGTTGACACTGCAAACAAATAAATATAGGAATCTTTTAATTAAAAACTAAATAATATTTGTAGATTTAATGTCTGAATACAAAGTATTAAGGCTATTATTAAGCAGAATATTATGCACCCGAACTTATTTAATTAGGTTTTTTAGACTTATTTTTAAGAACGATATGCCTCCAATACTGTCGAATGTTAGACACACCATAGTTTAAAACATCGCACAATGGTTCATCTGAATAATCTGGACAATATTATTTTCTGTGTGATGTATTTAACTAAACTGTCTTTAACAGCATTGTGGCTTCTCGCGTGAATCCTCTCTTAGAATTTGTATCAAATAAAGCTAACAATTTCTAACGGGAAAATATCAATTTTTAGAAACATCTATTGCAATAATTAAAGGAAAGGGCATACAAAATAAATCTCCTTTATAACAAAAAAAAAAAGCAATAAGACTAAAATTTTAACAGCTAATATATACAGAAAAGTCGAGTGTGATAAATTCTGACGCCCTTTACTCGAGTGTATCTCATTTCAACGCTGAAACGATACCAAACGTAGTTTTATTCTCAGCTACTAGATATATCAAATAACGATAGGAGCTAAGTAAAATCAGACATTAAAATAGGTGGGTGTAATATACCCGACCTAGCTTGCCATGGGGAAAAACATTATACTTGAAATAACTAAAATTGTTTCATTAATTAATATTAATATAAAAAAATTATCTCATTCGCCAGGTAACGAACCCTCTAGACTGCGGACTCAGAGTGCTAACCGTTACACTATGGATGATTAATTTTTTCATGACGTGTTAGACATGATACTTATGTCTTCGTAACCGTAATGGAATGTGACATTGCTATAGTATTGTTACGTTTAAGTATATAAAAATAATATGTTAAAATTTTGTGAATTTATATTAGAAATCACAAAAAAATTTAAGATATTGTTTTTCTTGAAACGGGGGATTGGAGATCGATTCTTCTATAACTTAGGTGAGATTCTTATGACATTTTTATCTCTCACAAATATATTCACTCAATTGCGTATTTTCGGAGTGAGTATGGGACAGTAATAAATTCATCGTGGATTGTCGTTTGAAGCATATCCGTAAATAAAATTTTAGTTCGTAAAATATTTTCATTTTATACTTGGTGTTCTGAAAAATACTGCAAACATTTTAACAGGTGATAGAACTTATCTAAATATGAAAAAAATTTAATATCAATCATGTTCTGTATTCGAAATACGCCGAAAAAGAGATGACAAAAACATTTTTTTTTTCATTTAGATGATTTCTATCACTAAAATTATAAATCATAATTTTTGAAATTTAATCATTTGAAATTTTACATGACGATTACATTAAAATTTTTGCAGTATTTTTTCGAATATTCAGTAAAATTTCTTTTGAATTTAATAAATAAATTTGAAGAATGCATCTTATTCATAAGGTCAATGCATACAGAATGGAATTAATACTTTGAAAATTTTATTGAATCTAACTAGGTTAAAGAATCGATCCACTATATCCTTGTTGGAAACAATTCTCTTCAAAAACTGATAATAATTAAGAATAATTCTTTTAAAAATCTAACTTCTGAAAGTTTTATTTCTCTGAAAAAGTCTGAAAAAATAAAAAAAATGTTTGATAAATGATTTAATTTCGGGCTCTGCCAGAAGAGTTATTCAGATTTTTTCAGAGAACTAATTAAAAAATATAAGTTTTTCAGAGTTGTTCAGACTTTTCCAGAGAACTAATTAAAAAATGTAAGAGTTTTACAGAGTTAATAATAGTAATTCAGACTTTTTCAGAGAACTAATTAAATAAAATATAACAATTCGCCCCGGCGAGATTCGAACTCAAGATCTGCTGTCTACTAGACCTATGCCTTAACCAAATGAGTCACAGTCTCGATATGTTTAATATATATTATCGATATATTTTAAACGAGTGTTTAAAATATATAGGCACTGTGGCTCAGTTGGTTAAGGCGTCTGTCTAGTAGACAGGAGATCGCGAGTTCGGATCTCGCCGGGGCGAGTTGTTATATTTAATTTAATTAGTTCTCTGAAAAAGTCTGAATAATAAATTATCATTATAGCATATGTTAACCAGTTCAAGTGGCCGAGCGGTCTAAGGCTTTATTTCAGCGCAGCATGCCTACTTGGAAACTAGGAGGTTATGGGTTCGAATCCCGACATCGGCAGTTTGTCAATTATTAAGAAAAAAAGGGGTGGTTAATTGACTAAACTGTCGGCATATGGACAAGAACGAAGTAACCGGCTATGCTTGAGAAGGTTTTCTGCAGTTTCCTTCACGAACTTCAGATGAATATCGGCATAGTTCCTATCATAGTCGGCTGCAGCCGCATATCCTACCAATTCCTAGTCAATACACAAAAATTCCTTCCACTCCACTCACATTCTCACATCCTTAGGCATCACAATGGACCTTATGGTCAAAGTGTAGCCCGTCCAGGGCAGCCTCTAGAATCTATCTATCTATAGTATATGTTATGTATAAAGTGTTAAAAATATATCGAGACTGTGACTTAGTTGGTTAAGGTATCTGTTTAGTAGACAGGAGATCGTGAGTTCGAATGTCGCCGGGGCGAGTTGTTATATTTTATTTAATTAGTTTTCTGAAAAAGTCTGAATAACTCTTCTGGCAGAGTCCCAAATATTCCCAAATATATTTTCAGAGATTTCCAGAGAAACAAAACTTTCAGAAGTTTTATAAGAATTATTATTAATTATTCTCAGTTTTTGAAGAGAATTATTTCCACCAGGGCATGATTATATTAAATACAGTTTAAAATAAACTTACACAAATGTTGGAGAACAATGTTCCCATATATAAGAAAAATATACGAGGATCCCTATCAAGTATATTTGATGGCGAAAATAACACCCACACAGCTGTTAATAATAAAAAGAATGCCATTGGTAATAATGGTCGAATTGCTTCATAAAATGATAACATTTTTCCAGTTTTATTAACATACGATCTAAAATGATACAAGCATAGATTTATCGAATTATTAATTATCATTTTAACTTTCTTCAACACAAAAGCTGTTTATGATTTCTTTCATTAAAAATTTTGTTTGAAAACGTTGAGAAAGATCGATTTCTATAAACCGTAAAGTCATTTTCTTTTAGTTAATTATATTCTACGTATTTTGAAATGTTATTATATATATACAAATTAATGTAATTTTGAAGAAAAAAAATTTAATTATCATATTTCGAAAACAAAACGGTAAAAAAAGATTTTTTTAATTTCAATTTATTTAAGAAATATTTATCTTTACTGTCCTATTATTTTTTTAATTCTGTCTAGTTTTGGTTTCAATACAACAGATAATAGCTGGGCGGGCATGAAGTTTTTCATGCTTTTAATGAGGGGAATGATTACTTTGTTATTAATTATCTCCCGTTCTAAACGGTCAATAATTCTGAAACTTAGGGATTTATTAGAAAACGTTATTTTTAGCCTGTGAAAAAAATGAGCAAAATCTGTCGAAAAGTGATTTTATGCTGGATCTACCTTAACATTTAAAAAAAATTGTTTAACATTCGAAACTATTTTAGGGTTTTGACGGGATGCAAAGTTTTTGCTATCTGTTTGCACCATTTTAATAAATTCTTATCATATCTTCAAGAAATATTTATCATCTAAGCCCCAACTTTAAACTGTACACAAATTCTTAACCGATTTGATTTAATAATTTAGAAGAAAGTCAGTAGCTTCAAGTAAGGTCCTAGATTATAGATAAATTTCTTGGCGAATTGATCGAAACTAATTAAGAGATTCTGAAATTCTGAGAATTTGAGTTTGGTATTTTTTAGATTTAACCTCACGAACAGCCGTTTCATAACTCGTTTTTTCCTTGTTTGCATAGTACGTTAAGCCCTTAATACATAATTAACTTATAAACTTTTAAAGAGATTTTTACAGCTTTTGTGTTTTAGGAAAGTCTAATTAAAATTTGCATTTGGATTATTTACTTATAAACATTATAAAATATAATCGGCACATTGCCCAAAAATGATGTAATATGTAAAACTACTTCAAAAACAACACCACCAGGAAAACCAAATAGTGTAAATTTATATAAATTTGTAGAAAATATTCCAGTTAATAAAAATAATAGCGTAGAACCCTGCGAAATAAGAAAAAAAGAAAATTTAATATTTTTTTTACTCATGCGGGAAAAGTACTATCTTAGTGCCCGCTTTTCCGTGCGGTAAATGACTGTTTGCCTATTCAATTATTACCATACTATTTATAGTATAGGAGATAGCAACGTCGCGAAAAAATTTAACTTAGTTTAGTACAATCAATAGAGAATATTGTGCTGTACTAAATTACAGGAGTTTTTTTTTACATAGGTTCAGTATCACGTACTGAATGTAAATGAACAAAATCCTTACAAATTTCGACCCCGGAAATGCGGCCATTTCAAGAAAAACTGTAGATATATGCCAATATCTCCATTACCGTGCATTTTAGACTCAAAATGATAATAACCTTTCTTGTAGATAATTGGATTTCCTATTTTTTTGTTAATTAATTTTTTTGTATCACTTACCGTTTAAGACTTCGATATATCTTCTAATTGTTTAAACAATAAAATACTAATAACGTAACTTTTAAATCTACAAATTACCTACAACTTTTATTTAAAACTTTTTTGTCTGCAATTAATATTTTTACAGTTATATCGCGTTTAATGTTGCACTACCGGGTGCAAGGTTAATAAAAACGAGGTATGCATAGTATAATGATGAAAAAGAAATATCGGTCAAAAAGTCAATAAATAAATAGTAATAGTCGTATAAGTCGTAAACGGTAAGTGATACAAAAAAATTAATTAACAAAAAAAAAGGAAATTCAATTATCTACAAGAAAGATTATTATCATTTTTGGCCTAAAGTGCACGGTAATGAAGATATAGACCGATACAGTTTTTCTCAAAATGGCGACACTTCCGGGGTCGAAATTTGTAAGGATTTTGTTCATTTACATTCAGTACGTGATACTGAACCTAATTTAAAAATAATTATAACTCTTGTAATTTAGTGCAATGCGGACAAGAGTAACGGGCTTCTCTATTGATTGTAATATTATATATAGTAGATATATAATAGATATTTCCTTTCTTATTGAATTCAGGTAAGAATACCATGCGTCTGTCGGTTCAGAACGGTTGGGTTTACCTGGGCGCATCCTGTTTGTAATTCAAGTTAAATTGCACAAATACATATGAACAATATAATAATCCCACTCAAGAAGATGAAAGATGTAGGAAGTGATGTCAATCGCCTTCGGCCGCGATACCCAGGGTTCGATTCCAGGTTAGGTAGATTAACTTTTTTTTAAAATAATTTTTTTTCTATTAAATCTAAGTAGTCTGGTAATAATTGAATAGCCAAACAACCATTTAACGCCCGAAAGAACGGGCGCTAAAATAGAACTATTCTTCTCGTACTTGTTGCACAAGATACTATTATAATTAGGTTATATGCAAGGTAGATTAAATCAATTTAAGATACATTAACAAATAGGTATATCATTAAGTACGTTGGAGCAGTAAACATTTTCCTTTTAATTTGTGGAAATTCATTTTATATGTTTAGGTAGAAATAATAAAATTTCATTTTGTTTTAAGCCTTTTTCATGTTGTCTATTTTTGGTTTTTTAAAGAGTCATAATATGTTTCGGTTTGGAAACGGTTCTCTAATAATCAAAAACAAACTTTGAAATAGCTAAATTTCTACTCTACAGCCCGAACTGCAACTTGGCTTCTCCGACAACTTTCCCCATTCCTCTCTGCCATTCGTTTTGCCTTCTCTGTTCAGCGTATTACTCTCAGTGTTGATAGGTCATCTTCAACGTCTTGCATCCATCTTCTGCCACATCATTTTGACAAAGTGAGTTAAGTTGACTTGTCGTGCAGATTTTTCTTTCAAATACATTCAGTTTCTTTATCATAGTAACAATAAGGATTCAAGTTTCAACACCACATGTCAACACAGGTCTTACTAATGTCTTTTATAACTTAGCTTTTGCAACTCTCGTCATATATCAGGATTTGAAAAATTTCATATGAGCATAATATGCTCTATTAGTGGACATTATTCTTCTATTTACTTCAGATGACATTTTATTTTGGATATTTAATTAAGATCATAACTATTGAAGCTATTCACTATATCAAATGTATACCCATCGACAGATAATGTAACGTTGGTACGGGTTGCTCTGGTACTCATATATTTAGTCTGGTTCTTATTAATCCAGAGACCCTTTTTCAAATTTTGAATGCACTGAAAGACTCTTTAAGCGCGGACAAAATCTTCTAGTCGAGCTAAATTTTATTATTTCTACCTAAACAGATTACCCTTTCTACATCATAGTTCAATTCAATGTATTAATTTATTTTATTAACCCGACTTCAAAAAGGAGGATGGTTCTCAATTCGTGTGTATTTTTTTTTTTTTAATGTTTGTCACCTCAGAACTACATTATTTATGAACCCATTTTGAATTTTTTTGTTTTGTTTTAACGGGTTTGATTTCAGGTTGGTCCCATTGTCACCAAATTGCATTCTGGTGAGGGGATCCCCTGGAAATCGAGGAAAATCCTCATTTTGTATGTGATAACCGATTTTTGCGATTTTTTTTTTTTTTTTGAAAGGGTATACTCATTCATAATGGGAAAAAAGAATATGCAATTATTTTTTTACTTTTTAGTGCATTTTTTGTTATAGAATATTTGATTTTTGAAGTCGGGTTCCCATTTTGCCAAAATAGGTTTTATCCAGATTTACTACAGTAGAAAAAAAGTCAATTTAAAATAAGGAATGTAACAACTAACTGACTTAATTGTTTGAATACCCAGTATATACTGAGTTGTATATCAATGTTTGAATTGTTAAAAGTTCTGCCTATTCAATGTTTATAAAATATGAATTATTTGTAAATGTTTGTTTTGTGTTAATAACATTGAAACATTTTTTGGCGTATATTAATGTTCTTGTGATTTTTATAATTTTAAATATTGAGTTATATTATTTAGTTAGTAAACGCGAAGCGTTAGTTAAACCCGAAGCGTTAGTTAAGACGTTAGTCAACACGGAGCGTCAGTTATTCAAAGAGAAGCGTTAGTTATTCAACAACGTAACGCGTAAATTGGCTTGATTGTGACTGTCGTTTGAGATATGTGATCGTCGTTTAGTAATATTTGACATCGGTACGAGACCAATAGCTTTATTTCTTTGAAGAGAAAAGTCGCTAAAATCTTGAATTTATATACACCTCGTATATAAAACTGAAATCAACATAAAAACAATAGTATTCGAGTTGTTATGTATGTAATATACCTTGTATAATATACCTTGTATAATATACCTTTACTGGGTATACCAATAGTATATGAGATATTATGTATGTACATATGTCCGCCTTCGTTCGACTATGAACAGTATGTCATTTGCTCTTTGAGCAAAAATTATGAGAAAACTATTAAGTTTATAAAAAAATTTTTCAAACAAAAGTTGTTTATTTTAAAAAGAAGATTTTTGTTAACAAATTTTTTTTCTATCTTTTACGGTTTCAAAGATGTACATTTTCTTCCTGGCGGGGGGAAACACGTTCCGATTTTGCCCATTAACGATCTTGACCTTAATTTTTTGCTCTAGAACACATTAAAAAGTTTCAGCTCGTTATCTCTTCTTGTTCTTGAGTTATCGGTTTCACGGAAAGACGGACTGACATTTGGAAATGGCCGAATTAGGCCATTTTATGAACACCTATACCAAGCATTTATGTCAAGGGTTCATATTTTCAAGCGTTACAAAGTTGGGACTAAACTTAATATACCTTGTATATTTACATATACTGGGAATAAAATTTAAAAAAACCTGAATTTGTAATGACCGATGAAGAATGAAGACAGTTTTCGATTTTCTCGGTTAAAAGTTTTGCTTTTCCGCAAATAATCTGCCCCGAAAGGCCTAATTATCATCAAATACAAATATAAATTACTTGAAATACCGAGATTAACGAGTATATTATCAAGTATTTTAAATTATTTACGATAATAATATTTATTTCTATATTTAACATACAAAACTCATTATACTTCGAGGTTAAACATAACACAGGTTGTTATTTAAAGATGTGAAAAAATGGGCCCAAGAATAAGGAAATCAAAAAATGTAAGCCAAAAGGCCGGTTGTAGTCTGTATATAGAAAACCAATCGAAAAAACGCCAGAATAAACTGAATATAATTAAATGAGAGTATGCACCTTTGGGCGACTGTCTTTGCCATGCATCGTGTCGCTTAGATGACTACGTACAGCTAGCTATTTTTGTATTGTATTTTTTGCACTTTTTTACTGTCTTTTAACTTCTATACTAGATAAAATTCGAAAAAATCTTAAAAGAGCTAAAATATTCATAAAATAACCCAAGGAATAAAGCATTTCTTAAATTTTCTTCATCACTTTTAGTTACTTCCAGTATACAGTTTGTATACAAAATAAAAATCATCGTGACTTTACAAATTCATTGTTAATTTTATGAAATAATACAAAATTTTTATGTAGGGGTAAACAATTATATTACCCACAATCAAAACTTGACTGTGATTCATGACTAGTAAAATTATTACAAAAACAGATTTAATTTTTACGAATGTTTTTTTTTTTTTGGAAACAAATTTCTATTACATCTTGGAGTGTTGGAAATTAGAAAATAGTCCTCTTTTGCCCGACTCCACAGGATTGATTATGTTTTTTATAAATGTTTTATATGAATGTAATGTATGTAGGTTTGTGATCAAACATTAGGGAACGTACCCATATTATATGACCTATTTTTTAAGATTTTTCGACCCCTCCCTCCCCACGGTGACCATTTGTAGTATATACCAAGACCCCCCTCTCCCTGAAGTTATTACGTAGTATTGACAAATATGATTTTTAATCATTTTGCAGGCAGAAAGTGAAACAAATAAAAATAATTTGGCTCATATTCTCATAACTGTGTGTTTAAGAAGCACGTTTAGTTAAACACTCCGTGCCATATTCAAATATAGTTCGAAAAATCGCGAGATTTCTCTCGGCGAAATCGACTACGTGACACCCCCCGCTCCCGTGACTGAGCGTAGTAATTTAAAGACCTGCCTCCCCCCCCCCCTTACAGGTCACGTAGTATGGGTACGTTCCCTTATGGTCTAAGATATATCTACATATCTATCTAAAGTAAATGAGCTCGGACTGGATATAGTTAACTCTGTTAAGGAAGATGAACAGTCTCTGGTGCTAGATTAACAAAATTTTGGAAAAAAGAAGCGAAAGAGTGCTCTAAATTAAGCTAGTCCTTTGTCTACTATACCGTCTGTTTTGGAATGCTTTGCTAATAGAGAATCAATGTTAAATATTATTTACTATAGTAACTAGTAACTAGTCTAGTAACTACACACTAAAGAAATAAAAATAGTGGGGGTACTCTGTAGTCTGTGCGTGCATACGTAATGAATAATAATATTATAAATTAAGTGGGCATCACTAAATCCCCACTCTTGAATGATATCAATCAAACATCATACCACAAGCAGCCAGATGTTTGTAAGTATGTGTATGTATGTATGGTTTTATAGTAAATATTTTTTTTATTTATTTAACATGGAAATTCCCTAATTTCTAATTCCCTATTAGAAATACTTTTGAAAACATACTGTATACTTCTTACTTTAGCATTGTATTTTTTTGTTTGTTTTTATACTCGATATATATGATATGTACAAGAAGTTTAGTTACGACTTTGTATGAATTTTTAAATGTTTATGAATTTTGAAATATTTTATGGTTCTTAAACCAAAAATTAAATGAATAAATAAAACTCACGCACTCATATATTGATTTTCTTGCATCAAAAATGTTTTAGATTAGTCATTATTAGACTTGGAGTGGTGATCGTATACTGGGATACTCCGTTTCTGGAGTAATTTTATATTGAATTAAGTACCCTAATTTTATATGAAGGAATTCAGGAATATATATCATACAGACTAAATTAAAGGTCATTTTTTCAAAAATAGAATGTTTTTTATACACGGTATATAATATATGCAAGGGCATAAGTTTAGTTACGACTGTTTACCGGCCAAGTATCCCCACTTGTTAAGGCGCTCTACTTGGGACTGGGAGGTTATGGGTTCGAATCCTGACATCGGCAGTTTGCCAATTACTAAAATGGGCGGCTAATTGACTAAACTGTCGGCGTATGGATAAGAACGAAGTAACCGGCTATGCTTGTGAAGGTTTTCTGCAGTTTCCTTCACGAACTCCAGATGAATATCGGCATAGTTTCTATCAAAGTCGGTTGCAGCCGCACAACCTACCAATTCCTAGTCTACACACAAATTCCTTGTACTCCACTCACATCCCTGCGTATCACAATGGACCTTATAGTCTAAGTGTGTCCCGTCCATGACAAACGCTACAACCTAACCTTGTAACGGTTGAAAATATTGATCGCAGACAAAAATTTCTGGTATAGGTGTTTATTTAATGACCGTCCGTCTGTCTGTCAACACGTGTGTGTGTTCTAGAACTAAAAACTACAGTCAAGTTCGCGAATGGGCAAAATCGAAATTTTAAAAAAAAATAAACAACTTTTGTTTGAAACTTTTTTTTCATAAACTCAGTATATACCGAGTATTTAAGCAATTAACTCAGTTAGTTGTTATTTTCACATGTTTGTTTTTAATGTTTTGTTTTAATAATAAGTTGTTTCTATTCGTGTATTGAATTTTCAAAATCAAATATACGATTATTATTTTTATTGGATTTATTATTATGCTTTTATGTCACATTCAATATGATGTACAATTGAAAAAAATAACAACCGCCATTAAAAAAAAAATTATAATGTAGTCATCATTTACTGATTATGATTGATATCCTAGACTCAGGCACACCCCCCCCCCCCCCCCTTAATTTTTAATGAAACCAAGCTAATATATTTTTTCTCTCACTTACCCACATTGATATATCATATCCCCATGGTAAAAATAATACACCCGTATTATATTTTTCCCAATGCGATAAGAAAAAACATAAAAACACATGCCAGCATATTAAATACATTCGAATTGGCGACACACTATAAAATCCATCTCGACCAAATAAACTAAATAATGATACGGGTATCATTGCAGCCGTATATGAATCTAAACCATGATCGAATAATTCACCTAATGGGCCACTGGTTTTTGTGCGTCTTGCTTGTTTACCATCAATACCATCTAAAAAAGAAAAATTATTTGTTGAAAATTTTCATATAGATATAATCTAAGAGTTATATTAATAGGCAGATTTACGGAATTTTAGGAAGGTTGATATTGAGTTGAGCTATTCTATTAAGACCCTCCAGTGTAATCATTTTAATTTCCCCAGGTCAATATCTCGAAATTTAAGCTATGTGAAAAATTTCCCAAGCGAAAGTTATAGCATTTCATGAGGAAAAGTTAAGATGCTATGGGTTTTTATGGTGAAACTTTTTTTTTTAATGGTAACCCCTATGTTTTATTTCAGATTTATAATCTATTTTTTTTAAACATCAATTTTTCATGGTTTTCACCGAACTTAACATAAATGGATTTTATGGTGTAACTTTTGTTTTTTATACGGGAACCCCTATTTTTATCGACGAAAGAAGGAGGTACTCAATTCAACCTATATATATATATATATATATATATATATATTATGTATGATCACGCATAACTTTTTACACGGTAGTCCGATTTTGATAATTCTTTTTTTGTTGGATAGGGTATACTTCAAAATTGGTTCCAAATAAATTTGAAAAAAAAATTTCAAATTTTAGCCATAAAAAAATAAAAAATAAGACTTCCCAGCGCTTCCAATAAAGAAAAATATCATAATATACGTTCTGTGTGTAAACACTAGTTAAAAGCACTCAATATCTTTGCGCAGTTTGAATGTTTTTTTAACCGACGAAAAAAACGAAGGAGGTTGAAGTTCTGAAGTCAACCCCTATATTTTTTTTAAATATATCACCACGCATAACTTTTTACAGAGTAGTCCGATTTCGATAATTGTTTTTTTATTGGATAGGGTATACTTCGAAATTGGTACCACATAAATTTGAAAAAAAATTTCGCCTCTAAGGATTGAAAAATAGGGAATGATTGATTGTTCACCACTGAATTTTCATCTGTGGACCGATTCTGTTGAAACTTGACACACATATATGTAGTTCTAATGACACTATAAGCCATAAAAAAATAAAAAATAAAACTTTTTAACAAAAAATAGTCCTACACTAATGTAAATACCTAAATAATTTTGAGTCGGCGCCAAACAAACGAAATGTAATATTTTATTTTTTTTATAACGGAAAATCAAATTTACCCTTCGCCCATTTCGATGGAGATTTTTTGGCGCCGACTCAAAATTATTTAGGTATTTATCTTAGTGTAGGTGTTAGACTAAAAAGTTACTTTTTTATTTTTTCTTTTTTTTTCGAATTAATTTTTTGTTACAAAGTTTTTATTTTTTGCTTTTCAGTTACTTTCTTCTATCTAATTTTTACGATAGTGATTTTTTACATCTAGTAGGTAGGATCGATGGACATTTGATGAAATTTTTACGAAATTCCAACATTGGTACAAAAGCAATAGCTGCATTTCTTTTGGAGGAAATTCACTAAAACACGAATTTTAGAAAGAAAAAAAAAGAAGGTATTTTCACGATTTTAGCTTATAGCGAATTTCCTGAAAGAAAATGTCGCATTGTTTTTGTACCGATGATGGAATTTCATAAAATGTCCATCGATCCTACCTACTAGATGTTATAAATGACCCTCGTTAAAATTTATATATATGTATTATAAATTTATATATATGTATTATAAATGTATTATTATACGTATAGTACATATATATATATATCAACATATATATACGTTTTTGTATCTGTGGACTCTCTAGCGGTCACCGTTTTATTTCATTTGGAATGAAATTTGGTATTCGAGGCGCTTTTGGTATTCAAAAGGTTAAGTTCGTTAATGGGCAAAATCGAACAAAGGAAAAGGAGGGTTTAGAGGGATAGGGAAACACAAAATTTGGCATATCTCTCTTAATATTCGAAAACTCGAAAAATTTATAAGTTGTAAACTTGTAGAAAATTAGTTTTAATATAATTTTGTGTCATATCATTTTTTCTGTTACTCTAATATTTACAGAAATATTTACAATTTAAGATTGAAAGTTCAAATTCTAAATATCTCTGTACACATTAGAGTTTGAGAAAAATGATTAGACAATGAGTTGTAGCAAACTTGATTTGCTTGATTTGGAATGAAATTTGGTATTCGATGCGCTTTTGGTATTCAAAAGGTTAAGTTCGTTAATGGGTACAATCGGACAAGGGAAAAGGAGAGTTTAGAGGGAGAGGGAAACACAAAATTTGGCATATCTCCCTTAATATTCGAAAACTCGAAAAATTTATAAGTTGTAAACTTGTAGAAAATTAGATTTAATATAATTTTGTATCATATCATTTTTTCTGTTACTCTAATATTTACAGAAATATTTACAATTTAAGATTGAAAGTTAAAATTCTAAATATCTCTGTACACATTAGAGTTTGAGAAAAAATGATTAGACAATGAGTTGTACCAAACTTGATTTGCTACAACTTTACTCTTCATACATTTTTCGATTGTTCTAACGAAAGATATTTTAGATATTTGATATTCTGTGTTTTCCTCTTTCTCTTTACCCCCTTTTCCCTTAACCTATACAAAATCTCTATCAGATACGAGATTTCATTTTGATTAGACTATAGTTGTGATCGCCAGAGAGTAATTTATGTATTCTAAGGAAATTCGCTAAGTTCACACAGCTCCTGCGTAACGAATTTTTTTCTTTTTTATTGTACAAATTCTTGATTAAATGTAAATTAAAATATAAAAATGTAAAAAATGCAGTATAAAGCACCCCCCTATCAACATATAAAATACTCAATATTAAGTACTCTTTATTAAAAACAATTTTTTACCTAAAGTATACGCTAAAAATATATTTACTGCAGCAACTATAAATATCCAATTTGGCAATTGTGGAACATCTGGGTAACTTTCACTAGACCCTTGAAATCCATAATCATATATTGTGAATAATATTAAATTTAATACAGTAAATAAAAAACCAACAAATGTTAATAAATTCGGCGCAATCCATTTTGGAAATAACTGTAAATAAAAAAAGACATTCATACGTTAGTAAAAAATTTTCAATTAATTAAGGGAGTCAATCTCAATTAAGTGTAGTCCTTTAGAAAATGAACTCCACTTATGAGATAGATTGATCTTTCTGGGAGCTGAGTTATGGTGATAGATAAACACTATACCTATTCATTTTTTCCTTGTGTTCAACGTTAAATTTGATAGGATGTAGGGCAGTGCCGGATTAGCTACGTAGCAAGAGTAGCAAATGCTACGGGCCCCGCACTTCGGGGAGCCTCGCACACCCACGCCTGCCTGAGCATTAAAAAAAATTAGTTAAGGAAATTTTTTTTTTTGAAGGAAATCACTAAATATTTTGAAATTAACACATTTCTAAAGCCAAAAGACTTGACCGGCTGTAAAGAATATCAGCAACAGACTTCAAGATGACGCAAGCGAAATACGACGTACGCCCATTACAGCGGCTCTACTACACTCGACGAATTTGTTGAAAATCAAACACCTGGATAACGTTTTGAAATTCAGGTGTTCGTTGTCATTATTGATAACGTACTGTCTGTTTTAGCTAAATGTATGAAAGCATACCGTAAAGTAACTAGTGTTTTTGGAGTATTTCGTCAGTTAAAATATCTTACAACAGAGGAGATTTTGAAATATCTACAATTATCATCAGTGCTTACGCACATGATTTGGAAGACAGCCTAGGCGACGAATTAGTGCTGTTCGCTGAGCTGCTCAAAACAGATGTGGCTACTGCTATTGACCGTAAGAAGGACGAGGCTCTGGAACTGCGATTCTATAATCATTTAATGAATAATTCTTTAGAATCGTGTTTCCCAAATGTAGAAATTGCCTTGCGCATTTACTCGTCTCTCATGATCACCAACTGCAGTGGCGAACGTTCTTTTTCAACGTTAAAGCGTATAAAAAATGAGTTAAGAAACACGATGGGCCAAGAACGTCTAAATTACCTCAGATTGATGAATTTAGAAATTGATTTGTTCAGAGAAATTGATATCAATAGTGTAATCTCTAAATTTGCCCACATTAAATCCAGAAAAGTTCATTTATAACATTTTGTTTTATTAATCACCCTAAATTTAAAAACCTAAGGTAAAGCAAGGGCCCCTTAATGGAATTTGCTATGGGCCTCGCACTGCCTTAATCCGGCACTGCTGTAGGGTAACGGGTATAACTAGGACCAAATGCATAAAAGTTGCGTTTACGTTTTGGTAAAAAAAATTGCATTAAGTTATAACTTAAATATATCTTAGAACGGCGTATTCTAAATGATTGAAGTAATCAGAAACTCCAGGTTTTTGGGAATAGGTCGGAAAATATGCATTTTTGCTGATATAAACATTTACGTTACTATTATGTTTAAAATTTTATGCAAATTCGGCATAAGTAATTTATAAATAAGTATTTTAAAATATTTTATTAGTTTATTGTATTATGTTATTGCAATTATGCGTTTGTTGATTGTTATATAATAATTAGAATGCATTATTATTTTAGTTGAAAAATAAAATTTCCAAAATATTGTTTTAAAATACCATTAACATTTTATGCACATTTTGTTAATTCTATAAAATATATTGGGTCCAGCGTCGGACTGGCCATATAATCGAGGTGGCGTTTGCCAGCCGGGCCCTAGCGTCGCGGGCCCCCCACGGGCCTGGATTGCGGGGTTTGCTACAAGCCAAGCGGTAGGTACAGTAGGGGACCGCGCAGCCTAGGGTCCGGCTCTTGCGACTTACATGTATAGTAGATAGTTAAAACTTGAAAAATTAAAACTTGTTTTGGAAATATCTGAACGGCGATAACTTTTGAACGAATCAACCGATTTTGACGTGTATCATAATACACGACATTTGACATTGTTTAAGAGATGCATTATATCGTAATCGAATCTAATATAATATGTATCTAATTTATTCAGAAAATTATTTAATTTTTGAACTGTCTTAAACTCTTTGGGATGAGCACCTTCCACCTAAGCAGCAAGACATGAATGACTCAGATTTTCAGAGTGAGGTAAAAGACGACGAAGATCTTTTAGATCAAACTGCAAAGGACGCCATGTGTTTTTCCCGAAGCGGTTTGGACGTCTCCAAAGTTGCATACTATGTGTATGTAAACTTTTATCACAATATAACATGCACATCAGCACGTACACCAACTTATATGTTGCATATTGTGTAATTCTCAGAATTTCGTTCACGCAAGGGATTTGTGAGAGACGATTTTCAGCGCTGAAGCGCATTAAAACGAAACTTCACTCTCTGTTGGGGCAAGAAATGTTAAAAAAAATGTTGATTGGTTAGCTTCCGATTTGTTTTATTTTAAGTAATTGGAACTATATTTACCTAATAATAATAGTTGATAATTAATAATTTGGGCCCGGGCCCTTTGGGCCCAGTCCGACCCTAATTGGGTCTTTGCTGATAATGCGTAGTGAATGAATAAAATATATTAAAAACATGTCGAAAAGATCTCATAGACCTCATTTTTATTAAAACTGACCAAGTTATTTGCTAAATTTTTGACTAAAATACATGTGATACATTTTAGAGCAATAAAATATAACTTTTTGTCATAAGATTTCCCTACAATGAAAATTGCCCAGTTAGTACAGTCAATAGAGAAGCCCGTTATTCTTGCCCGCGTTGCGCTAAATTACAAGAGTTATTTTTTTTTTTTTAATTAGGTTCAGTATCACGTACTGAATGTAAATGAACAAAATCCTTACAAATTTCGACCCCGAAAGTGCCGCCATTTTGAGAAAATCTGTATTGATTTTAAAGACTTTAAAAATATTAATTTTACACACAAAAATTTTAAATAAAAGTTGTAGGTAATTTGTAGATTTTAAAGTTAAGTCATTAGCATTTTAATTAGAAGAGATATCGGTCAAAAAGTCAATAAATAAATAGTAATAGTCGTATAAGTCGTAAACGGTAAGTGATACAAAAAAATTAATTAACAAAAAAAAAGTAAATCTAATTATGTACAAAAAAGATTATTACCATTCTTTGCGTAAAGTGCACGGTAATGGAAATATTGGCCTATATCTACAGTTTTATACAGTTTTTCTCAAAATGGCGGTACTTCCGGGGTCGAAATTTGTAAGGATTTTGTTCATTTACATTCAGTACGTGATTTTGAATCTAAGTTTTTTTTAAATAACTCCTGTAATTTTAGTGCAGCGCAATATTTCTGTATTGATTGTACTTAACTAGCATTTTTAGGTTAAATTTAGAAATTAAAAATAGGAAATCCAATTATCTACAAGAAAGGTTATCACCAATTTTAGTCTAAAGTGCACGGTAATGGAGATATAGGCCAATCCATTTTTTATACAATTTAAGACTTGAATTGTAACTAGAGAGTGATTTATGTATTCTAAGGAAATTCGCTAAGTTGACGCAGCTCCTGCGTAACGAATTATTTAATATTATTCCCGAAAAACGACAGTTTCTATTATTAATTCAATCCTATAGAATACGTTCATTCGGTTTTCGAAACACTTTAAAATAAAAGGCTTCGACACAAATTGACTACAAGAATTTGTAAAAGGACTGACACTTTCGGAGTCGATAGTAGTTTTCAATAAATCGGCATATTGTTCGATAAAATTCGATTAAACACAGAATGGTCGTATTCAGAACAACTAAATAATTACTTTACAAAAAAAAATTACTTTTGAGCGTAAGTTCAGCCTGTTTATCTCAGGACACACTTACTAATTCGTTAATAGTGTTACCAAGATTTTCAACTAGGCTTTATTAAATTCCCTAAACTTAGGGGAAAATTCCCCAATCTGTCAACACTTACTAAGCAAAATGATGTCACAATCTAACTTGCTTAGTATCTGTCAAGTCTCCTGGCAAAAAACTGAGTAAAGCACCATGCACACGGGGACAGTACTGGCGGCCAGTAGTACTAGCTAGTAATGGCTCTTATTAATTATCTCTTTAATGTCCCCATGAATAGGGGTACGTCTGCTTCAACGTCCCGCTAGTAGCTACTAGTAGCAACCAAACTCAAGCAGGTTTGAGTTTAGTGGTAAGCTAGTAACAGGACCACGTGACTTAGTGGCAGTTATTATTAGACGTGTCTTAAAAGGTACTGGCCGCTAGGCTCTACTTGTTCGTACTCTTCATCAACCTCCTCGATGTACTCACGTATCTTCTGATAACCTTGCACGCACCACGTCCACACAAAACTGGCTACTGCTTGCTAAGTAATGGAAGCCATTACTGTTCTCGTGTAGAAGCCTACTATCCGGCCATTTCACTGGCGAAGAGTACTGACCGCCATTAATATTCCCGTGTGCAGCTTTAGATATACTTAATAACTTACTTAGTTTACTAAGGACTTAGTTGTTCTAAACACGACCAATGAATGCATTTAGTGACTTTTAAACCATTTTGCATTATTTTATTAAATGGAATTTTGAAATAGAATACAATATATTTTATAGAATTAACAAAATTTGCATAAAATGTTAATGGTATTTTAAAACAATATTTGGGAAATTTTATTTTTCAACTAAAATAATAATGCATTCTAATTATTATATAACAATCAACAAACGTATAATTGCAATAACATAATACAATAAACTAATAAAATATTTTAAAATAAATTACTTATGCCGAATTTGCATAAAATTTTAAACATAATAGTAGAGTAAAGTAAATTTTTATTATTGTTATGGAAATTAATACACTATTGTTTCTAGATTTAAAAAAATAATCAGTATTAATTAAACTATTATTAATAAACAAGAATGAAAATACTTACTGTGACAATATAATTCCAAAATGGGTGCATAACATGAATACTTAGAGGGCTGGTATCTATGGAACTATACTGTAAAAGAAAAAGTCAAAATTAATAATTTTTAAGTAAATTGATAGATTTTGAGGGAGACAAAACGGGGAATAGATGATTCCTATAAACAAGCGCCCCCAAAAAACTAAATATAATTTCTTTTATTTTTACAAGCTTTTATTTAACTTGCAATGTATGTATGTATGTATATATGTTCGGGTCAAATCTTTCAAGCTGAATTAGAACCACTTCCTCTTATCTTACGGAGTTGAATTTTTACATGTTGGTTCATTTCCAATGACAATGCACTTTTATGGTAAGCATGACAATAATCGACAAGGGGAAAGGGGGGAGGTTCAGAGGGAGGGGGAAACACAAAATTTGGTATATATCTCTTAATATTGAAAAAATCGAAAAACACATAAGAAGTAAAGTTGTAGAAAATTAGTTTTACTATAAAAAGCTTGTTTTTAAAAATGCTTTTTTAATCTCAAAACTTACTCAAATCTTACATTGAGATAATTAAATGGTGTGGTTAGCGTAAAAGTTAAACATTCTTTTTTGTTTCTAATTATTTTTATGTAATTAATACTTTTTTAAATAATAATTACTTTATATGTCTTATGCTGTATTTCAGATAAGAAACCATTTTGACAGGAACTGTAGCTTGACAGGAAACCATCTTGATGCAGGAATTAGCATCAATTCTAAAAGTATCTATGATCCTTAAAAGACTGCAATTTCCTGCCAACACATGATTTGTTTTTACAATTAATAAGTCTTAAGAGCAAACCTTGAAAGTAAAATGGTCCACCACAGGAATTAACGGCACAAATTCTTGATAAAAACAATACTTAATCGTAATGTCATCTATCAATAACCTTTATAATGTCGTCTATCATAACCTTTTTAGTATTAAAAGCATTGCCGGTTTAGCCACGTAGCAAGATTTAGCAAATGCTACGGGCCCGCGCATTGGAGGGCTCCGCATCTGGGCATACAAAGCTAGATAGGTACGGTTTACCACATACCGTCCATTGAAAATTATTAATTATCATTGTAGATTTAGATGGTGGTGTCCATCTAATGCGGTCCACAGTCAATGAACAAGCAATGCTGTCCACATTTTTAGATATTAAGTCAAAAGCCAAAGTCCTGACCTACTGTGAAGCATATCAGTAACATATTTCAAATTAGAGACCGGGACTTGTAGCATATGGTAATAAGAGGCACTTGCTTTGCTTTAGGGCCTAAAGTTAAGGATATAAAATAAAACAGCACCTTTAAAAAAACTTTTATCAATTTAATGTGGGCAAATTTAGAGATAACATTGATAGTTAAATCAATGTCTCTAAGCAATTCATATCATATGTGCCCCATAATGTTCCCTAACTCAATTTAAATGCACATTAATGTAGAAAAATAACGTTCTTCAGTGCAGTTGGTTTTCATCAAAAACAAGTAAACGCTTAAAACTATTTTTACATTTAAGAAAAACTATTATAATGAATTTTCTATTATAAGTTAATAAAACTGCAATTTTACACAGCTTTTTGCTATCAATAGAAGCAACTACATCTGTTTTGAACATATCAGCGAACTGCATCTTTTTGTCGCTCAGGCTTTCTTCCAAATTGTTGGGGTAAGCACTGACGATAATTGGAGTTCTTTTTAAAATATTTTTTGCTGTAAAAATTTTAATTGCCGAAGTATTTCTAATAGTTACTTGACGGTACGCCTCCATGCGTTTAGCTAATGCAGACAGTCGTTATCAGTTATGACAATAAACACCTGAATTTCAAAAGGCCCAAGTATTTGATTTTCTACAACTACATCGAGTATTCAGCTAGTATGTTATACTTATAAACATTGGCTCTAGATTTAGTTAGTTTATTGGTCACACGACGCTACCATCTTAAAAAGTTTCGTGTATAGTTAAAGTATACAAATATTAATAATTAAATTATTTTTATTAATAATTTAATAAAATGTTATAAAAAAAGTTTAAACAAAAAATTATAATAGATAAAATAAAAATATTTTATAAACAAATAATTATTTGTACTATGGGCCACAAAAGTATCGCTCATTTCTCAAAATTTCTTATTTGATTTGTGCTTCATTCATTCGGTTTTTGGGAAAATGTTCCGAATAAAAACTTGTTAGTATTTTTAAAATGAACAAATTTTATTCGATGCTGTTTTTCGAAAACCGATGGAATAAAGAAAAAATCAATTATAAAAATTTTGAAAACGGAACGCTACTTTTGTGACCATGTGTACATTGCCTTTGATAACAAGAAAATTTTCAATGTTTTAACTACAAAAAAAACACCAACTAATTACTGTAATCAGTGTGGTAAGACAAGATTATTGTATATTATACATTTTTAATGAAATTATATATTTTTATTACGAATAACAATTAATAATATTCATTAAGAACAAATTAATTATTATCGTTTGTACTACATAATTTTGTATACATAAAAAATTGCACTGATAAATTTTTAATCATTCTGAAAATGCATATAATTATATACCTAGTAATGTGACGTCATATAATCATTAAATTGAATGCATAGAAAAATTTATATTTCTCCGTAACTTCCGTTCAATACAAGTACTATCAGCTTCTTCTATAATGATTAAATTAAACAAATACAGTAGGGTCTCGTTAATCCGGAGAGGCAAAAACAAGACCCTTTCCGAATTATCGAGGCGTCCGGATTATAGCATGCCATATTTAATGGTAAAAAAACACATGTTTAATCTTAGATTTTGTCTTTGTTCTTCTTTATGTCGCCTACAGTTGACCTGCCTATACCAAACTTCCGAGCAACTGATAGGGTAGCTGTCACTTTTATCTAACATTTCTATAATCCGCAATTTGTCTTTTAATGTTAATGTTGAATGTTTACGTGGCAGCGCCATGATGTTAAATGTTAGCGAGCGCGCTAAATTGACACTATACGTACTACACGAAAGGCAATAAACAAAAGACTGGCGACGAATTGGCTCATGCCAGCCCGCACCTACACCCGCCCGCCTCCCCGGCGAACCCCATTGCCCGGCCGGATTACAGCGATCACCGAACAAGCGGGAGTCCGGATTAGCGAGGCCCTACTGTATTTGATTTTCGTAAAAACATTTGTATACTTTAACTATACACAAGACTTTTTAAGATGGTAGCGTCGTGTGACCAATAAACTAACAAATTCTAGAGCCAATGTTTATAAATATAACATACTAGCTGACCCGCCCCGGCTTCGCACGGGTTCTTTACAGAAAATATAAAACAGCCTATGTTACTCCGAGGAGATGTAGCTTTCGGTAAAATTAGTTGAGCAGTTTTTGAGTTAAATCGTAACAAACAAAAAATCAATCATCTTTCCTCGTTATACATAATAACATTACCCGTCGCGGCTTCGTCCGCCAAAATTTTGTAACGCCCTTATAACCAAGTAACATAATATTTTCTCCCGTCAAGGACTGATAAATTGCGTTTAATTTTTTTAAATACATTTGTTGTATGCATTGCCACCTATTGGCAAAATTTTTGAAGTATTCATGTTGTATATACTGCCATCTATAGCCAAATTTTTAAAACGTATTTGTTGTATGCATCGCTATCTATGCTTATTACTACAAAAATAAACTGAATATTAATTTTAAAATGATTCACTATGTGAATAGAAATCGAAACAAATATGAACAATGAACTGTATAATATATGATCCACTGTTACATATCAATCACTTTATGCAGAATGCTGTCTGTTGCATGCTTATATAAATAACAGTCAAAATGTCTACATCCCCACTCCTGGCAAACAATGTATAACACACAGCACCTAAGCAACGAATATCTGTTACTATGCACTGATAAATTATACACCTATACATCAATAAATTATACAACTATACATTTTTTTATAATATGTAAGGAACAAATTATGTACTAAAACCTTCCTCGAGAACCAGTCTATCCATTGGTGAAAACAGCATGAAAATTGGTGCAGTAGTTTTTGACAGACGCGGCTAGGGCACTTTATTTTATACTATGTAAGGATAAAGATGTCTTTGTGTTTTTAACCAATCTTCAAAAAGGAGGATGGTTCTCAATTCGGCTGTATTTTAAAAATTTTTTTTTTATGTGTCTTACCTCAGAACTACTTCATTTATGAACCGATTTTGAATTTTTTTTTACTTTTTAGTGCATTTTTTGTTATAGAATATTTGATTTTTGAAGTCGGGTATCCATTTTGTCAAATATATTTTGCCAAATATGGTTTATTGTTTTTTTAATATTTTATTTTGTAGCGATTTTGGTCAATTTTTTTATTTGATACTTTTAATAATTTTGATATTTAGTTTTGTAGCCAAAATAGACTAGTAAAAAAGTGCCTTTTTTTTCGAATTCCGTTTCGCCTTCTCAGAAAATTATGACCAAGGTGTCATTCGTAATTGAATCTAGAAAGTTTTTGAAAAAGTTGAAGTCCCGCGTAAACTCCATGAATTATGCTTTTCTAACTAAAAAAATTTTCCAATCTGGATAACCCCGATAATTTTGGAAAATTGGGGAAAAAATTTTTTGCCGACGGATTATTGTTTGTTGAAGAATCCGTACCTAGCATTTTTCTTTTCTTAATATTCATATTTAATGGGTTAAAAAAATTTTTTGTTCAAGTGTCTGAATTTGTGTTTGAACTTGTTTTCAATACCTACTTTCATCTTTCAATTAAAATTATAAATATTAGTGGTACAGTTTCGGAAGTTTAGACTTTTTTCTTAGGAAATTTTCTGCTCTTTAAGAATCTGTTATTCGATTTCCGATATCTACAATAGTTTTTGAGATATTTCCAAAAATCGAAACCCCTCTTTTTTTTTTTAATAAATTGTTTATAACTTTTGCAATTTTTTTACGCGGGACTTCAACTTTTCCAAAAACTTTCTAGATGCAATTACGAATCGCGCCCACCGAAAATATATTATATATATTATACCTTGCATAATATATTTAATAAATTTTGATGTGAAACATTTAATACGGCGGATTAGATCATTTGTTACTTGGCAACGGCCTGGCTACGTTTTCTCGCCACGCGATCAACAAGTTGTTCATAGGTGATATTACTTATAACAAATCAGTTTAAAAAGATGGTCATAGATGGCAGTAAATATATAGGTTTAAAAACTCATTCATAGATGGCAATGCATATTTTCTATACAAAATAGTTAATAATAATAATAGTTTAAGTAACTGATTATTATTTAATGTTTTATTTTTTGGTATTAAATTAATAAATACTTTTTATATAAAGAATAATTTCTTTCTTTAATGATGTACGAATTTTGGGCACAGAGGACCCCTTGGTCTAGGTGCTAAGGACCATTTTCGGTACCCTCCTTTCTAATTAATGATGTACGAGCGCTGATGTATAGTCCATTTATAAAATTCTTCAAAATCTTATATAGTACATTCATAAAAGTCCACAATAATATTTATTATTTTTTGTCGTAAGTTAAAATTAAAATTTAATTTAGGCCTGTCATATGGGAATATTATTGGATCAATCTCTTTATTAATATTTCTATTTTCTATTGCGTTGTTTTTTTTTATTCGTCTTATTTTATTCCAAGTGAAAATTATCAAAATATGTGTAAAAATATGGGTGTATAAAAATATAACTCGAACTTTAACATTAAATAATTAATTCAAGACCTCCGTAACCCCACCTGAAACTTTTATAATTGATTGATATGCACTTCAACTACATGTAAACAAAAAATCAAGTGTTAATCTTTTTGAAGCTTCAGTGCTCGCACATCCTTAAAAGATATCTGAACATTTTGTTTTTGATTATGCCATATTTATTTTAAATAAAGAATAATTTTTTTCTTTTGTTTTCTGTTGTTTATAACCTTTGTATAGTTCCGAAAATAGTTTCTACAATTCTATATTTTATTTTAGCTTATCTTTTATAGATTTTTTTCTTTTTAACCCGACTTCAAAAAGGAGGATAGTTCTCAATTCGTCTGTATTTTTTTTTTATGTGTGTCACCTCAAAACTTCGTCATTTATGAACCGATTTTGAATTTTTGTTTTTTTTTGTTTTAAAGGGTTTGGTTTCCCATTGGTCCCATTGTCACCAAATCGCATTCTGATCAGGGGATTCCCGGGAAATCGAGGAAAATCCTCATTTTATATGTGATAACCGATTTCTGCGAAATTTTTTTCTTTTGAAAGGGTATACTCATTCATAATGGGTAAATAAGAAAATTTTTTTTAAAACCGACTTCAAAAAAATTTTTTAAAAAAAAACCGACCCCAAAAAAAAAAATTTTTTATAAAAAAAAAAAACAAAATGCTTGTAAAAAAAACTGAAAATCTATGCACTAAAAATTAAAAAAAAAAAAAAAAAAAAAAAAAAAACGGATAAAAAAAAAGTGTTATAAAAAAATGCACTAAAAATTAGCTGGTCGTTTAGTAGGTCTACCCATATTTAGACAAATAAAATCAGTTATAGAACTTCAAAGTCACTAAAAAGCGAGAAATAAAACCTATTTTGACAAAATGGACAGGACTTCAAAAATCAAATATTCTATAACAAAAAATGGACTAAAAAGTAAAAAAATAATTGCATATTCTTGTGCCAATTTTAGTTCACCTCAGCAAAAATTTTTAAATATATATGTAAAATTACTATTATTTTTGGAGGCGGTGTCCAAAAGTTATGTGAATTTCTCTATGCTGACACCGACTCCAAAAATAACAATAATTGTACATATATATTTAAAAATTTTTGCTTACGTGAACTAAAATTGGCACAAGAATATGCAATTATTTTTTTACTTTTTAGTGCATTTTTTGTTATAGAATATTTGATTTTTGAAGTCGGGTTTCCATTTTGTCAAAATAGGTTTTATTTTTTCCCCAGTATATCTCCCAAATCTTTGTTTTCATTTGTACCATACAATGTTTTATATTATATAATTTATATACCTCTTGTGTTTACTATTTTGTACATTTTGTTTTTATTTTATTTTCTGAAGAAGATACTGTGTTTCCGAAACAATAGTAAAAAATAAAAATATTTTTACGAAGAAAACAAATTATTTGTTTAATAATTAGTATTAGCTTCATAAATTATGGTCATTTTTAATATGATTTTTACCTGATTTATTTGGTTGTCGAAAAAATGTTTTAACAAATAAAAAAAGTTCGTTGTAAAAATGCTAAATTTTGTCCAATCCAGTTTTTCGAAAAACGTATGGATTCAGCACAAATCGACTGCAAAACTTGTCACTTTTTATGAAGACGATAGTACAATTAATTGCAGTAAAACGGTATTTAAAACGTTACTAATTGGAACCAAAATACTTATAGACTAAGCGGGTGGCTTTCTCAGAGGAAAGAATTATAATGAAAAAAATATTTACTTTTAACCGAAAATCAGATTCACCCTTTGCCCATTTCGATGGAGATTTTTTGGCGCCGACTCAAAATTATATAGGTATTTACATTTTTTTTTGCTTTTCAGTTCCTTTCTTTTTTCGAAGATTTAATTTTTTGTACAAATTTTTATTTTTTGTTTTTCAGTTACTTTCTTCTTTCGTCGGTTCTATTTTTTGTTAAAAAGTTTTTTTTTTTACTTTTCAATGCCTTTCTTTTTTTGTACATGTTATAGTGTCATTAGAACTACATAAGTGTGCCAAGTTTCAACAGAATCGATTGACGGATGACAATTCAGTGGGTGAAATTTGCACTTTCCCCTATTTTTCTACCCTTAGCACGAATTTTTTTTCAAATTTTATGGTACCAACATCGAAGTATACCCAATCCAATAAAAAAGGAATTATTAAAATCGGACTACTCTGTAAAAATTTATGCGTGGCCATACGTAAAATATACATATATATATATATATATATATATATATATATATATATATATATATATATATATATATATATAACGATATTGAATGCTTTCAAAGTGTTGTACACACAGACAATATACAGTGATTATGATAAATGATCTTTAGTGGAAGCACAAGTTTTTTTTTTTTTGTCATTTTAAAATTATCAAAATCGGACTACTCTGTAAAAAGTTATGCGTGATCATACATAAAAAAAAATTTAAATATATATATATATATATATATACAGGTTGAATTGAGTACCTCCTTCTTTTCGTAGGTAAAAATCAAATCAAGTAACCATGGCGGCCCTATCTATAGTTTTATTCAAGGATAGATTAACAATTTACAGACTTTTAAAAAACTTCCATAGTGTTATAGACTTATGGAAGTAAAATAATCAAATTGAATTATGTGTAATTCATTTGAAAATAACATTTTTATCATGTTATAAAAATTTACAAATATTAATTTGTAAATTTATAGATCCGGGTCATTATCAATAAACTTGGCTAAAAACTTATTGTAATTCTATCGCCAAAATTTTTAAACTTTTTCAGAACCTTGAATGGGTAGTACATGGCATCTGGAATGATATATTTGTTCCGACAGTGGAGACAGAAAATCGTAATGGTCCATTGTGAGGATTCTCGTCTTAGGGTGCGATTATGTTAAAGCTACGGTTAACGATTAGAGTAGCAATACTAGCGACTCAAAAAAAATAAAAAGCTTTTGAGTAGACCCTCTTTTCGATGGAACAACGCGATGACTAAAGGTTCATTTTCATGTTGACGCTGGTTTCTAGCGTCAAATTCGGTCACGTGATGAGAATTTAACATGCGCGCCATCTAGAAATAATTGTAGCGAAAAATTACAGCGTTTAGCATCAAATTAGACCATCAGTATCGAAAGTCGATGTATCGATGTTACCACTAGACTTTATAGGTTACGTATGTAATTGTGAGTAAAATAAAACCTATTTTGACAAAATGGAAACCCGACTTCTAAAATCAAATATTCTATAACAAAAGATGCACTAAAAAGTAAAAAAATAATTGTAACAGATTTTATAACAGATTTTCAGTTTTGTAAAAAATTTTATTTTGGGGTCGGTTTTTAAAAAAATTTTCTTATTTTCCCATTATCAATGAGTATATCCTTTCAAAATAAAAATAAAAATTTGGCAGAAATCGGTTATCACATAAAATGAGGGTTTTCCTCGATTTCCAGGGGATCCCTTCATCAGAATGCATCAGAATGGGACCAATCGGAAATCAAACTCTTTAAAACAAAAAAAAAAAAATTCAAAATCGGTTATTAAATGACGGAGTGCTGCGGTAACAAACATTATTAAAAAAAAAAAAAAGTACAGACGAATTGAGAACCTTCCTCCTTTTTGAAGTCGGGTTAAAAATCACCAAGCCACAGCTGATTATTGTTTTGAAAAGATCAATTATTATCGATGCGATGTTCGAGTTATGACGTTGACGCTAATATAACCCTTCAGAAAAAGCTAAACTAAATTTAGGTTTATCGCTATATTTTTTCTAGATGGCGCGCATGTTAAATTCTCATCACGTGACTGAATTGGATTCTAGAAACCAGCGTCAAGCGTCAACATGAAAATGCACCTTTACTTTTTGGTTCTGGCCAACCGTATAAGATTGCTTTAATATATTTTCCCAACTAGTATCGATGATGGATATTGATATTTTAATAAGTGAAGTTTTTCTCAGACTTTCATTGTGGAACAAAAGGGGATAGAAATCACCACAACAGATTTGTATTTGACAAAATGTGGAATGGAGGACTAAACATACAAATCATACCAGTTTTTCTCGAAGTTTCTAGAAATACTCATTAATATACAGCTTGTATTTTAAAATAGACCCAATCTGGAAACAATGTAACCAGTCCAAGTGGTCGAGCGGTCTAAGGCGTTATGTCTGCGCAGTATGCCTACTTGGAAACTGGGAGGTTATGGGTTCGAATCCCGACATCGGCAGTTTGTCAATTATTAAGAAAAAAAATGGGGCGGTTAATTGACTAAACTGTCGGCGTATGGACAAAAACGAAGTAACCGCATAGCTTAAGAAGGTTTTCAACCCATTAATTTTTAACTGACAAACTGTCGGTGTCGGTATTCGAACCCATAACCTCCCAGTTCCAAGTAGACACAACGCCGTAACAAGCGCGGTTATTTGACTGGTTTATATTACTAATGTCACCATAGTATATTGATTTGACATTCATTATTTCTTTCTCTGATAAATAAATAATAGTTAAAAAAAACTAAAAAAACACGCTTTTATAGAAAATCAAACTAAAAAATAGAAAATAATATTTAATAAATTTGGATTAAGAAAAGTGTAAATAAGAAACAAATGTATATTAATGGAAAAAAGCGTGGGGTGCATAGTGTCAATAGTTAATCCATTAATATACATTTGTTTCTTGTTTACACTTTTCTTAATCCAAATTTATTAAATATTATTTTCTATTTTTTAGTTGGATTTTCTATAAAAGCGTGTTTTTTTAGTTTTTTTAAACTATTATTTATTTTTTATCTTTTAGTTGAAGTTCGCGCACTAGCTCTATCTCTCGTACTCGCATACAAAGGATGCGGAAAGAAATTGATGAATCCTGGCGAATCTAATCAGGATAATCGGATGTTTTAATCGAATTATTGCATTGTCATCGGTCTTTGACAGGTGTGCAAAATTTGAATTAAATCTGATCGTTCAAAGTAGGAGAAAATCGAGCCCAAAAGGGTCGGTTACATACATACATACATGCATACATACATACATACAGGTGAAACTAATAAAAAGCGTATAAAAACAATTTGCTTAAAGATAAAGGTGGCCAGACCGTCTGCTTAGATTGCTTCTAAACTTAAAATTAAACAAATAAAACTTCTGTAATTATCACAATAATACTTCAAAATAATGATATTAGATAAAATTGCAATATTATCTAGATAACACATTGTATGCAATAATTAACTTTAATCAATTACTTTCGTGTTGTTAAATAGATATTGGACGAGCATGCAAAAAATTGACTAATGTTTTATGATAGTCTATGTAGCGTAACCAGTAACATGTCAACTTTTAACAAAACATTTTAGAGGGATACTTTATGGAAGAGGGTACGCAATTTTGTTCATTGAGCAATTTGCAAACACTCACGCGTGAAATCTCGTGGTCTCGAGACAGAAACTGGCTGCGTAAAGTACATCTTGAACCACAGGAGGTCGTAGAAAGCATGCAGTAAGCCAAACTATATACGAGGTCTGTCCAAAAAGTATCCAACCTGCTGTTATATCTTCGCACCAGAGTGTTCTAGCGACCTCTGCGAGGCATGAACGTCAACAGTAGAGCCTCACGAACTTATTGGTTGCTTCATGGAGACTATATAAACGAGATCTAACTCAAACGGGAAAATTGACAAAATATGGCAACGAAATGGTAGAAGTTATTTATTTATATATTTACTTTTTATGCCGCTAGGGTCGCTAGTTGTTGATAGGAACTCATCCGTACCGAAGTGAAATACCGTACGTTTAGTTTACATCTTCGCATAGCAGATCTCCCACGAGTATGAGAGAGTACATATGTATACATATGTACTCTCTCATACTCGTGGGAGATCTGCTATGTAAACTAAACGTACGGTATAGTATAATAAATAGAATGTATTAGCCAAAAGTAACTAGTTTTATTTCGAAGTGATTATTTTGAAGTATGAAATTTGTTTAAAAAAATTTATTAAATAACAAACTGTTTAAAAAACATTTAAAATGGGAAGAGTATGTGCAGTAGACAATTGTAAAAGTGGTAGTGCTTGTGACAATAAGCAACGGGATCTATTGGGTTGAAAAAACCAGGACTTTTTAAAGTACCAAAAGCGAGGATAAATATTCCAAAATTAATTAAATTGTATGGCATTATATTAAATATTAATTTTCAGCATTATTATTAATAAATAAGAGTTTAATTTAATATCTGATTCAATAATTTATATTCATTTTTACAATTCCAACATTACAGGTTACTATTTAATTATTTGATGTTTTTTTTATTTTTATGTAATTATTTTGCGAATTTTAACTATCACTTCGACTTCAACTAATTCCTTATTGAAAAATTGAAATTACTTATCATTTATTTAAAAAAATATTTTATTGGAAAAATACTTTGGCTGGAAATAATTTTTATAATACTATAAATGCGTAATGTTTTTCAATTAAAACTCGCGCCTTATACTCTCTGTTCTGTTTCCGGTGCCGAAGGAACACTACTCACATCTTATTTTTGCCAATTATTTGTTTACATGGAGTTAGGTATCCTTGTTTAGTGTCTATGGGTTGCTCGCTGACAGCTACAGGACGTATAGTTTCACATATGCGCAGCGTGTATTTGTTTACAAAGCCTTTTCTGCGTTCGTCGAATTTTGTTATTGTTAAAAATGACTGAAAGATTAGATCAACAAATTTGCATCAAATTTTACTTTAAACTCGAAAAAACTAGTTCGGAAACTATTCAAATGCTGCAGAAGGTTTTTGGGGATGAGTAATGGGCAAAACACAAATAAAAGAGTGATATAATCGTTTCAAAAGTTGCCACATCTGTTGATAGTGATACTCGTTCTGGCCGACTATCGACGACAACAACACCGGATAGTATCGATCGCGTGCGACTTGCAATTGAAGAAGATCGACGCGTTTGACTGTGCGCGAATTCAAAGATGATCTTGGAATACCAAAAACAACAATTTGGGAAATTTTAGCCTCAAGTTTAGAAAGTGGAAGCGGTGGGAAATCTAATCGAATCTTGTGCAGCAGTTTTTAACTAAACACAATATCGCACTGCTTCGCCAACCTCCGTACAGCCCCGACATAGCTCCCTGTGACTGTTGGTTGTTCCCGAATTTAAAAAAAAAACGCTCAAAGAACACCGGTTTGACGACAAAAAGACGGTTGAAGATAATGTGACAAGGGCACTCAAAGCTATTCTAAAAACTGACTTCCAGGACTGCTTCGGAAAGTGGAATCACCGCTGGGAGCGTGTTTTCTATCAAATGGGGACTACTTTGAAGGATGCCATTCGCCCGATGACGAAAAATAACGCCAGCGCAAAGATATGAAAGTAGGTCGGATACTTTTCGGACAGACCTCGTATAGCCACTATTCAAGTGCACCGGTCGTCAATTAGCATTTCGAATGAGCTAATCAGTTTATTTTATCATAGTCTGTGTTACCCATTTTATGCTTCGATAAATGTTTCTAACCGTAACGTGATCAGTGACATGCCTACTTTTAACAAACTATTTTAGGCGTATACTTTACGAGCAGGCACTCGAGACAAATGTCACGTCGTCTCGACTCTGAGACCAAAAACTGGCTACGCCAAACATATTTTAGGCCACAGGACATCATAGAGTGAGGCAAGCCAGTGAGACAAGCTATGTATAGCCACAACTCAAGTGTACCAGACTTAAATTAACATGGTTGTCTTAGCTAAAATTGTAGTACTTTTGATAGGACACTGCGGACGGGCCATCAACTACTCAATTTGGACATTTTTTATTATTTCATTTGTGGAAGTCGCTGAAACCTTCAGTTCTCTCAATTATACCTTTATGAAAAAACCCAGATCCGTAGTGCTGGGTCCATCAAACATTAAAGAATTCCCAGCAGTACATGTTGCAACTCTATTTTATTTAACTTTTTTTTACACAAGCTTTTTATAGCAAAACTAATTTTCTACAACTTACTTCTCATGTGTTTTTCGACTTTTTCAATACTAAGAGAAATATACCAAATTTTGTGTTTCCCCCTCCCTCTAAACTCCCCTTTTCCCTTGACTATTCTTGTCATGCTAACCATAAAAATGCATTGTCATTGGAACTGAACCAACATGTAAAAATTCAACTCCGTAGGATAAGAGGAAGTGGATCTAATTCAGCTTGCAAAATTTGACCCGAACATACATACATACATTGCAAGTTAAATAAAATATAAATAGGGAATATGCATGAAAATTTTTTTTCACTTGAATTGAAGCATGTTTACTTGACAAATATCAAGGTAAAATTACTTTTTAAATAACTTTAAAAATAAGCGAGATTTGAATGATTGAAATTCCCGATTAGACAAAGAGGGTGATAGCCCTCTTGATATGTTATGTGACGTCATATTACACTTTCACCATTTAAAATACACGTAAAACTCCGTTTTTAGTATTTTTGCAAGAAAGAGACAGATAATAATCTTTAAAAGCTTATAGCTTCCTTGATATTTGTCGGATTTTAATTTCGTTTTTAAATATTATTACAGTATTAACAGTATTTTCATATTCTGAAAATAAATGTGAAAAAAAATTTTCATGCATATTCCCTATTGCAAGTTAAATCAATTTGTATGATGCTTGTAAAAAGCATCATACAAATTGGTTCCGTATAACCATGTTTCTTATACTTCAGAAAGATTTTGATTTCTATAATCAACCCCGGCTCGTATAAATAGAGATGTTGAAATAGAGAATAGATTTTAGATTTGACCCGAACATACATACATTACAAGTTAAATAAAAGCTTGTAAAATAAAGGCACGTTAGGACAAGAAATTTTAAAGTAAATAGATAAATAGAATAAAATAGATTTTATAAAAACGGTGCAACTACATTGAACCACTTTATGAAAACGACTTATGACAAGATTATCAAAACAAGCGTAAAAATTGTTTTTAAAACTGCTATGATTAAGGAGGAGGAAACTGCTATGACAGTATGTTATTAGTTATTTTGTAAACAATAATTTTCTTTCTATATTTTCTTTATTGCGAAAATCAGTAAATCGTTTTATTAGTAAGCTGATTCATTAATATACTTTATGACTAATATAATTTAAAAATAATTTTTTTACGTTATCAATTAGCCTGACGTCACTTAAATTGATATGCCATTAAATACGTTCATGTTTATTGAATTTGAAATGTCAATATAAGCATTTATGTTTTTCCAACTGACAGCTGTTCTATTTACTGGTTTAAATATTTCTGTCTCTATCTTTACAAGCTTTTATTCATATATGTAATACTCCTATATGGTCAGTTTATAGGAAAGATTGTCCCAACATTAGGGTGCCGATTATATTGATTCTCTCCATCCTCCGAGACATATTGTCCATGCTGCACATGCAACCAATATAATCGGCACCCTAATGTTGGGACAGCTTCCACTTATAGAAACTGTCCATATAGGAGTATTATATATACGCTTTTATTTAGTTTCACCTTACCCGTTGTCTGTAATGGAATCTTGCAAGTTAAATTTGACCCATTTCCTTTTATCCTACGGAGTTGAATTTTTACATGTTGGTTCAGTTTCGATGACAATGCATTTTTTTGGTAAGCATGGCCGGAATCGGAAAGGGGAAAGAAGGGTTTAGATGGAGGGGGAAAAAATTGGTATATCTCTCTTAATATTGAAAAAATCGGAAAACACATAAGAAATAAAGTGGAAGAAAATTAGTTTTACTATAATTAAGTTTACATAAAAGCTTGTTTTTAAAAATGTTTTTTTAATTTAGCTTGTTTTTAAGTAACAAAAACAAAGATATCAATAAATATTATTAAATAACACAAATATTTGAAATTTTCGTAAAATCATTTTATTTTACTAGTTTCGGAACACAGTTCCTTCTTTAGAAATAAAAATGAAAAGAAATTTTATTTCTGAACTACCTCAAGGAAGCGTTCTAGGTCCTGTATTGTATCATGTTTACACATCCGATTTTCCAGTTGATCCGAATCCTTGCATCCGAAATGGATCCAAAAACAGCGTCAGTGAACGAAGACTAAACAACGTTCTGAGCTGACTAATTCCTATTCTGAAGACTCATTATTATTATCTTTATTAGGATATTCACCTAATTATGATTCCTTGGTTAGAGACATGCAAACTCAGTCTTCCCATTATAATCTAAGGCAATAAAATAATAAATTCTAAATTTGTCTTTATCTGTAGCTAATTTGAATTAATTTTGACCCGTTTAATAACTATGTTTTTTTTTACTTTAGGTGGATATACAGGATGTTCAGTACGAGGTGCACTCCTATTAATAAATTATCAAAAAATAAGTCTAAAAATCTTATATCATTCTTCCATGATAAATTTCCCTGACCCAAAAAAAATCGCGAAAGTGAAATCTTAAAGTCAAATTATCAGCCTATGTGCATTTTTAAACAACTTTTTTATATGTACAAATGCCGTCAAAAGTCGAGTTGTCATTTCAAAATTTTATAATTGATTTGTGCCTTATTTATTCGGTTTTCAAAAAAATGTTTCGGATAAAGTTGTTTATTATATAACTATATTAACAAATTTTATTTGAAACATTTTACCGAAATCCGAATAAATGAGGCACAAATCAATTATAAATTTTTGAAATGATAGCTCGACTTTTGACGCCATTAGTATTTTTGAACAAATAGTACATTTAAGTCGATCGCGACACATTTTTAAGATAATAAAAGAAATTTTGACAAAATGGAAACCCGACTTCAAAAATCAAATATTCTAAAACAAAAAATGCACTAAAAAGTAAAAAAATAATTGCATATTCTTGTGCCAATTTTAGTTCACCAAAGCAAATTTTTTTAAATATATATGTACAATTATTGTTATTTTTGGAGTCGGTGTCAGCATAGAGAAATTCACATAAAATTTGCACACCGCCTCCAAAAATAAAAAAAATTTTTTTTTTTTTTTTTTAATTTTTAGTGCATTTTTTCATAACAGATTCTCAGTTTTTTTACATGCATTTTATTTTGTTTTTTTGAGGTCGGTTTTTTTTTTTGTAAAAAATTTTTTTGAAGTCGGTTTTTAAAAAAATTTTCTTATTTTCCCATTATGAATAAGTATACCCTTTCTAAAAAAAAAAAATTCGCAGAAATCGGTTATCACATATAAAATGAAGATTTTCCTCGATTTCCCGGGGATCCCCTCAACAGAATGCGACACACAATGGGACCAATGGGAAATCAAACCCTTTAAAACAAAAAAAAAATTCAAAATCGGTTCATAAATGACGGAGTTCTCAGGTAACACACATAAAAATAAAAAAAAATACAGACGAATTGAAAACCATCCTCCTTTTTGAAGTCGGGTTAAAAAGTAGATCTTATACACATTAAAGTTGGTCACCCCTGTAATCTAGATAACAGTAAGAGTTTAAGGACGTTCATGCATGAGGCTTGATAGTAGATAAAAAAATTTTTTTAGTGAATTGAATAGCTCAATGATGTAGTTATTTAAAATAATTCAAAAATTTAAAACGTGTTGACGATCATTTCAAGGAATTATCGATTAAGAATCAAACATTTAACACAGCGTCTTATGGAGAACAGAATTTTTTTTGTACTTAAAATTATAATAACTATATTATTAAAGTAGACACCTTAAAAAATAATATTTATAAAAATTCATTGAAATATGCAGTTGTTATAATTACATTATAAAAATGGTGTTGACAAACGTTTGAATTATTTAATAAAATTTTAACTGTTTTATAAGGTTTATTTTTGCCATAATATTTTGAAAACTGGCGACAGCGCACAGTAAAAAAATATACACATACACACAAATATACAACATAGTTTATTGTCAGATCTGTAAAATAAGTCAAATCAATTTCTAATTTACATGTATTTACTGATATTTTACAATAAATACTTTAAAAAGATTTAGATTTTAGGACAAATAAAACAAGTAATGTAACAACTAACTGAGTTAATTGTTTGAATACCCAGTATATACTGAGCTTTTGGGAAAAATTTTCAAACAAAGTTGTTTATTTTAACAAGTAGAACTCAGCTGCAAAATAATCTGCTACAGGAAGTAGGCAGATCATTTTGTCAATTGACTTTTTATATGGCAAAAATGCCAGAACTATTCCTGAAAAGTATTAGGAACTGTAGAACTCAGCTGCATGCGAATAGAACTCACATTTATTTTTGATCTACTGGACAATGATCTGCTTCATTGGCATATAAATCGTTGAAAGTGTAAAGTAAATGTTTGTTATATTAAAAAATTATTATTTAAATAAATAATAAATACATATAAAAGATATAATTGATCTTTATTAATTAAAATTGATATTTTTAATTTCATATATGAATTGTTATAATATTTATGTGTAAATTACCAAGGTTGTTAACATTCACAGCAACCGTGATAATTGAGGGAAGTTATAGTTGAAATGCAACAGATAAAAATGATGAACAAAATTATAATAATAATTTAATGATGAAGCGTTACCGCTACAAAAGATTATTGATATACTTTACAACTTTTTTTAAATCCTCAATAAATTTTATTAAAGATAGTACTTATTTGGCTGTAGCGTAGCACATGGACGTCCTTAAGGATGTTCCAACATGAAACCACTTTTCGACAAATTTTGCTAATTTTTTTCACAGGCGTAAAATAACGTTTTCTAATAACTCTCTCTCTCTCTCTCTCTCATTAGAAGCATGTAAAACTTCATGCCCGCCAAACTAGTATCCGTTGTATTAAAAAAAAATACTCGACAGAATTTTAAAAAAACTAGCATAGTAAAGATAAATAATTATTAATTAAATTTTTTTTTAAATCGCGTTTTACCGTTTTGTTTTCGAAATATAAAAGTTTAAAATTATTTTTCATTTCAAAATTTCATTAATTTGTATACATGAATAGTGAATATATCTTATGTGTTGTGTTTGTGTGTATATGTATTTGTTCTATAATAAAAGCAAACCGGTTTTTTGTCCTGATTATATAAGACAGTGCTGGATTACCTTAAAGAGACTTGATAAACTAAATATTTTAGAACATAAATATATAGATTTTTATGACAATTTAGTGATTAGTGTACTTAATTATATTAGTATACTAGCATTACCCGTCGCGGCTTCGCCCGCAAAAATTTTGTAAAGCTCTTATAACCAAGTAACATAATATTTTCTCCCGTCAAGGACTGATAAATTGTACACCTATACGTCAGCATATGAACAATGGACTGTATTAATATATGATCCACTGTTACATATCAATCACTTTATGCAGACTGCTGTCTGTTGCATGCTTATATAAATAACAGTCAAAATGTCTACATCCCCACTCCTAGCAAACAATGTATAACACACAGCATCTAAGCAACGAACATCTGTTACTATGCACTGATAAATTATACACCTATACATCAATAAATTACACAACTATACCTTTTTTTATAATATGTAAGGGCCAATTTATACAAAAACTGGACAAATTATATACTAAAAACTTCCTCGAGAACCACTCTATCCATTGGTGAAAACAGCATGAAAATCGATGCATTAGTTTTTGAGTAAATCGCGAACAGACAGACAGACGCGGCTGGGGAACTTTATTTTATACTATGTAAGGATAAGCCTACTTTTTGCCTACCATCGGGTAGACACAATTCATGAGTTTCTCTTGTTATCATTCTATTTATAGTTCTTTATAGTTAGAACTGATAATAGAAAAACTTAGGATGATATTTAAAAAAACACAACAATGTGCATCTATACATGAGGTATAAATATAGGGTTATTGTTCTTGTATAATAGTTCGCATCTCAGTTAATTATCCGTCGATCTATGTACACACATTAAAAACTATTTTTAATAATTGGATCAAAACTAATTTTCTGTAAACATTTAATCATCTAGATTGTAGATGTTTAAATGTTTACAGATACTTAATAGACACGAGAATATTTTTATATTGCGATCTTGAGTAAAATTATAAAATGATTATTCTCAACTAGTTATTTGGTCAAGGTTTTCATCCTAGACTAAATGACTCACAATAACAAATTTTTCCTACATACATGTGATGAAAGCAATGTTTATTTCATATAAGTTGAATGTTATCAATTAAGGTTATTCAATTAAGATAATTGAAATAATTTTTTAAAGCAATTCAAACTCCTACTCATTTTTCTCTTAAAAATTTGCGGTGAAGCCGTTTCAATTGTTTGCGTAGATTAAGAATATATACCAACGGATAAATCGAAAGTAGTAGCTTTGTTATAAGTTTTCGCCAAAATAAACCGCCCAACAGTGAGGATCGTACAATTACGGTTCCGTCTTAATATTACAATGAACAGTCAATAATTAGGCCAAATAAAACTATTAACATAAGTAAATATTTAAATCTTATATAATACTAGCTGACCATGGCTTCGCACGGGTTCTTTACAGAAAATATAAAACAGCCTATGTTACTCCGAGATGTAGTTTTCGATAAAATTGGTTGAGTAGTTTTGGTTGAGTTAAATCGTAACAAACAAAAAATCAATCATCTTTCCTCGTTATACATAACAGCATTACCCGTCGCGGCTTCGCCCGCAAAAATTTTGTAACGCCCTTATAACCAAGTAACGTAATATTTTCTCCCGTCAAGGACTGAAACGTTTGATTTTTGAAATACATTTGTTGTATGCACTGCCCCCTATTGGCAAAATTTTTGAAGTACTCATGTTGTGTATACTGCCATCTATAGGCAAATTTTTAAAACGGATTTGTTGTATGCATCGCTATCTATGAATAGCATATTTAACACATTGGTTGCTTACTGCCATCTATCGAATGGCGGAGGACTTTGTTTTTTATTATATGACACCTCTAGCAAATATCATTATTAATTAAATTAAATACTGATATGAAAAAATTAACTCGTCAACCAGGAATCGAACCTCGGGCCTCTGGATAACCGGTCCAGTGTGCATCCACTACACCAAAGACGATTGTGATGTGACAGCCAACTTTTTCATATTATTCTAATTTTTATATATATATATTTTTTATATATTTTTTAGACAGTATAAACTTCTTGTTGAAGTGATATTATTATTTAATATTTGTATATTTGTGTATACTTTCGTGTCAACATACAAGTGTTTGTCCAAATTCCTTTCGGTTACGTATGACAAACTGTAGAAGACTATAGCGTATACCCGACACATTTCATTGTCATTGAATTTATTAATTAAATTAAATACTGATATGAAAAAATTAACTCGTCAACCAGGAATCGAACCTCGGGCCTCTGGATAACCGGTCCAGTGTGCATCCACTACACCAAAGACGATTGTGATGTGACAGCCAACTTTTTCATATTATTCTAATTTATATATATATATATTTTTTATATATTTTTTAGACAGTATAAACTTCTTGTTGAAGTGATATTATTATTTAATATTTGTATATTTGTGTATACTTTCGTGTCAACATACAAGTGTTTGTCCAAATTCCTTTCGGTTACGTACGACAAACTGTAGAAGACTATAGTATGTTGACACGAAAGTATACACAAATATACAAATATTAAATAATAATATCACTTCAACAAGAAGTTTATACTGTCTAAAAATATATAAAAAATATATATATATAAAAATTAGAATAATATGAAAAAGTTGGCTGTCACATCACAATCGTCTTTGGTGTAGTGGATGCACACTGGACCGGTTATCCAGAGGCCCGAGGTTCGATTCCTGGTTGACGAGTTAATTTTTTCATATCAGTATTTAATTTAATTAATAAATTCAATGACAATGAAATGTGTCGGGTATACGCTATAGTCTTCTACAGTTTGTCATACGTAACCGAAAGGAATTTGGACAAACACTTGTATGTTGACACGAAAGTATACACAAATATACAAATATTAAATATCATTATATTTTAGCCAATGTATAGAGAAACTTGACAAATTATATACTAAAACCTTCCTCGAGAACCACTCTATCCATTGGTGAAAATAGCATGAAAATCGGTGCAGTAGTTTTTGAGTAAATCTCGAACAGACAGACAGACGCGGCTGGAGGACTTTATTTTATACTATGTAAGGATCTATATCTACACAAATAAATAAAATTGAAGTGTCTGTTTGTAATGTCAAAATAACAGCTTTTTACTAAATGCATATGCAAGTATATACGGTACTTATAGCAAAAAATAATTTTTAAAGTTTTTGTCTGTCTGTTTATTCCGGCTAATCTCCGAAACGTTTGGACCGATTTTAACGGGACGGGACACTGGCAGATAGCTGATATTATAAGGAATAACTTAGGCTACTTTTATTTTAGAAAAAGAATTAGGTGTCCGCGCAAAAAAATTAAAACCCATGAAATTGTGAACAAAATCCGAATCTTCAGCGTAAGCGAAACGGGCGGGGTACGGCTAGTACATAAATAAATATTAAAATCTTAGCCAAATTTGGTTGTGATAACTATCTTTAGAATCCTTAGAGATAACTCTTTCAAATGAAACCTCGCACGGTATATTAATTAAAACTGTTCTTCTTTGGACCAAATTAACCAGCCTTTTTAATCTTATCTTATTTTACTTATATAAGCAAAAGTTTTTGTTTGTATATGTATGTTAGTCACTCAGTTCCCTAACGGATGAACAGATTTTCGTGAAATTTTGTATTTGATTACTTTAGGTCGTGAAATATCACACAGATCCTGCGGAGTGGTAACAAAACGAAACTCTGCAATTGCTGAACAAATTTTTTTGCATTTTAGCGTATTGGATAGATGTAAGTCTTGAAATAACACAAGATATTATACCGGAAAAAATTTAACTTACATACAGATCCTATGGGATAGTAAAAAAAAAGTAACCTTGAAAGAGCGCTAGTCCGGAAATTTGAAGGTCGTGGGTTCGATCCCCATCCAAGATGTATATAATTTTTCCAGCAGTTATGTCAAAGGATGTTAATAAATGTGTTTTAAATTTCAAAAAAGTCAAAAGAGTCAAAAATATCAAAATTTTACAGGTAATTTGTACCGAATCAATTCTGTTTTTATACCCAGTATACATAGTATACACAAGGATATTATAAGTTTAGGCCCGACTTTGTAACGGTTGAAAATATTGATCGCAGAATAAAACTTTAGTACAGGTGTTAAAATGAGCTAATTCATTCATTTCTGCATGTCCGCCTGTCTCTCCGTACGTAGACGAGCTGAAATTTTATGTGTGTTCTGGATCTAAAAAGTAAGATCAAGTTTGTGAACGAACAAAATCAGAGCAGACTACCCCTGCAAGGAGCTAAATTGTCCATCTTTGAAACGGTAAGTGATAGCAAGAAAAAAAATTTTAACAAAAATTGTTCCGTTTTAAAAAATAAACAAGTTTTGTTCAAAACTTTTTTCATAAACTCATTATAAACCGAGTATTTAAGCAATTAACACTTTTCACACATTTCCACGTTAGCAAATACGTAATCTACGGGAAAATCTTACGATTTTATCGCAGAAATGTTAAACATTTTTTCTCAGTAGTTGACTACTGTTATGTGTATGAATTTTTTACATTAAAAATTTAGATTTATATCTGTAGTTTTAATTTATTGAGAGCAATCGAATAACCTTAATTTATAAGACGAAATTTGATTAGTGTCGATAATTAATATTACTTATCTAAATTTCATAACTTATCTAAAACATATGTATAATTAGTTGAACTTAGTTCAAAGAAAACTTTCTATTTCTGTTAATTAATTAAATATTGTTGGTCAATTTATAGGAAATAAATATTTTTTTTTAATGAAAACATAAAAATACAACAGGTATATTAATTAGAATATATCCTTGAATTTTTACACAGTTTTAATTGTAATATGAAGAGTCCACGGCAATCAGGTTTCTCTTATCGAGCACCCGCAATTTGATAGTGTACTTAGAAATATTAATCCGTGATTTGGCCTCTGCTATCCCTTAACATAAGGTTTAGCGCCCAAACTTTTTAAATATACGTTATTATATATATATATATATATATATATATATATATATATATATATATATATATATATATATATATATATATATATATATATATATATATATATATATATATATATATATATATATATATATATATATATATATATATATATGCCTTAATTATATATATATATATAAATATATATATATATGCCTTAATTATGTTACAATGCTCAATACAGGTTTCGAGCGACCTTTAAATTTTTAATTTTTGGGCATATTTACTCACAAATATGTATATAGGCAATTTTGAGGGTGTTCTATTGTGGAAGTTAACTTGTCAGAGGCTTTTAGTCTATAATGTTTTAATATTCCCTAAAAATTTCACTTGGACGATTTATGGATTTATATTTTTGAACACATTAATTTACTTGAATTGTAACCATTGGCTTTTGACTATTCTTAAATATTAACTTAAGGACAAACAAAAATAATTATTAAAACTAAAATTTCTAATAGGTTTAGTATCACTAAAATCTGTCAATCAATTAACAGTCACTTTCCCCATTCAAAATGACCCTCATTTATGTATTTAGAACAAGAACCAATGGCAAAAATGGCTAGAAGTGCAGGAAATTCTTCAGTTAGTAAACTCTATTTTTAGGTACTTAGTAAACATAAGCTTACAATCATATTTAGAATATGTTTCAAAAATTCGTTACATTATTTATGATGACGTATAGAAGTAAAAAATTCGGAATTTTAACAAAAACAAGTTTTTTTATTTATTATTCAATTCCAACATCTGAAAATGTATTGGGCTGAATTTGAAATTTCTCTGGTAGATTTGTGTATCTTAACATGTATATGATACCCACCAAATATCACCCTAGTGTATTGGACTGGTTAAAAACCACAAAAAATTTTATTTTTTAAATTTCATAATACAATATTTCAAAAATGACTCAAATCCAGCAAAAATTTTGTAAATTCTGAATAGAACAACAGAGATTATTATATGTATACAAGATCGGAGGGCGGATAACCAAAACAATACAGATAGTATTCTGTTTATAATGAAACATTGTATGAAATATTGAAATAAAATTATTTTTTTAATCATTGTCTGACATAGTTCTATAATAAAAACAAATTCGAATAATAAAACCACGCCACACTTAGGTCAAGAGGTTATCATTAGGTACTATTTTATTTTAAAAAAAGCTAGCTAACTATTAATATTGTTTGAATTGAAAAAAAATGTACAGCGTTTTTAATTTTTTCAAATTTAAATTACGGGTAAATATTATGAATTAATTAATACCTTATAATTATTAAATCCATTTATTTGTTCATTGGTTAGATATTTATGATCGGCTGCAAACATTTTTTAAACTTAAGTTTAAACTAAAAAAATTAAATAAATCACACAAAAATAATAATTTACAACTTTTATAAAAATATATATTTATTCAATTCAGTGTTGATTTGTCATTTCCAAAGTATTTAAAGTAACTTTTAATTCATAAAATAATTTAAAAAAAGAAAAAAATTAAAACATGTTTTAACTTTTTTTTAAATAAAGCTTTTAACAATTATAAATACACAATTTTTATGCATAACTCGGGTACAACATTTCAATGTTTATTTTTTAAACAAGGTAATTATTTATTAATTTTAGTTTAATTTGATTCTACGTTTACGTGCTAACGTCTTGACACTACCAACGAAAAACATGACATGAGGAGCTTCAATTCTTCGAACCGGATTTTATTCATCAACACTCACTCACCACTGTTATAAATGTATCACTAACTTCAGTCAGTAAACTATTTTTTTTCGGTTGGTTACTATTCTATTATTTTATTGATAACAGCGTATGGCGTTCACACATTTAATATTTTTCGCGCTTTTCAAAATATAGATGTCATCTAACTCTGTTGTGTTTAATATTCAGTTTTGAATTTTATTCTTGTAGAAGTTTTCAAGGTTAAAGTCACAATTATAATTATTATGTTCTTTGTAATTAAACTTGTGTCATGAATATGTAACCGTACGGCGTACGTTGTAATTTCAATCTGATATTGTTGTATATCATTATGTACAGTCCAATGATCATGATTTTTTTCATATTTCATAGTATAAATATTCAATTTGATTACTTCAATTCAATTTGATTACTAACAAAATCAATCATTTTGATCAATAAATTTTTGAACCTCCATAAAACATCCAGGCTAGCCTTTGTTAGCTACCTACCTGTAGAGACATACAAATAATCATGTGGAATTTTAGTATACAGACTCTAAACCCATCGAATACGGGAATAATTCGGAAGAAAGAGAAACTATAGACACTACGTCGTCACTGATCTCGACAGAAACCTATAGTTTAAACTGCTTCCAAATGAACAAGCATATTATATTTATATAGTGATTGAAACCATGGTTAGGGGATATTCTCGCTTCCAATGGATTAATGGATACTAGCGGAGCTCTTTAGAGCATCAAAGTATGTGTATTTAGTAGCATTACGAATTATCTATCCCAATAAAAGATACGGTTTAAGGTCGGCATGCACATAAGGTTGCTATAACATCAAGTTAGTTTTAAATGACCTTAAACCGCACATTTTAAATATTTATTCTATAATATTATGCAATACTCCACAACATATATGGGGCTAACATATTATAATGAGATTTGAACCATGCTTGAACCAATCAATAGCCGTGTTCCAGTGCCGTAATATGTTTTTGAATATATAATTTTAAACAGCCTTTACTGATTTATTATAAGTTTTTTCTGGTTTCAAGTATTTCAAATATGAGATGTTTTTTTTATTACGCATATGACGTCATAAATAATACACTATGAAGTTGTAGCTTTTATACAAATTCCATACATGTATGTGAAATAAAATGAAAATCCCTAGAACCGCTGTTAGGTGTCAATAGCTGAAGAAACTGTCAAAATTATAACGAAAATGGTAAATAAAATATTTCTTAGTTTTCAATTAAATTTAAACCGTGTTACAACATGGACTATCATGCTTTAGGGACTTCAATAGCTTTGCTTTATAATAAAAAAACAGCTAAATTAGTATGTAATGAAATACGTATTAACTGAATTTTAACATAAAACATACACAATTCAATTAAAATTTCATTTAATTTATAATATAATTAATTAATGTTTTTCTATTAAGCCAATGACACCACAATTATCGCCTGTCGAAGAACAAGAAAAACTTCTCGATGAAGCTTTAGCACAAGTAAAAGCACAAGCTTTTAATATGAAACGATGGTTAGATAAGAATAAGTTAATGGATGCATTAAAACATGCGAGTGCAATGGTTGGTGAACTTCGAACAAGTTTATTATCACCAAAAAGTTATTACGAGCTATGTATGTGATATTTTATATGTATAATCCAGGAAATATTGAAATAGACATTGGAAATAATTTATGAGAGGTTGTAAAGCTTATGTTCAAAATAGTTAATTTGTAAAAAGGTTTGAAGTGACTTTTTTTTTGGAGCAATCGTTCAAAAAATATAGTGACCTATAAACGTTTTCTCAATTACAAATTCAAGATATACATTTTATTGCAAACTTTATTATTTTCGAGGTACTTACCTAAAACCATTTTGGCTTACGATACTTGGTCGATCAGGTATACGTGAAACCAGTATGTTTAAAAATAGGGCCGTGTTATTCGAACACAGGTGGGTCTCTCCTCTTCTGTGAGTTATAATTTAGATTAAACTAAAGTTCAGATATTGTGGCAAAAACTATGGAAATTAAATAAGGTAACTATTCCAACCTAATACTTTAGTTTTAGCCACAATATGTGAAATATATAGAATGCATTTTAGTGCGGGGCCCAAAAACACGAAAACCCGACCAACTCGGGGTATGACCAATGAAAAATAGATTATAATGGCTTTAACTGCTTCACGCTGAAGACACGCAAGAGATCCACGTGTGTCCGAATAGCCATATCGTTAAAAATAATTCAGCCTTTTGCAAATCATTTCTTGAAAAAGGGCTATAACGACAGTATAATACACTTTCTAAGAGCCGAATAGAGTATAATTTGTTTCAAGTCTGTATTTTTGGAACATAGTACACAATTTTGATTGTATATCGAGATATTTGAGAGATTACCACTATGCAGGCCAGTATTCCGATTTTTTATTTGCTTTCACCAAAAACGAAAAAAAAAAAAAGAAACTACTACTACTCTTTATTGTATTTTGAATCATTCTATCAAATTTCAAAAATTTTTAGTTTCTAACGGCAAAAACGGGCTTGAAAAACAGTCGACATTTTTTGTTTGCGACAGCAGATGAGTTAGAAGTCCCCAAAGTAAACTTATCTAGACCATTTTTAACGACAGCGACCGTCCACTGGAGGAATTTACGGCCTTAAAATCGATAGACAGGGATCGCCTTATTCTTTTAGGAAAATGAATAAATTTGCCTTCTTAAGGAGGTTTCAGCACTGTCTTATATAAAAAGGACAAAAAACCGGTTTGCTTTTATTATAGAACAAATACATGTATACACACACAACACATCGATATATTCACTATTCATATATACAAATTAATGTAATTTTGAAATAAAAAATAATTTTGAACTTTTATATTTCGAAAACAAAACGGTAAAATGCGCTCTTTTTTTTTAAATTTAATTAATTTATCTTTACTCTCCTAGTTTTTTTTTTAATTCTGACGAGTATTTTTTTTAATACAGCAGATAATAGTTGTGCGGGCATAAAATTTTACATGCTTCTAATGAGAGAGAGTGAGAGAAAATGATTACTTTGCTATTAATTATCTCGCGTTCTAAACGGTCAAAAATTCTGAAACTTCGGGATTTATTAGAAAACGTTATTTTTAGCCTGTGAAAAAAAAATGAGCAAAATCTGTCGAAAAGTGCTTTCATGCTGGAACATCCTTAAGCGAAAAGCAGGACTACGCTGTTTGACAATTTACAAAAGAATACTTGCACTCTAAAAAGAGTGTTAACGGTAACCCTATTTCTAGATAATGTTTTATTTTTCCTGGATTAATAATATTTTTGAATAATTATTACAAAACAAAATGTTTTTTTGTTGTTGTTTAGATATGGCAATCACTGATGAACTAAGACATTTAGAATTATATCTAGTTGAAGAATTTCAAAAAGGACGTAAAGTTTGTGATTTATACGAATTGGTGCAATATGCTGGAAATATTTTACCACGATTATATTTATTAATTACAGTGGGACTTGTTTATATTAAAACAAATCCACTACTAAAACGTGATTTATTAAAAGATTTGGTTGAAATGTGTCGTGGAGTACAGCATCCATTACGTGGATTATTCTTACGTAATTATTTGTTACAATGTACAAGAAATGTGTTACCAGATTCACCAGAAACTGATAATGATCCTGAAGGCAACGTAAGTACATATTTAGTTTTCAATATTATTTTCAATTATGATATGTATCTAGATATTTCTACAAATAGTTACTCGACAGATACATATATTTTATAGTCGTTAATTGATATTTGAATAATCGTAAATTTCTATTATAAAAAATATATATAAGCGTTGAGTTATATATTTTTTTTTTAAATTGCAATATCTTTTTAAATCTATACTGTAAAATACAGGGTGTACTTTTAAAGTTATGGAACAAAAATTATAGGAGTGATTCCGTCCCTCATTTTATGAAGATTAGCTTTCTTAGTATTTTTCAAGTATCGCTTTGTATCGGAGATACAGGGCAATAGGGAGGTATTGAAAAACACTATTTTCCCGAATATCTTTTATTTTTGTTGGAGATAACATGAAAATTTGCACATATTATGGAAAAATGACAATGATTATTACCGCCTGAGGTACTTAACAAATTACCATAGAAATTTATAACACGGACTACATTTTTTTGCTATTTTTTCCTAAATTATGAAAATATAGTCTACAAACCACTTAAACTCAGCCTTTCGCACTACCGTGCAATAGATTTTGTACCAAAAAGGCTTTCTTGTTACGACTTGATAAACTATTTGGGATCTAGATAATTTTATACCGCCCTTATCCTAAGATTATTAATTATAATTTTATCTTCGTCTGGATAATTCTACTGGTGTCATTGAATTCTTCGTACTCATTCCATTTATTATCCTGTCACTTATCATTTTGTCGATGGTACAACTTATGGATCAGGGCAAATTGGAAAAGTGTTGTCCGCTTAATATGTATGACCTGATAGCCATTTCCCCTCTATGTCGTTATAAACAAATTTCACTGGTCTTCCATAACATTTAAAAAATGATATTTAACATTTAGGTTAAAGATTCTGTGGATTTTGTTTTAATGAATTTTGCTGAAATGAATAAATTGTGGGTACGTATGCAACATCAAGGTCATTCTAGAGAAAAAGAACGCCGTGAACGTGAACGTGAAGAATTACGTATTTTAGTTGGAACAAATCTAGTACGATTATCACAATTGGAAAGCGTTAATTTAGATAAATACAAAAAGGTATATTATTTACAAAAACAAATATTAGATTTAACAAAATTGCTAAGTAAATTTTTTATTTTTATAGTTGGTTTTGCCTGGTATTTTGGAACAAGTTGTCAGTTGCCGGGATGCAATCGCTCAGGAATATTTAATGGAATGTATTATTCAGGTATGTTAGAACCAATCAAAATATTTCGATGAACTTGAAATTAACAGAGTTAATTCCCAATGATTTTGAACCATAGATACTAAATTACACCTTTGAATATAATATATATTAATCGAAGTTAAAGGGAATTAATAAAGAGAGCAATTTCAAGACAAACTTATGAAAATTTATTATAATATAATGTTATTATTTTATTCCAACATATTAGAATTTGTATATACAAAAATTAATCGGTTCTGGCATGTAAAAATGATAAAACTCATCGAAATTAATGTACGCCATATTTGTCGAGTTAACTGAAGCGCCGCGCGGTTGCATGAATGGAAACTAAACTTATGATGGTAAAACAGTTATCTATTTATAATTTATGTATATTAATGATACTTAATTTTCCATTTAAAAATTATTTCAACAACTGTTTCGAATTGAAATCTTTATAAATGAAAACTGCGTGTCACATATATGATAGAGTGGCCCGTATATATTATCATTTTGAATTGACTATTTTTAAACTAACTGAAACGCCGAGGGGTGGCATTGTTGGAAACTAAAGCTATGATGGTAATACAGTTATCTAGTTATAATGCAGCGTTGACATATTTTTTCATGAAAAAAACGTCATTAGCCAACTTATGTTCTTATTTTAATTTCTAACAATTCTAAAATAAAATAAATTTTTTTAACTGCTCCACAACACATAAAACGAGTGTATTTTTCCATATATACAGATTGTGTTGGAGTGCTTTTCCAATAGAGAATCAATGTTAAATATTATTTATTACTGGCAGACCGTCTGGTTACTGTGCGGAGTCAGTCAGTACACATGTAATGAGTACCACTCACTCTTAAATGAGTCAGTACACACAGTCAATGAGTCAGTACACACTCTTAAATGACAAACAAACTACCATACGCATATGAGGTGACTCTCATAACATGTGTACTGACTGACTCCGCACAGTAACCAGACGGCCTGTCAGTAATAAATAATATTTAACATTGATTCTCTATTGGAAAAGCATTCCAACACAGTCTGTATAGTTACCTCATATAAAAATACGGATATTGTTTTGACTTATACAGTGTTGAGGATATTACCTTAATTAAAAACGCTAATTTCGTTCTTTAACCATGTCAAAAAATCTCACGTTAGTTAATTTTCCAAACAAATTTTATATATTCAAGGAGAAGTTTTATATATTCAATGCAAAATGTTATATTTTCGATTTTCATTTTTTCTCTTTGAAACGATTTATTTTAAGGAATTTCGATTTTTTAAATGATACAGGTTATTTGAAATTTACAAAGTCAAATCTTCAACACTTATTTAAACGACGATCATTTAAACAAATAATTTGAGCATCTCATTTAGGAGATATTAATTGTGATTCACATTTTGAAAATGGTATCGAAACTTCGTATGGAAAATGTGTGAAGTACTTTTTTTCTAAATTAAATCACACAAATCATGAAGATTGACTCACCGCATCATATAAGTCCCAATTTTTAGCGGTTTAAGTTTAGAATAAAAACTGCATATTTCGAATTCAACTTTAATTTGTCACAGAACATCAAAGTTCTGCTTTCTGTAACTTAATTTAGGAAAAAAAGTATTTAACTTATTTTTACTTAAAATAGTTCTTTTTAAAGTTAATGATCGAAAACTGAAAAAATGATATTTGATCTTTTGACCTTGATTATATATAAGTTTCTACAATATTAGTAACCTTAATTTTATTTAAAAATGCAATAATTGCTTATTATCCAATTGCTCCGAATAAAAAGCTAATGAGAGGTTTATAGCGAAGTCATAAAAGTATTTTTAATTCGACTACTTTTTTTTCAATAAACTAAACTTAAGAGAAAGAGTTAGATTTTTCATGTCAAAACATTGATGTCAAAATAATGTTACGAAATTTTGTTTAATTTCAAGGTTTATCGAAAATGTTATCCAAAAAAAATAAATTTCTAATCATTTAATTATAAATTAAAGGTATTCCCAGATGAATTTCACTTACAAACATTAAATGCATTTTTAAAATCATGCGCTGAATTACAACCCGGCGTCAATGTTAAAAATATTATAATCGTATTAATTGATCGTTTAGCAACGTTTAGTCAACGCGTTGAAAACACAACGTCCCAATCAAAAGATACAAATAATTCAACAAATTCAGTAATTGGTGACAATATCGATAATTCCGATAATCCTGAAATAATATTAAGTAAAGTACAACTATTCGAAGTATTTAGCGATCAAGTGGCAACAATAATACAGACACGTCAAGATATGCCACCCGAAGATATTGTATCGTTACAAGTGGCATTAATTAATCTAGCACATAAATGTTATCCGAAACGTGTTGATTATATTGATAAAGTGATGTTAACCACTGTAAAAATATTTGAAAAATTGGGTATTAAAAAGATTGAATCTAAAACACCAGTGTCTAAAGAATTGAGCCGATTAATGAAAATACCCATTGATCATTATGATGATTTATTAACTGTTTTAAAATTACAATATTATCGTGATTTATTGGAATATTTTGATTATTCTGGACGAAAACAGATTGCTGTTTATTTGATACAAAATGCATTGGATAATGAAACATATATACCAACACAAGAACAAGTAAGTTCATAAATTTTTTGTATTTATCAGAGCCTGTTTTGTATTTATTTTGTATATCAAGAGTATCCTACCCTAAATTCAATTATTGTCTGTCTGGGTGTAGGTGAGGCGGATTAACCATAAAGCTTAAAAGAAGACAACGCTTGCAAAAAATTTCCATTAATATCGATTCTGTTAAAAAATATTTTTTTCAGCTAAACTGCTTAAGGTAGTTTACTCGTTACAGTCGAAGTAAAAAGTATAAAATACAATATGATTAATTAGCGAATTTCCTGAAAGGAAATAGAGGAATATATATATATCTATATATATATATGTGTGTGTGTCTGCATCGCTCTAGCGGTCACAGTTTTAACCCGATTGGAATAAAATCGGGTATGTGAGGTGCTTTTAGTATTTCAACGGTTCGTTAAAGAGCAAAATCGGACAAAAAAAAAAGGGGGGTTTAGAGGTAGAGGGAAACACATGGGTATACAGGTTATACAGACTGTGTTGGAATGCTTTTCCAATAGAGAATCAATGTTAAATATTATTTATTACTGGCAGGCCGCGTGGTTATTGTGCGGAGTCAGTCAGTACACATGTAATGAGTACATACTCTTAAATGAGTCAGTACACACTCTTAAATGACAAACTACCATACGCATATGAGATGACTACATGTGTACTGACTGACTCCGCACAGTAACCTGATTCTGTAACCTGACAGTAACCTGATTCTGTATTGGAAAAGCATTCCACCACAGTCTGTATATTCTTATATATTTGTATTTTTTCTAAATAAAGGCAAACCGGTTTTTGTCCTGATTATACAAGTCAATGCTGAAACTACCTTAAATATATTTCCTTTTTATTATTAGTAAATATTGTGGAATTTAATTTTAAACCGAGTGTTTATCTTATTTTTTATTAGGTGGACACAATTTTACAAATGATTTCTACATTAATATGTGATCAAAAAGATCAACCACCGGCTCAAATGGAAGATCCAGAAGATTTTATGGAAGAACAAAGTCTATTAGGTCGTTTTATACATTTATTAAAATCTGATAATGCTGATCAACAATATTTGATTTTATCAATTGCCAGAAAGCATTTTTCAACTGGTGGACCAACACGAATTAAATTCACTTTACCACCATTAGTATTTCAAGCTTATCAATTGGCATTTAAATATAAGGCTCAGCAAAATGAGGTAAGGCTTTTTTCATTAAATTGGTTTTTTATTAAAAATTTTATCCAGAATTTTAGAGTTAGTTCAATATTGTTTTCGTAATAACACTATAGGTTAGGTTAGGTTGTAGCGGCTGTCCTGGACGGGACACACTTAGACAATAAGGTCCATATACCGATATTCATCTATACCGATATTCATCTGGAGTTTGTGAAGAAAACTGCAGAAAACCTTCACAAGCATAGCCGGTTACTTCGTTCTTGCCCATACGCCGACAGTTAGTCAATTAACCGCCCCCCTTTTTTTTTTAATAAATGACAAACTAACGTCGGGGAATTTACCATCGCCGCCAATTCAACAATAGCCCATTGAAGTAAATTAGAGCTTATAAATTAGACGAAAAAAAAACCATCGGTCAATTTGCTATTGGCGGTAGCTGTGAAGCCGTTAAGTGCCACTAGAGTCGACGGAAGTTTTACCGTCATATTAAACTAGTTGTGATTAGAACTCTTATGTTCACAGTTGTATGAATATTTTCGAAATTTTAATAATAATGCGTGGCTTCAATTCTAAATGGAGAGAGTTTCTTCGGTTCATTTCCTAAATTAAAAATCAAAAGGTTGCAGTTTCTCACTATCAAGGATACAATACGCAATTCTCTTCCCAGTTGCAGCAACATAGTCAATCAACGCCATATCATCACCAACCACGTTACCTTTCCACAACCACTTCAACATTTCTCTGTGTTCAGATTACTCACAGCCATCACATCTTCCAAATTACGACCCACCGTGTGTATAACCGGTCTATGTCTAGATGTTTAGTATAAGTAGCTGTAATCTATTTGTACTATGATTCGAGTTTCAATTTCTCTTTGCTTTAAACGAACATCAACATTAATCACGATCACCTCTGCTGCTCAAGTGATTATGAAACATATTTCGTTTATTAATTTCAAATAATTAACATTGTAATTAGGAGTGATAGAATCAGTCCTATTTTATTAAGTAACAATAACAAAAAACAGTTAGACGGCATAGAAATCAAAATAATTTGTATTTGTGTCGCTTCATCATTAAATTATTATTATAATTTTGTTCATAATTTTTATCTGTTGCATTCCAACTATAACTTCCCTCTATTATCACAGTTGCTCTGAATGTTAACAACCTTGGTAATTTACACAAAAAAACAATAACAATTCATAAATTAAATTAAAAATATCAATTTTAATTAATATAGATCAATTATATCTTTTTCATATATTTATTATTTATTTAAATAATAATTTTTAATATAACAAACATTTGCTTAACAAATTAAACTGTATTTTATGTAAAATACTTCTTTGTCAGCGTAAACTGAATTACCACCTAAATCTCATTAGGCGATTTCATATATTGACACACTTAAAAATTTTTCTGTTTAGGATGACATGTGGGAGAAAAAATGTCAAAAAATATTCCAATTTTGCCATCAAACAATATCAGCATTAATGAAAGCTGAATTAGCTGAACTACCTTTACGTTTATTCTTACAAGGTGCACTTGCCATTGGTGAAGTACAATTTGATAATCATGAAACAGTCGCATATGAATTTTTATCACAAGCATTTTCATTATACGAAGATGAAATTAGTGATTCAAAAGCACAATTAGCGGCGATCACATTAATTGTAGCAACATTTGAACAAATGAAATGTTTTGGTGAGGAGAATGCTGATCCAGTACGAACGCAATGTGCATTAGCTGCAAGTAAATTATTAAAAAAACCGGATCAGTGTCGTGGTGTTACAACATGTTCACATTTATTCTGGAGTGGTAAAAGTTTAGCTACAAATGGAGAAGAGGTATTTATAACAATGAATTTATCAAATAATTTTTCAGTGATTTTACTTTAATAAATATGTATCTGATATGGAGGATTCCATGCCAAAAGTCCTTACCCACATCGCGTTTCTTGATTAAAAAAATATATATTTTTCTATTAGTCAATGAAGTTCTTGGGCAAATTTTTAGTGCGATAAACCTAAAAGTTTTTTATCTATTTTGGAAAATTGATGTTGACCCGTCCCGAATCGAAACTTGACGCGGTAAATAGTAAACTCTGGTGCATTTTTTTACTCACCTCTAATTTTTATTTAACTTTAATGATCTATTAAATTAATTTTTATCCTTTTATCTAACTGCTTATGTAAGTTTACTTAACAGCGCTGAGCACTGCTTACTCTACAGAGTATCCGTGCTCTCCAGGTAGATTTGTATACTGAGTGAGAGTGAGCAAGAGAAGTATGTTTCGAAGTGAGACGGACGTTGTTTAAATACAGATGTCCTACAAAATTGTATATTATTCAAAATAGTATAATTTATTAATTCAATGTATATTCAAAAATTTTATGGAAATCTGACAGACATTAGTTTACTGCTGTTTGAAGGATTATAAGAGGAATTTTAAAATTCATAGAACTAATAAACAATTATTTACCTGATTTAATTATTTTTTCTTCATAGAGAATTAAAATATTATTCTCAATTTAGGTGGCTTAGTAAGGGACAAATGTTTGCACGATTTTATGAAAATTTAGATGTAATTGTAAAATTTCATGAAAAAATCGGTGAACCTTCTCAAATTTTTTCCGGATTCCGATGATTGCGCGTTATTAAACGAAATGATTACTCTCCCAACAATTGATAATTTATTAGGAGCCGTGTTGAACACGAGCACGAAAAGTATTCGGGAAATCGTCGAAGAGAACCCATCTTCGTTTGAATATCCGGAATTATTAAAAATAAATAAAAAAACTTAGTAGTTGTTTCACATCTTCTTATCTATCTCAATCGGGATTTTCACATATGAAACATATAAAATCAGATTCGCGAAATTCCCTTACCGATAAATATTTAGAAAATATAATGCGAATATCTACAAATACGTATATTCCGGATATTGAAAATTTATCAAAGTGCATGCAAAATGTAATAATCGAAAACGAATAGATTTTTTGTGTTTTTTGATTGCAATTATTGGTAAGCCACCCTGTAATTAAATATCGTCCGTCTCACTTCGAAACATACCTCTCTTGCTCACTCTCACTCACAGTATACAAATCTACCTGCTCCCTTCCCCAGCTGCCCAGCATTACGAACAATAGATACCCTCAGTCCCTTGCTAGTTAGTCTGCAAAAGTCAAAGTCTGCCCAGCGCTGGTTTACTATCCCACCCAATAACAAATAAGTAAAAGTGGGAAAATTTTACCCATATTCGTCACAAAAACAAGTGATATGTAAATGAGCAGCAAATGTTTTAAAGAATAGTAGCTAGGGATGGCTATTCTATGAAAAAAATTTTATTCTCAAATGATTTTCGATTGTGAAAGTTTGTATTTCAGTCACTCTCTTAAGAACAATGTAAATAATTGTTTTCAGTAGATTTCATTTAAGTCGTTTATTTGCGGAATTTTTGCATACATTCCATGTTTATCCGAATTTATTTATAGATGCGAGATGGTAAACGTGTACTAGATTGTCTGAAAAAAGGTGCCCGTATTGCAAATCAATGTATGGATGTGTCAGTTCAAGTACAATTATTTGTTGAATTATTAAATCATTATTTATTTTTCTATGAAAAAGGTTAGTTAAATAAGTCTATATTTGATAGTTTTTTTCAAAAATAGTGTAATACATTATTTTGTGTCGATTTATTTAGGAAACGATCAAGTAAATATACAAATATTAAATCAATTAATTGGTAAAATACGTGAAGAATTACCAAATCTAGAAGTATCAGAAGAAACGGAACAAATCAATAAGCATTTTGTAAATACAATTGAGCATATTAAAAACCGTCTGGAAGGGCCTGAATCTGACAGTGTGTCATATGAAGATATTGCGATATAAGCATGTAAAGATCAATTCGTTACGACATTTTGGTCAATGTTATAAAATTGTATATTATTTTTAATCATAGTTAATTGTATTGTTAAAGAATTATAAATAAAACACATTTTTTTATAAATATAAGTAGTACTTTTTTCTTTAAATATACTTACACGAAAAATTAATCGACTCGAAAGTTTAAAGCAATAGAAGTAATTCTCGTCGAGAGTTTATTATTTAATAAACAATGATTTGAATAGAAAAAATATTATTTGGAAACCTGATACTGTAAGACTTTGGTTATTAAATTAGCATGATGTAAAAAAATGGCAACCACACCTGAAGTAGCTGTGCAAATCGTTGTGAGATGCTAAGAGGGTTAAGTTAACTTTAAGGGATAGCTTAAGTTACTTTGCCAATGTGTTTTCCAAACAGATATTTTTTGAGACAGGGCTGTCACCAGGTCGATCGTTCGAAGTACGATCTTATTTACCAACAATAACCAATTAATTTACGATCCTTGGGTAGGAAAGTTCTTTTAATGATAACTAGGCTTACATTTATGTAAAGTATTATTGTTGGTTGATAATAGTTTTGCTATGCTGAAATAATAATTGTAGCTAAGCAACTTGTATTACCAAACTGTTGATTATTTGCACTGACTCTAATTAAATAATTACTAAGTTGAATAATTCTGGACTAATAACTGTATTAATAATAATAATGATAATTTTATTATTACAACAGTAATTATTACGTTATTCCAAGCAGTTAAAAATTTGAAAAAAAGACTATTCGATTATTGATTGATTTGATTTGCTTACATAGTAAAATTATGAAAATCAGCAATTTGTGAAACAACGTCACAACGTGTTCATATGGAGAGGATGAATTTGTATAAATGATGATTCATTTCCTGATTTCCTGTGGCGAGTGTTGAACCAGTGGTTTCCAACAATATACACTGGGTATAAAAACGTTTAAAATTATAAATATAGAATTAATAATAAAAATTATAAAATAAATTAACTTTTTTCTAATTTTAATATAATAAATTTTAGTTTTCTAAATTTAAGGTAGTTTCAGCCACTGTCTTGTATAATCAGGACAAAAAAACGGTTTGCTTTTATTTTAGAACAAATACATATAAACACATTCACATATTTATATACAAATTAATGTAATTTTGAAGTAAAAAAAAAATTTAAACTATTATATTTCGAAAAAAAAACTATATATTAAAAAAAAATTTACTTAATAAATATTTATCTTTACTATCGTAGTTTTTTTTAAAATTCTGTCGAGTTTTTTTTTTAATACAACAGATAATAGTCGAGCGGGCATGAAGTTTTACATACTACTAATGTGAGAGAATGATTACTTTGTTATTAATTATCTCGCGTTCTAAACGGTCAAAAATTCTGAAACTTCGGGATTTATTAGAAAATGTTATTTTTAGCCTGTAAAAAAATGAGCAAAATCTGCCGAAAAGTGATTTTATGCTGGAACTCCCTTAACTGAAAATATTCCTTTTTTTCTGCAACATAAAACTGGAACCCAAACTGCATCCATGGAAAACGGTTGCGTGCAACCGATCTGATTTTAAATTGATGGCTATGAACACAATACTATGAGCACAAAACGGTTGCAAGCGTAATTGGTTTGCATCCTAAGTTGCAAAACGGTTGCACCGTGTGTGCTGAGCCCAAGCCTTCTGGTATTAAAAGTGAGTTAAATATTTTTAAAAACAAAACATTTAAAATGTCAATAAAATTATTTGATAATTATGTACAATTACCTATCACATATGCCTTTAAATTTAAAATAATCCAGTGAAAAATCTTCAAGTTCACAAAATTATGGACGATGTATAAATATTACGCAATTGTTTATTTCATTTTGGCATTTCTTATAAATTATTTGCTATTATTTTACATTTATTTAATAACGTGTGGTGACGATCGTAATCGTAATTTACAAGATACTTGTTTATTCCATTAAATAAAAGATAAATCAAAATATATATCATGTGCATTATATCCACAAGCTGATCGAATCGAATTTTCAAACCTTTTCACCATTTCAATAGGTATAATGGAATTATATTTCAAATTTTGCCCCTATTCCTAGACTTGGTGCCCGTGACACAGGCACCAAATTAGCAACAAGCAACATATCTCTGAATCCATATCCCAGAGATAGTTACGATTAGCTAATTCATACTGATGATGACTACATTGTAGTCGAAATACGTATTTATAAAATACAAACAAATGTTCTAGGAATAGGGGCAAAATTTGAAATATAATTTCAAAAAAACCTAGAGTTCTTTTTGATTATTTTAATAATCTTTATAGGTATAATGGAGTTTAACTTCGTCAGCCAAAATATTGAACATATTTGTGAAATCATTCATAATAAGTAAGTTTTCGAGTATATTTGATGTATTCTATCGAATCGTACATATGTTTGTCGAAACCAGTAGCGTCGCGGGCCTTACTTATTCGGGTGACCAGTATTGGGCTTGATGAATTCAAAGTGGGTCAACTTTTTTAATTCTAATTTTAAATTTTAATTAATTTTTTAAGAGCATTTGGTAGGATTTTAATTGTTCTTTTAATAATGTTATATTTTGAGCCAGCCAAATAGTACAGGTACTTTTACTGTTAAAAAATACAAGTGGACTTTTACCTCCTAAAATATACGTTTTCCAACGAAATTATCTTCATTCTGGCATTATGAGTTATTAGCACAACAAAATCGCGCTTGCAAAAAAAATTGTTCAATGTCGAAGGGCGCGAAAATCAGTGTTTCTCAAATAATTCGTAAACTATTGATTTTACGATAATTATACACAATGAAGGTTATTTACAAAATTATATAGAAGATATACGACTGAGAAAAGTTTGGCGTAACGATCATGCAATAAACTATTAAACTGAGTTTAAAAAGTAACGAAATGTGTCATCCAATACGTTCAGGTTTACGTCGATTCTTAAGATTACAATTTATTGATAAGTAATTGATTAGAAAAGTTTGTTGAAGGTCAAAGGTCGTGAAAATTAGTTTTTCCTCGAATAGAAGTAATTTACGTTAATAGAGGTCATAATTATCAGATTTGCTTCTTAGTTAACTTTGCACAAAAACAGGTCAAAATAATTTACGCAAGTTGGGCGTAAGATATTCGGACGTAAACAACTTTTTTGTACATTTTCATTAGAATCATAATAAAGTCTGACCATTATTATCTGCAAAATTACTGGGTTAATTTGGTTATTTTTAATAATTAAGTTTCTTGTGCAGTCAGGATCCACTTTTAGCAGGCGGTGAATTTAAAGATGACCTCCAGTGTCCCAAGTCGAAAACTTTATGACATTTCATTAAGCTTGAAACAGAAAGAAATTGGATAGAAACAATTGGGTTTTGATACCCGGTATATAATATATACCAGGGTATATTAAGTTTAGTTCCGACTATCTAACGACTGTCTGTCTGTGAACACGATAACTCAAAAATGCAAAGAGATAGCGAGCTTAAATTTTGTATGTGTATTTTAAAGCTGAAAAGTCCGAACAAGTTCGTGAATGGGAAAAATCGGACCATATTTGGGAAAAATGGGCAAAACTGCCTATCTTTGAAACCGTAAGAGATAGAACAAAAATTTACAGACGAAAAATGTTCCATTTTTTTAAATAAACAACTTTTGTTTGAAACTTTTTTCATAAACTCAGTATATACCGGGTATTTAAGCAATAAACTCAGTTCTTTTCACTTTTTTAAGCTTATTTTTATGTGTAGAATGTGCTACTAGCGTTTGATGAGATCATATCGCAACTCTGTATATGTATTTAATAAAGGAGTAGCCGTCATCTTGAATTGATACGAGTTCCCCAAAAGTATCGCATAGATGAATTTAGAAACGGCGCACAACCAAGAAACGTCGTGAAACTGTCATCAAATTATCAACGCATAACATATCCTGAGACAATATAAGAGTAATTTTAATAAGAGTGATGTTAACAACAGTAAAATGAATGAAAGTAATTTTAACAAAAGTAATTTCAATTAAATTTATTATATTTTAATTTATTTTGTTTAATTTTTTATTTATTTTATTTTTGTCTATTGATCTCTATTTTCTATCTATTTCTAATTGTCAAAGAGTAAATTACGACTAGCTAATTTATACTGATGATGACTACTTTGTAGTCGAAATACGTATTTATAATACAAAAAACTGATCTAGGTATTGGGACGAATTTGAAATTTTAAGCCTAATTACTATTTAAACAATAAATAATGAAGCACTCAAATTATAGATGATAAATTGACGTTAATTTGATTTGTTGTTAATTTTCAGATTGTATTTTATGACAATATCAACAAAAACAGAAATCAAAAACAGTCATGACAGTATATACTTTTCCATCGATAATGAATTACAATATAATAACTATTATCGTGATTTTGGACCATTAAATATTTCATGTCTTTATAAGTATTGTTGTAAATTATCACAATTTTTAGATAATTATACAACAAAACGTATAATTCATTATACTTTATCACATGAAAATAAACGGGCGAATGCTGCATGTTTAATTGGATCATATAGTATCATTTCTTTGGGATTTATGCCACGTGATATACATAAAATATTAACGTATCATTTGCCACCGTACAGGTAATTATAAACAGATCGAAAGACCCCGTAACCATATAACTTATAATAATATATGTAGAAGCGTAATGCAGATACCAAGCTGTAGACATAGATAAAAAGCTGTAGACAGCCTCGGATTGCGCCTAAGGAGCCCGTGTGGCATTATGACTAGAAGGGTCCGCCACCAGCCAAATCAAATGATAATAATAATCAAATAGGCAATAAGTCAGTCAGTAGAGGTATTCGCTCCGAGTGAAACCGTACTCAGCGCTATGCGTGGTCAAAAAAAACAACTTCATGGCCAATGTCAGTGTACAAAAAACCATAATCGATTAACAAAAATAATCAATTAAATTAAATAAACATCATGTAAAAGCAAAATTAACTGTAACTTTTTGATAAACGGCTATGGTTTTTATACACTGTCATTGGTCATGAAGTTGTTTTTTTGACCACGCATGGCGCAGAGTACGGTTGCGCTCGGAGCGAATTGTATGATGCAAAAGGTGGTGTAGTATTTTTTATTTTTTAACTTGCATATTATATGGGTACAAACATGTAAAAAACAAAAATACTAACACGGGTGACTTCAGGACAACTTTTGGCAGGCAAAAAACCTCGAAATTTTTTTATTTTTTTAATTTAGTGCCTATAAATCCTAGATGGTGCATCCTAGCGAAAAAGTCATAGTATAACCAATTAAAGAGCGTTAAATTCTGCGTAGTACATTTTTATGTAAAAAATTCCATTTAGTTATTATTGAAGTTAGTCAATTAACATTTTTTTTTAAATGGGAGAAATTTCAGTTAGATTGTGTCGCGGTATATTGGCTCTCTTTAGCCTTCAAAGCAGCGCTGTAGAACCTACAACAGATTCCGACACACAAAAAACACAAAATATTAGTAAAAAATTACTAAATTTATGTCAATTGGACAATACGCACTTTGAAAATAAATTAAATAAAACAAAAACTTTTAATGATTTTAATCAAACTAAATTTTATTTTATTTGAAAAAAAAAAATTTGAATTTAATTTAATTTCAACAATTAAATGAGTCTATTTCTCTTTTTAATACAATACAACAATGTACAACTGTTAATTTATAACTGACTGTTAATCCAACAAACATTATATTTAACTGACTTAACTGTACGACTGTTCACTCTGATCTTAATTGATCGAGTGTCAATTTATAACTGATTTTGAACTGGCGAATGTCGCTGCTTATATAAGCACCGTGGATCGTTCTAGAAAAATGATTGTTGACACTAAGAGAATATTGTTTTTGAAAACATATTTTTTATAGATTCTTCCAGAACAAATAAATAGTTTATAAACAACCACGAACGCATTCAGAGGGGTTGATAATTGATAAAATTATATTAAAAATACATAGGTTCGACTGGGATACGAACCAAGAATAGTTGTGATACCCCTCTGCAGAATGTCCATTCACGCTTGGCTAATGGCAGATAATTTTCCCAGTTCAAAATTTACAATAAGTATATCAAGTATACACTTGTATACATGTTAACAAAATTCAACATGTTCGAATTATTATTCCTTTACAAAACAATTCATATTTGATTTAAAAAAAAAAAAACTTTCTTTAATAAAACAAATTTTAATTCATTTGACTTAAAAAAAAAACTTTTTTGCAAGAAACAAAAAAAATTAAAATTTGATCTTATTTTTGTTCAATTATACTTTTGTATATATAATATAATAAAACTCCTTTCTATTTTATCTTAAAAATTTTACTAAATACTTTTCTTTGTACTAAAAATTATGTGTTGAGGTTTTAAAAATTATTTCAGTAATTTTCAACACAACAATTGTAAAAGCTGCTATCCTCGTTATACTTGATAAGATTTGATTCTGTGTTAAGGATAATCAACGTCGAGTCTAAAAATAATAATAATGTTGTCTATAATCAACAGTTCTTGGCCCAGTAGAGAAGGAAGTCTCGTCTTAATGTAAACCATTTTCGGCTATATCTTCCTGCTCATCTTCCTTTCTTTTTCTCCGCGTATAACTATTTTGCAGGTAGCTAGTAAGCCTTGGGGCCCATACAGTTTAAGGCCGGGTGAAAAACGCCACGCTGACTATATGGCCAGCCCGACACTGGCTGTAAGCAACAACTGATAGTGATAGGAATAATTTTTATATCCTTGTGACCAGCCTTGTTCAATTCAACATATATCGATGATCACAAATTTATTTACTTCTGTAAATTTTGTGCGTGTCAATAGGTAGCTCAAAATTCCTACTTTGTTGAAGGTATCTAGGTACTACAAACGTGCAAAAGTTCTGGTATGCGGTTTTTAAATTTCTTATTGTGTATATTGAGATCAGTAATAAAGTTTTCCAATTCGAAAGACCACGGCTAAATTTTGTCTGGCCTTAAAAACCCTCAGATTTTCGGATTTTTATAAATATTTCGGTATAGTTTAGTTTTTCACTTATAGTAGTGTAGTGACTCACACTCATACAGCAGACACACATATCTGGCCCATCAGTGTCAACATTGCAATTGAACCTGCGGTTCAGTGCAGAACGATACATTTACGTATACACGCATATCTTTGTCTCTTTTTTATATGTTTACGTATGCATATATATATACTTATATACTCACGTATAGAAGCAGATCAACTTTACCAGTAATGTCTAGCAGTGTAAAGAATATTCGATGCGATTCTTTCACCTTCTTAGAACGCATGCATTTCATATATATATATATATATAAGCAGAAAACAAGTAACAACACCTCACAACACAGTTACATAACAGTTCGGTTCAACACAGTACCAATGTATCACCAGCACAGTACCAATACAACGTTGGTATACTAACATTCTTTGAAATCAAAAAGTAAATACAATTCAAAGTATGATCTGAAAGTTGTAATTTTTATCCAAAAAGTAGTGAAATAAATTTTACAAAAATATACATTTCAAGTATTTTATATATCACACGCACCCTTTCGCTACAGTAGTTATTATATAATGGTGCTTGCACTATTTTATTAACTATTGCTCTTGGGTTTAGAGAAAATTTGTTGAAAATTGTGTCACCTTCAAGATTTATAATAGCCGTATTTAAAAAAACAAAATAATAAAAAAATCTGGTGGTTTTTAGGACAAAGAAAAGTTTTCCGAGATTGTTTATATCAGACCTTTTGTGCGATATATTTAGTCATGATTTGCACTCAATTGGGCTAGTTACTTAGCGGGATAATTCACAGTATTTCAGATAAGTATAATTATTTTTTTATGTGCTGGGCTATTACAATAACCTGTTGTTCACTGTTTAAATTCCCTCTAAAAGATTTTCAAGGAAAAATTATTTTAGAAATTTTCTTATAATTTTAGACCATTTTTGGATGCATCGCAAGGTGGTAACTCAGGGTATATAATACGTTTAAGTGATATTTTATCGGCGGTGTACAAAGCACGTCTATTTGGTTTCTTCAATTTTGACGATTTTGATGTAAATGAATATGATCATTTTAATATGCTAGAACATGGTGATTTAAATTGGCTGTTACCACGTAAATTTTTAGCCTTTATTGGTCCTATCGACAATGGAGAATATTATGGATTAACACCTGGTTTGAATAGTCATTCAGCATCATATTATATTAATTATTTTTTGGATAATAATGTTCGAACTGTTATACGACTCAATAACAAATTGTATGATGAATCAGTGTAAGAATCAACATTTTATTCATGAACATTATCATTCGTGTGGTACATTTCTGATTCGAATCTAATGTTGATTTCCAACTACTTTCTAAAATGTAAATAATAACTTTAATTTAAAATACAAAATTAGGATGCCAAGAATGATCTCTCTACACAAAATGGGAACATTGAAATCACTTTTGCATTTAAATAGTGCGGGGGCCTTTGACTGTAGAAAAAATTTGGATACAGGTGTTTATAAAAATAGGTCTAATTACTCCATTTCCGGGTATCCGTCAACACGTGATATAACTCAAAAAGTGAAAGTAGTTTTTCTTTCATTTCAATCCTTTACCGGCGTGAGAGATAGAAGAAAAAATTCAATACAAAATATGCTTCTTAAAGTGTTTTTTATAAATTTTTTTCATAAACTCAATTATTTTGCCACGATTTCAGCTAAGGATTACTAACTCTCCAGTTTTAGACCGGAGACTCCGGAAAAATTAAGTTTTCTCCGGACTCCCGATTTAAAAAATATAATCTCCGGATTTTTTCATTCTTATGAAAAGAAAAAGGAATAGAAAATAAATAAATATTCTTTATGAATAATTATTTAATTTATTATCGCGAGAAATTTATTTTTTTATTTATAATTTCAATAGTGAGAAAGTTGCTCATAATATAGTTACTACTAACTTATTACACACAGTGAGCAACTGAGCTTTATTTTGAATGTTTACGATTGCGCATACGTACATAAACATAAATAATTAAATGGCAGTGCAATATTAGTTTGTCTGATTTTTGTAAATATCCTCATTATTTCTTTAGTAAATACGTACTCCGGATTTTCTAAAATTTTGAGTTGGTAACCCTAGTTTCAGCTCAAATATGTCTAAGTACTTGTAGATTGCAGAAACATGCGTATGAATGTACAAATAACGTCAAAAGTCGAGCTATTAATTCAATGTTATAATGTTTTCAAAAAAATGTTTTGGATAAAAGTTGTTCATTATAACTATACTAAAAACTTTTATTAGAAACATTTTTTCAAAATCCGAATATATAAGGCACAAATCAATTATAAAATTTTGAAATGATAGCTCGACTTTTGACACCATTTGTACAATTATATTACGTTACCCCTTTAATCAGACAACCAATTAAATATTTAGTTATTAATTATCATTATTAAAATATATTTAGAAAAATTATAAATGATATGGCCCAATTATTAATTGGCAGAGCAATACGCAATACTTTGAAAGTATGACATCAGCGATCCTACGACTTGTACAATCGTAAAACACCACATTACGTAATAATTACCCCTTCGATTAGAAGATCAGTCAACCAATTAAATATTTACTTATTAATTATAATTTTTAATTAAATATATTTCAAAAATTGGCGGAGCGATACGCAATACTTTGAAACTATGACATCAGTGAACCTCGAATAGAGAGATTTATGTTCATCAAACCAATACTGGTAATTGGTGATAAGACAGTTTTAAATAAAACTATAATTTACTCTTTGTATATACATATACTATACCTTGATATATTAAATCAAAGTATATACAGGGTATTTAAATAATTAACTCAGTTATAGTTGTGATATTTTTTGTTGTAGAATTAATATTGTAAATTGAAAAATATTTATTCTTTTAGCTTTACAAACGCTGGTATCGAACACTATGATATGTACTTTTCGGATGGAAGTGTACCTACACAACAAATTTTATCTCAATTTTTACGAATTGCTGAAAATACTAAAGGTCCAATTGCTGTTCATTGTAAAGTTTGTATAAAATTTTTTATTCTCAAATATTTAGTTTTATCTTCAGTTAGTTAAGTTGGTTTGAGAAAACATTTCATTAAAAACCGTTATTTAAATATAGGTAATATGAAATGTAAAGGCTGCGCTCTCGACTTCGTTCGCAAAAATCTTTCACAATGCTGTACACACATTCCTATGTATGAAATCTGACTGAAATTCAAAAAATAATCTCCTTGCTCTCTAAATTATCCAGTCAGATTTAATACAAAGGAATGTATGGCATCGGAAAAGTCCAAGCGATGAATTAAAATGAAATGATGAAATGATATAAATTAAAATGAAAGCATTTATATCACTGGTCTCTATATAAAAACGTAAAATAACGTACACATTTGAATAGTGGCAGTGTCGCCTCAACTAGCCAAGGTACTAAATTTTGTCAGTACCTTCCTTTCGACGAGACGCCCAACTTTTCAATCGCAAAAATTTTCGATGATAGTGACTAACGAAGCGCGTAAGAGAGTAACTTGTTTGTTTGACGATAGCAAATATTTTATCAATAACAGTTAATTTGTTAGTTAAATTGAGAGATAATGCAATAAAGACTTCAAAAAAACTTTAGTCCTACAAAATGGATGGTCTGACAGGCAAGTCCCCCACCCCAACATGTTCCAATAACGGGGTATACATAGTTATTACTTGGCGCTACTTAAATAACCATAACTTGGCGCGATTGAGTGTATTCACAATAAAAACAATATTAGTAGTCTTTTATGAACTAAAGGTTGAAGAAATGAGACCTACAATATGTATAAACGTTGTGTGCCATTGAAATAAGAAAACATTTTTCTAATTTATAAGTGAAAATTTTACATTGACATGTTCAGAGCGTAGGGCTGGGAAATTGAACCACTGAATTTGTAGGACAAGGTGGCTATCAAATTATACATACCATTATTAATTAACAGTATAAAAATCAGCTTGTTACTAATAACTATGTATACCCCGTTATTTGAACATGTTGGGATTGGAGGACCTGCTTGTCACACCATCCATTTTGTAGGACACAAGTTTTTTTGAAGTCTTTATTACATTATCTCTCAATTTAACTAGCAAATTAACTGTTACTGATAAAAATTTTTCTATCGTCAAACAAACAAAAGTGACTCTCTTACGCGCTTCGTTAGTCACTATCATAGAGAATTTTCGCGAGAGAAAAGTTGAGCGTCTAGTCGAAAGGAAGCTACTGACAAAAATTTAGCCTGTTACTAATCATTAAAAAAAAATCGTGCTGTACTGTGGACTAATTCATCCACTCGTTGATCACTTGTTTACATGCAGTCTTTGGAATTTCTAGAATAGGCTCTGGGCCTATGAAGGGTATTCCGACTCCTTTTTTGCTAAGGTATCTGCTTTTTCGTTTCCTTCGAAGCCACTGTGACCAGGTACCAAGGCTTTTATAGCAGCTTGACTGTCCGAGATAATATACACGTTCTGGTTTATGTAGCGTTTACGTAGGTTCTCGCGGACACTACTGGCTTGCCTGAACGTAGACTTCCGCCTGAAAGACTGTGGCATATTTCCCCAAGTTGAGACTTATGTTTGCCTTGGATCTATCAGCGCAAATTCCCGCCTGGCTCTTTCCCCAGTTTTGCAGCCGTCTGTATATCAAACGATTCCTTTCTTGGGACAGGGTGGTTCTCCTTCTGCCCACATGTCCTTATCACAGATTACAGTGAAAGATTTTGAGAAGAAGTATATTTTGGGAAGTATATCTTTGCCCATTTCAAATCGGGGTCTGCGATAATTTATGTTCCCACGATCCTTGCATGTCCAACCTGATTTTTTTAAATCTAGTTATTATTGCAAGACAGTCTATAGGCGCTGGATCTCGCTTTAGCTATTATTACAATGTTTAGCGGAGTCAGCCCTAGTATGATTTCCATGGCAGCTGTGGGTGTACTGCCCATGGTTCCAGTAATGCACAAACAGGCCAGTCTTTGGATCCTGGAAAGCTTTATGCGTGCCGTTATTTGATAAACCTTTGTCCACCACACTAGAGCTGCTAGAGCACTGTTGTGTACAGCCAGTGGATCATTTTGGGTTTTAGACTCTATATTTTTCCACATACTCTTTTGCAGAGCATGAGAGAAGATTTACTCTTGTTATGTATATCAGATGAGGGTTCCATGTTAGTTTAGTCTAACATCACTCTTTGGTTTCCCTTGCGATTTGTAGTCTTTCACTGAAGAGGATGGGTGGTTTTATTTCATTCACCTTCCTTTTTTGTGTGAATGGAATTAGTGTGGTCTTACCATGGTTTTTTTTAATCCCTCGTTGATATACCATTCCTGTGTGAATCTTAGAGCATTTTGCATAAGCTCCGAGATTGTGCTTTCACAGGGTCCTTGGATTGCAATTATAATGTCGTCCGCATATCCTTGTGTGTAGTATCTTCCTTGGTTGAGGTTCGTCAGTAAGCTATTCACTGTCAGACTTCACAGGAGTGGGTATAAGAAACCACCCTGTGAACATCCTTTAGTGGCTCTCACAGCGACAGACTCTCCAAGAAAGGAGGTTTGTATTCTTCTACCTATCAGTATAAAGTTTATCCACCTGCAAAAGTTATCTTCAACTCCGTGCTGACTTGCAGAGTTATTCATGGAATTGTAAGACATTGTCAAATGCCTCCTCAATGTCCAGAAACACGCACAAAGTGGTCTGTTTCTTTGTGAATCTCTCCTCAATCCTATATATTAAGGGCTGATTCACAGGATTTTCCCACCTGATAGGCGTGCTGGTTGGCATGAAGCGGATTTCTTGACAATGCCCCTTGAGTTAAATGAAATCCTATTAGTCTTTCCATTGTTTTTAGTAGAAACGCAGGTTTGTATTCTGCGCGTAGAGTTTTGATTACTTTGTCTGGTTCAACGAAATTATGAATCTGGGGAGCATACAGCAGAACTTTGAATAGGTAACTAATATACAAGCTTCCATCCCCTATTTCACCCTCTTAGGGGTTGATAGCCCATGTCCTCCCTCAAGTTTCAACTTTCTCTATGCCAAATTTTATCGGTTCAGCGTTTTAGCGGCCGTGAAAACAAAAGAAAGATAGGTTACTTTCGCATTTATAATATTAATATGGATATCATTTGTAAATTATGAAGCTACCCTACCACAAATACGCCAGTCAGTAGAGGTATTGTACGATGCAAAAGTTGGTGTATTTTTTATTTTTTTTATTTATTTAACTTGTATTTATGGGTACAAACATGTAACAAACAAAAATGCTAACACGAGAAAACTCGTGACAACTTTAAGCAGTCAAAAAACCTCGGCATTTTTTACTGTTTTTGGTTTTGCGACTATAACTCCTAGACGGTGCATCCTAGCGAAAAAATCATAGTATAACCAATTATAAAGAACATTAAATTCTGCGTCGAATGAGTATATATCTGAATAATTTTGTCAAGTAGTATAGCCGAAAACGAAGATCAGAAAACGACGATTTTTTCCCACTTTGTTAAATACTGTGATAAGTACTATACAAGGTCTGCCTGAAAAGTATCCGACCTACCTTCACATCCCCGCGCTGGCGTTATTTTTCGTCATCGGGTGAGTGGCATCCTTCTAAGTAGTCCCCATTTGATTGAATAACACGTTCCTAGCGGTGTTTCTACTTTCCGAAGCAGTCCTGGAAGTCAGTTTTTGGAATAGCCTTGAGTGCTCTCGTAGCATTATCTTCAACTGTTTTTTGTCGTCGAAGCAGTGCGATATTGTGTTTAGTTAAAAACTGCTGCACAAGATTCGATGAGATTTTCCACCGCTTCCACTTTCTAAATTTGAGGTTAAAATTTCCCAAATTGTAGTTTTTGATATTCCAAGATCATCTTCTTATTCGCGCACAGTCAAACGTCGATCTTCTTCAATCGCAAGCGCTCGATATTATCCGGTGTTGTTGTTGTCGAAGGTCGGCAAGAACGAGGATCACTATCAACAGATGTGCGGCCACTTTTGAAACGATTATACCACTCTTTTATTTGTGTTTTAACCATTCACTGATCCCTAAAGGCCTTCTGCATCATTTGAATAGTTTCCGAACTAGTTTTTCCGAATTTGAAGCAAAATTTGATGCAAATTCGTTGATCTGATCTTTCAGTCATTTTTAACAATAGCATAATCCGATGAACGCAAAAAAGGCTTTGTAAACAAATACACGTTGCGCATGATCTATACGTTCTATAGGTGTCGGCGAGCAACCGATAAGTTCGCTCACAGAGGTTGCTCGAACACTCTGGCGCGAAGATATAAAAGCAGGTCGGATACTTTCGGACAGACCTCATATATGCATGCAGCTTGGAAATGAGTACTCTAAGAGAAATATTGAAGTGGTATGAGTAAAAAACATTCATAACGATTTCGTGTAGGTACCATGCCAAATTGCTTAAATAATCAAAATGAAGTGTTGTTAACGGACAATTTTTGGTAATCTTTCAGGCTGGTTTGGGTAGAACAGGAACATTAATTGGAGCATACATTATCAAACATTATCATATGACTGCCAGAGAAACTATTGGGTGGTTAAGGCTTTGCCGTCCGGGGTGCGTTATTGGACAACAACAAGGATGGTTAGAAAGTATTGAAAAATTGTTATGGGATCGAGGTAGTGCATATCGGTAAGTATAATTATAGAAAAATGCTCTCCTTTAATTCTGGTAAGATTATCTGATCACAATGGGGAGAGGGAGTGGTTAAGTTATAAAAAATTAATTTGGGATCCCTTTCAAAAGTTTTCTACGCATACATGTTAAGCTTATCTGTCGTTATCAGTCGAGAACAGTCAGAACATATCGATATCTTTATCATTCAAGAGTTTTTGGTTGTAATTTAGAAAAATTTATCGTTTTGATTTTAAAGTTGATATTTCAATGAAAATTTCCAGAGCGATATCTGACGCATTTGAAACGTTGTCAAGATTTTTAAATTAAGCAAAATGAGTGTGTGCTTAATGAAATCATCTCTCTCGGCCGGCATTCCCCACTCGACTAAACAAACGGTCGTAACTTTATATCCTATTTTTCAACAGGTTAGAAAATTTTGGACAAGGTGACCGTATTCCTCATCATAAATGTGGAATCTATAGTATAAAATGGAAGAAACAGTGGAGATTAAACAACGTTCCCAAGTCATATAAAGTAAACCATGCGCCATTGAAAAAACTCGACAAAAATATATCAAGTAAAAATAAAATTAATCATCCATTATGCATTTTGTTGACCTTCGATAAAAAAGAAAGTTGTTAAGTTTGAAGCCTTAATTGTCTGTTGTTGTCTTCTATGGCTTCGTAGCTCCAAAACGGATAAATCAATTTGGTTGTGGTTTTTATGTTTGAAAACTGGTATTTGCGAGTGTTATTAATCATGTTTTAATTTTCCAATTTGAATGAAATTTGATACTATACGAGTAAAGGCAATTAAAGCTACAAGTAATTTAATGTTTGATCAAATTAATTAAATGGTAAAAGTATCTTTATACATATCGGCAAAATCCGTTCCGAAGACGACGACAGTAGCAAATTCAGAGGTGTTAAAATTGATAGTCTGGGACCCGGGACGAGCTCAGATCTGCCCTAAAGATTTTTCTTTTGCCCTCACAAGTTTTAACTTTTCGGTTCCGAAAGATGTTTAATATTGTTTTTCAATTATTTAAAACATTGTTCATATGATTTAAATTTCTCGAAAAGAATCTAGAATCCCCTTTCTCAGTATTTCAGAGACAACATAGACAATGTAGTCAGTACTGCCTTCTTTTATAATTTTGATTCAGCATTCCTTTCACCAAAGTAAAAAAAAAGTATCATACAACAAACAGTGTGAAGTCGCTGGCTTTGATTTGGTTATATGAGTGAAAACGATTCGGTTTTGGCGGTAGATATGGAACGTAATAATTCAGTTCGTAGTGATGTTGTCCGTCCAAGTAGCCGAGCAGTCTAAGGCGTTATGTCTACTTGGAACAAGGAGGTTATGGGTTCGAATCCCGACATCGGCGGTTTGTCAGTTATTAAGAAAAAAAAAAGGGCAGTTAATTGACTAAACTGTCGCCGTATGCACAAAATCGAAGTGAGCGGCTATGCTTGGGAAGGTTTTCTGAAGTTTCCTTCACGAACTCCAGATGAATATCGGCATAGTTACTATCAGAATCGGCTGCAGCCGCACATCCCACCAATTCTTGTCTACACACAAAATTCCTTCGACTCCACTCACATCCTTAGACATCACTATGGACCTTATGGTCGAAGTGTGGCCCATCCAGGGGCCACACTTCGAGGAGCTATCGTAGTGATGTTCAATTCCATCCGATTTGCTACTAGACTGAAAATTTTTCTTACAAGTCAATTTTACGAATACAAATCGATAAAGTCAGTTAAAATTAATTGTTTAATCTATAGCTTGTGTAGAATGCCTTACAGATGGATAATCTTGAAGAAATTAACTATAACACAAAATTTTAGGTAATTATCCTAGAATTATACAAGTATTAAAAACAAAATCACCGAGTAAACAAAAACCACCCACATTAGTACCAAGTAAATGTATGAATGCCCATATGTATTCGGCGTCTACACAACTTAAACGAAGGAGGATTTTAAAATCACCTTCCACGAATCATCCTGAAGAAGAGATTCAAAACTCGATCAATAACAGTTTTTTGGTGGATTTAAAAACTGTAGATGGATCTATTCAAAAATTTAATTCACGAAGACTTCCTAATCAAAAATATCATGATGACATGACTATAATTTATGCTAGTCCAAAAAAAGCTCAAGAAAAAAGAATATTTTCCAAAGGTATTTTCAATACTATATACTATATTTTTAAAGCATTTTATATGTTATTTAATTATATTGATGTAGTTACCGTAATTACATAGAGGTTCCTCTTTCCGTAGAAAGTTATTTTCTTAAGTTCCGCCGAACTATAGCCCCATTAGTCAGATTATAATTTGGCCGCCACATTGTTATCCAACCGTTTAAATATTCCGCTACTTTCAAAATGGTTCATAAGTTTTTAGCCAAATTTCAAACGATATTCTAAGTCGTGCTTACATTTGACAGCGTATAGCGTGAATGCTTTTGATTAGTCTATATACTATGGACCATAAAAGTAGCGCTTTTTTTTCAAATAATAAAATATAAATAATTTATCAAAGAATTGGGGCAAATTTCGAAATTTAAGTTCACGTATCGATAATGTACCGGGTGTCTAGAAAGTACAGCAGGGGATTATTGATAGGGTAGATAGAGAATAAAATTCTGTGACGAAAAGTCCTCTACTATTTTTTAACCTGACGTACAGGCAATCAGTTATTAATTAAAATAAGTAACCAATCAGAAGCGCGAAATAGCGGCAAGCAGGGAAGTGGGAGATCAGTTATTATTATTTATTCGCTGCTGATTCTCCCACTTCCCTGCTTACCGCTATTGCGCGCCTCTGATTGGTTACTTATTTTAATTAATAACTAATTACCTGTACATCAGGTTAAAAAATGGTAGATGGCTTTTCGTCTCAGAATTTTATTCTCTATCTACCCTATCAATCCTCTGCGGTATATACATGGTATTTAAGCAACTAACTCAGTCAGTTGTTATTTTCACTTGTTTTTACTTTCTTATTTTATACGAGTATACATACGATAAATATTTTTCAATTTAAATTTAGACTTCGAGCTACTTGTACTAAAAATTGTATCCCTCGGTCAACGTTAAATTTATATTGTATGAAATTCAATATCACTCTTATTCGGTTGGCGAAATTTGTCTTCAATATTACACAATAGGTGATTTTTATTTATTTTTTTTTTCATTATTGACATAATTGTAAAATAAATATTGGAGCACGTCCTGAAATAGTTAGTATGATAAATTCAATTAGTATGTTCAAAAGTTTTTTTTTCAATATTGTGTGAAAGTGATGAAACGAAAAACAAACAATTGCATCAAGGTTGATATTTTCGTTATAACTCGTATAAATAATTCAGTACAAATTATCCCCATACCTATATGAAGTCAACCCTTTAAAGAACTTTGAAAATGTTGTATTAAGCAGTGTACCGATAGCGTTAAGGCTAAAATCTAAAAAGATGATGTTTTAAGTATTCAAATAAAAATAGCATTCCAATACTGATAGAATGTTTATGGAAGGAACTCCTATCAACCTCTTGTGAGGGATATGAGAGTTTTCGTTCACCAATCTCTTGACCATAGGACCTGGAAATTATCTTTTTTTGTAATTGTCCAATTGTATCACAATACAAAGTTAATTTAGTTCCCATACTTGACATGATTGATACTGTTTTTAGTACATGTAGCTCAAAGTCTAATTATTTTTCTTTATTTTTAAATATAGAAGCAAATAAAATGATAAATTTCCAAAATATTAACGACAGAAATAAATTATCGAAACAAATGAATAACAATAAACCACGAGCGAGTAGTGCGTATACTGATTACGGTTCATTGAATAATATGAATAATTTTCAACGAAAACGATTACAGCACTGTGAAAGTGTAAATAATACAAACCTTCAATCGTCAATCAATTTAGTACAAGACATAGAATCAGTTTCTAGGTAAGTACAATTTGATCTTTCTATTAGAACCTCATAGCTTCACAACCGTTTGACCAAAGAATACAATATACATAGAAGCGTATAAGTACGATTTTTGTGTCACTTAAAATTTAATATTTTATACAGCTTGTAAAAAAAAATTAAATATTTTGACTAATTAATTCTAAAAATTCATAAAAATTTCATCAATATTGGTGGATTCCCTTTTAATATAAAATTGAAGTACATCCCCGCTTCGATGTGATCCGGCCAACTGGTACTTAGTTCTGCCAGGTTTTGCTGATAATGGCACTAAATACCGAAATCGAACAGCTATTGTCATCTAGTGGTCAGCATACATACTAAAAAATTTAAGTGACACAAAAATCGTACTTATACGCTTCTATGTATATTGTATTCTTTGGTTTGACCCAGAAACAGAGGCGGATTTACCTGTTAGGTAAGGTAAGCAGCTGCTCAGAGCGGCATTTTTTTATCGTTTACACTAGATAAAGAAAGCGTACAAGCCTGATACATTCTTGACTCACTGAAAATGAACTTTTTTTTCCTTATAATATTATCATTTTTTGTATCAATAAATCGATACAATATGATATAATATAACGATAACTAAGTACTACAAACAGTAGTACTTAGTTATCTTTTCCAAGTAAAAGTAAACAATATACTCCTATCTTTCATAATATACACTTTCAACAATTACATTTTCGATCTATTCGTGATCTAGATCACGGTAGTGCGACAGGCCAAGTTTAAGGGGTTTTTGCCTGTTTACGTTACCGTGATATTACTACACCTTAAATTAGATGATATTTGACCCGATATAACTTTTGAACGAAAAGAGGTACAGTGGTGATTTTTCGATTTCTATTAATTTAAAAATCTGCTGATTTGTTTCAAAAGTTCAAAATTAAGGATTGATAAAATATTAATTTTGAAATTAACATCATCAATAAATGTAATAGTCTTGAAAATTCGATAAACAAACCTGTCAAATCTTATAGAATTTGGATCCCGGTCAATTTAGCTAAAAATTTAATATATTCTAGGTCATTCTGATAAAAAGTTATCATGGGCCCAGAAACACATAGCTTTCGAGTATTGAGCTGTATTTATATACAGCTTCATCGAATTCATCAATAAAAGACAGAATGTTTGTTTAACCAAAGACTATATATGTTCATCTCATATAGCCATATTCTGAATATTTTTACCAGCAGAACAATGAACAATGTACAAATTGTAGATATTACACTATGTGATAATAATAATAATAAGAAAGAGGGGTACCGCATACGGGTCCCTAGCACCTAGACCAAGGGGTCCTCTGTGCCCTCCTTGAGAACAACCTGTCACCCGCAGGCGAGACGCCTCCGGATAAGAGGTGCCATTTAAAGCAGATGAAGCTATAGGATTCTGTCAAGGCCAGACGCCACGCAAAAGGCCCACAACTTCTCCGCCGGGATTGCTCCCAGGATTGATGGATCCAAAGTTTCGGACCCAAACATTCTATATCTGACACCTTGCAGACTTCTGCAGGTGCATATAACATGTATGGAGGTTTCATCGTCCTCCATACAGGCCCTGCAAGTGGGATCATCAGAGATCCCCAAGTTATGAAGGTGGTAATTCAATCGACAGTGTCCTGTCAAAAGCCCCACCACCCTTCTCAACTGCATTCTATTGAGTTTCAACCGAGCACAGTCGAATGGCCCAGCTGTGTTTATGCACAACTTGGCCTGTCGCATGCCCTGCGCAAAGTCCCAGTAGTCGAGGTGAGCTTGTTTAAGCCACCCCTTGATTTGGTAAATTACGGAGCATCTTGCTATGGGAATGATAGGCTCAGGTGAAAGGGGCGCTTGAGATGACCCCTCTCGTGCCAACGAGTCCGCTACTTCATTCCCCTTAACGCCAGAGTGACCCGGTACCCAGATCAGCCTGACTGTGTTACTCAGTGCCAGGTGGTTCAGCTCCTCGAAGCATTCATAGACTATCCTCGATTGGAATCTTGACGCCTCAAGAGCCCGAAGTGCTGCCTGGCTATCTGAGAAGATGCTGATATGTGCCCCATTGTAACCTTTCGTGTTACAAATCTGGGCACCTCTCAGCATAGCGAAGATTTCCGATTGGAAAACTGTCGCATATTGACCCAGAGGAATCGATTCCTTTATCCTAGGTCCATAAACCCCCGCACCAGATAAATCTCCGGCCCTTGACCCATCCGTATAAATATATGGTCCAGGAGGGGGTGAAAAGTTAGGTACATCTCGATCCCATTCCTCACGGGAGGGAACGATTACCCGAAATTTGCGGTCAAAACGATGAGTCGGAACAGTGGAATCTTGTGCCATTTCCACAAGTGGAGTCACCGTCTCCAACCTGTTCATTATACTCGCATGACCTGTGTTTGTCCTACAGTGCCACTGTCTGCAACTCCTAAGTCGATAGGCCGCTGTCATGGCATCCGCCTCAATCATTAAATGAATCGGCGGAATACCTAGAAGCGCGCCCAGCGCAGCAGTAGGGGTCGTTCGCATGGCTCCAGTGATACTAAGGCATACGACTCTGAGCAGGTGATCCAATTTTTTCCTGGCTACAGCCAGAGAGGTTCTTGTCCACCATACTACACAGCCAAATGTGAGCATTGGCTTTACAATCATTGTGAATAACCAGTGCACCATGTGAGGTTGGAGTCCCCAAGACTGTCCAAATGCTCTCCTGCACATCCAGAAGACACTATTTGCCTTGGTTAGTCTCCAATCCAAATGATCACTCCAGTTCAGTTTTGCATCCAGGATGACTCCCAGATGCTTAACCGTTCCGGTTTGTGCAATTTGAATGCCAGATATGCTGATCATCCGTTGAGCAACTCTTCGTCTCCTAGTAAACAGTACACAGCCCGTTTTTTCCGATTTGACAGAGAGTTCTTTGTCAATGCACCAGTGCTCCACGTACGAGAGCGCTTGTTGCATCAGATCATAGATAGTGCCCTCGTCTCGGCCTTTGACAAGTATGGATATGTCATCAGCGTAGCCTTGAGCAAATATCCCTAATTCCTTGAGACCGGTTAGTAAGCTATCCACGACGAGGCACCACAGTAATGGCGAAAGAACTCCACCCTGCGGACACCCTCTACCTACAAAGCCTCTAACCGATTGTCCCCCTAAAGTTGTGGTAATACACCTCACTTCGAGCATGTTGCAGATCCATCTTACCAAGATGTCTTCCACCCCGCGCTCAATTAGTGCAGTGCGAATCGCCCCAACCGTTGTATTGCTGAAGGCTCCCTCGATATCACCTTCTATCGACCCTACTAGTCGGTGGAGTGCAGCATCCACAGAAAGGCCGGCTTGGTAAGCAAACTGGCACTCTGATAGCGGTCTCTCTACAAGACTCGTATCACGAATATGCCTGTCTATTAGCCGCTCTAGAGTTTTGAGCAAAAATGACATCAGGCTTATCGGCCTGAAGTCTTTTGCTTCGCCATAGCTTGGGCGTCCAGGTTTAGGAATGAATACCGCGCGGGATTCTTCCCATTTCCTGGGTATGTAGCCTAAAGCTATGCATGTTTTAAAGATCTCCTTGAGCCTTCCAACAATTATATCCAAGCCCTGTTGTAGCAGTGCCGGGAAGATGCCGTCGGTACCCGGAGACTTGTAAGGAGCAAATCTAGCCACAGCCCATCTCACTTTTGTAATGCTTACGATGAGTTTTGCTGTCGCCCAATCCTCCCTGTTTGCCCTTCCACCATCACGCCTCTGATCGTCCGGTTCTCCCATGGTAAAGCCAGGGAAATGCGTGGACAGTAAATGCGTCATGGTCTCAGACACTGTAAGTGATTGACCTGCTAGTTCGAGGCAACCCAACTTTGCAGTATTATCCTTGGATATTACCTTTTGCACTCTAAAGAGAGCGGGCATCATGTTAATGTTGCCACAAAGCTCTCTCCAGGAGTCTTTTTTCGAATTTTTCACTGACCTTCTATACTCTCGCTGCTTCTCCCTAAAGATTAGCCAGTCCGAGTCCAGACCGGTCATTTTCGCTTTGTTGAAGGATGTTCTAGTGTCATGGCGTAGTCTATCAAGATTTCTATTCCACCACGGAACATCCCTAGAGCCGGTAGTAACACTTGCAGGACAGTTGTTTTCATACGATGAAATCATGGCATCCTGAAGTTCACTAACCGCAGATTCTACATCTTCCTTCGTGTGCAACCTATTCGCACCGCCGGCAAGTAGCCCAGAGAGCTCCCGCCTGTAAGCCTCCCAGTCAGTGCGTCTGGGATTGCGATACGAGGTTACGGTACACGGTTTGGTGAGCATATCAAACACAATGTGTCTATGATCAGATAGGGAAGGTTCATTTGAAACTTTCCACCCCGACAGAAACTGTAGCAGTCTCGGGGAGCAGAGAGTAATGTCAATGACCTCTGACCTAATTCTGTTTATAAAGGTTGGAGACATGCCTCTATTGACAATCTCCAGACCGTTGGCCGAAATGAATTCCAGGAGAGCCCGACCCCTAGCATTTATGTCGGAACTGCCCCATTGCGTGTGGTGCGAGTTTGCGTCACAGCCAAGGACCAATAGCAAACCCCGAGATTCACAATATTCGACCACAGTTTCCACCTCTATTGGAGGAGGAGGTGATTCTGAGTCGTACGGAAAATACGCTGAGCACAGAATCACCTCCCTCTCTTGTCCCCAGAGATTAACCTGCACCGAGGCCACTGCAATATCTCTACCACACAGGTGCGGAATAGGTACTGCGTCAAGACCCCTGTACACCAGGCAAGCTCTGGGATTATTGGTCGCGGAAATAACTTTAATCCCCGACCCATTTAGGCCTCTGATGCCGTTCGCATATATATATGGTTCTTGCACCAGAGCAATGTTGATATTGTCGGAAGCTAGCCTTTTGCTCAAAATTGCTGCGGCTGCTCCGCTGTGGTGTAAATTAATTTGGATGAAACTCACCATAATTAGTTTACCTTTATATTAAGTTGATGGTGGTTTGGGCCCGCTTTTCTTCTTTTTTCTCCTTTTCTTCGCGGACCTCCATCCATCTTTACGTGCGGACTCTGATGGCAGTGAGTCCGCCACTACGGAAAGTGTGGCAGAAGGATTAGTGGCAGATGCTTCAGATTCCTGAGCACCAGCCACCGCCTCACCAGCCACAGCTTTCTTCTCCTTGAGATCTGAGAAGGTGACTCTGGCAACCGCCCCAAGTGTTGCGGCTGCTATCGGTCTCACCCCCTCTAGAACCTGTGTTGCAACGGCACCTTTGGCATTGCCAAAAGTCTTTGGCTTTGCCGGGCGCCGTGCTTCCGGTTTAGGTGCCTCCTCACTCTTGCTGGGCGCCTTCCCTGTTTGAGACAGGGAGGCACGAACCAGACCAAAGTGGAGAAACCCTCTTCCGGCTAGTTCCGCATGCGATCGGGCTGGCACCCCGAGTACCAGTCTGGTGCCCTTTGGGTGTTCAGTCCGATCGTACACTTTCCAATCCCGGGTGTCAATACCCTGGTTTTGGCGGGTTATCCTCTTCAGGATAATTCCGTCCTCCACCCTGGATGTCGGCACCCCTGGGATCCAGAGGAACATCTTCTTAAGGACGATGCGAGGAGGAGGGATGGATGCACTCAACCTCGCACCCTCCCAAGCGACTATTTCCGGTACTGTCTTTATAAGCCAGTCCCTGGAAACAGCGTCCGTGGCTATCACTTCGAGCCCATTTGGACCTGAGGTGAAGCTTTCAAAGCGGGGAACGATGGTCATGTCCCTGTCTAGAGACTCGTCTATCGCCCGCTCAAGGACACCGCGGAGCATTCCGACCTGTTCAGTCGTCCACTCGGTCGTCGAGGCCTCGTCCCGAATGACGGCACGAGGTAGGTTCCTCGCAACCGAAGCGAAGGCATGATCAGCCGTCCTGCTCCGTTTCTGTGCCTGTGTAACAGATGGTGGTGTGTCCCCTACTATCCTACCACGTTTCTGCGGACGGACAGGGGTCGACTCCACCATAGTCTTGCCAGCTGCAGTTTGGAGTGAGCTTTGAACTTCATCCCTTCCTGCAGCTGCTTGTTGAGCCGTGGCTCTCTGCTGGGCTACCCGCTTTCGCTTTGCGCCTCCAGGACGTTTAGCTTTCAGCTGTAGCGCTTGCAGATTCACCGAGATCTCGGTGTCTGTTTGGGAACCTGGGTCCACTAATGTGAACCCTAGGTTCCTCGGTGAAACTTCACCTTCCCCTCCAAGTCGGCCTTGCGGCGTCCCTGCGGGTCGAGTTACCGTTTCAGTGGTTTTTAGATTTACCGAGATCTCGGTGTCTGTTTGTGAACCTGGGTCCACTAATGTGAACCCTAGGTTCCTCGGTGAAACTTCACCTTCCCCTCCAAGTCGGCCTTGCGGCGTCCCTGCGGGTCGAGTTACCGTTTCAGATTCGGTTGATGGAGGTGTACTGTTTCCAGTTCCTTCCAACTTGGGATTATTTATTTCGTTCATCATTTCGGACCCACGAGTAAATAAATAATATATGAAAATGGCCTTATACACACCCTGAGGCGGCCCGGTGTCAGGGCGGGGATCGCTTACTACTAACTTCCCTTAGTCATGCATCCCGTCGGCACAATACCAGACCTTAGGATTGGGGAGGTTTTTTATAGAGGTCCCCATCCTCGCGTGCCAGGCAGTTAAGCCAAGCACCCCGATTCTCTTGAACACCCGCAAAGACATGACTGCTACAATGCCAAGAGGTTGCGGTGTGATAAAGGTTTTCCGCCAGTTCGGACGCCATAGCCTCGATTTGTTTTGAACAGGGGCACCACGAGAAGGTTCGAGGCCAGACTGTTTGCCATTACACTATGTGATGCTTGTACATTCATTCAGAATATGTCTATACGAAATGAACATATATAATCTTTGGTTAAACAAATGTTCTGTCTTTTTTTGATGAATTCGATGAAGCTGTATATAAATACAGCTCAATACTAGAAAGCTATGCGTTTCTGGGCACTGTGCCCATGAGAACTTTTTAGCAGAATGATCTAGAATATCATATTAAATTTTTAGCTAATTTGACCGGGATCCAAATTCTATAAGATTTGACAGGGTTCTTTGTCAAGTTCTAACAGTAAGGGAAAGTGTCCCGCCTTGGGGCCACTTTTCATTCTCGAATTATTTTTAACAACTTATTATTCATATATTCAACCGTTACATTTACAGTTAGAATCCCTGTTTAAGAGGCACTTATTGTTTACGAAAATATAGGATAATCCTAACTATCCAAATTGTGAAGAATTGAAGAGTAATGAAATGTTACGCTACCACCTGGTAATGTAATGTTAAATATCGGATAAAACTTTAAGAAATCGTAGAAGAAGAATAGATAATTGTAGTAATTTGTATGGTGTGGGGTAGGGAGTTACAACCGCTGTCAAAAAGAACCTAAAGAAGTTCATTTGTTTTACTTCCCCTCTACTACTTTCTTTACGTATTCGGTATGGTACGGAAGTAATTGTTGTTTTTATCAATTTTTTCTATTTTCTAGAAAAATAAAAAATTTTAATACAACAAATTACTTAACTAGATCGTCACGTGATTATAATAGTTACCCAATGAACAATACACAATCATCACTTAATAATCGAACGCAAGGTGATCGTTTAAACGAAATAAAGCAACAACATACTTATTATAACAACACTGCAACAAAACCATCAAAACATAAAATATTATCGAATCTAAAACATCGTAAAACTCAAAGAGTAGCATTCCATCCACAACTCATAACCAAACCAACTTATGCATAGTAAATTTTAGTTTTCAATAAAAAAAAAACGTATTATCGTAATTAAAAATGTCGTCCGTTATTATGTGATTTCATCAATACGCCATATATTATATAGACAATGTATTTTTATTTTTGTTTAAATTTATAATAAAAAGAAATTGATATTTATTTGTTTGATTAATTAATTAATACAATCATTAATTATTATTAATTAATATTACACAATAGGTGATTTTTATTTATTTTTTTTCATTATTGACATAATTGTAAAATAAATATTGGAGCACGTCCTGAAATAGTATGATAAATTCAATTAGTATGTTCAAAAGTTTTTATCAAATTCCTTTAAGCACACAAACCATTTGTTTCCACACACGTTAATTTATAATTTTATTCCATCGATTACATACCAATTAACATTTAGAGGTAAATAAAGCAACGACTTAGTTGTAATCTAAGCGGGGACCATAAAAACGGTGGGTGCCCATTTAATCAGATGATGAAACTTTCAGAAAAGAGAGTGCATCTAATGACTTTGTAGGAGGTTAGATGGATATAAAGAATCCAATAATTAATAATCCTGCAAATAATAAATAAAAAGACACGAATAAAGATATAAATGATCTTTATTAGAATGAATTTATCAAAATGTCTAAATAACTTTGTTGATAGTTACCAAAGTAATGAACATAAATAATTACCGTGATAACTCAGGGAGAATGTAGTTGAAATGCAAAGGTATCTAATAAACTAAAGTATATTTGATTTTAGTAGCGATACCACTAAAATTTCAATCACTTGCCTAGGCAGCCCTGCGAGGTAGTCTAGGTAGTCAAGGTAGTCTAGGCAAGTGATTGTAATCACTATATGTAGTATCTTTTCTGAAATTTTCATCCCCTAATGAAATGGGCACCGTTTTTTACTGTCGCCGCTCCTAATATTTCAGTGTACATTTTTCAAACTTGGATATATTAGTAGTTAATTCGAATAATAGAGGTAATACTTATTACAAAGTTTAATTATGGAGCAAAATCATACATTTTGTCAGTTTCATTAGTACTGTTGTACGAGTTAAGTTTTTCTATTTCGATTTAAAAAGTAAGGAAACCCCTAGTCATGAAAGAGAAATGTCATGTAGAAACAAATAAGAAGTACTCAAAAACTTCAATCGTTTTTGTGAATCCTTTGTGTTCCAATATTTTTATTACACGTAGTCAACAGTTTTTTAAACCTTTTTTTTATTACAATCCTTTTTTTGTACTTACATTTTTTTTAAACTTTTTGTTAGAGGCATGTAATTTCCAAAATTTTAACACCCCAATTAGTTAGTACTTTCAAATAAAAAAAATTTATATAAAACTAAGGGGGATTATTTTTAAAGCCGGAATTTGAAGGTACTTATGATTTTTTTTTTTGTAGATATAAAGAAATATATTGCTAAATAAACCATTTTTAAAGTATGGACGGACCTACTACACCAAAAAAGTATGTGATATTATTCCCCCTTATTAAAATGAACGAGGATATGCCTCTGTGTTTCTACCATACACTTAAATCCTTTGTTTACAAACAAATTTCCAACCAGATCCGGTATGTTATTTCAGTTTTTTAAGCAAACTTTATGTGCAAAATTAAATGGAACAATACAACTAAAGCAAGTCATTTTGTATTGTATTTTACGGTCATTAGTTGTAAGAAAGCCATCTTGATACTTGGTATCAAGGATATAGCCATGTCAGTACTGCGATCTTAAAGCAATCTGCCTATATTGCAATCCAGTAGAAATAATGTTGTAAGTAAATAAGATACTTTGAAAATTTTTATATTTATAAAAGATAACAATATGAATGCTATATAAGTTTGGAATTAAGTGTATAGTAAAAAACCTTTGGGCTCAGCCCATCTTCGATTTTAAATAATTTACACAGTTATATTTTTAAAAAACTTCTACATACATCTTGATTCGATTGGACGTGTACACTCATTACGTTCGATCAAATTAAGATAAAAATTATATGGCGTTATACATCTTAATTTATTCATCAGTCTTGTGTGCGCATTCTTTAGCTTAATTTTTTTAAAAAAAAGCACCTTTTATAAGGATATCAAAATTTACAACGTGATTTTACACTTACGTGAAAGTAGAATAGCTAATATGATAGATTTAAAAGTAAGCTCATTCATCCCGTAAAAACATGTTTAAATGCAAAATAGGAGAGGGTAAGACATGTTTCACTCGTAATCTAAAATGCAACACGTGTGAAAATGTTTACGTTCCTGAAATTTATCTCCTTGCCGAACTAAACTGAACGACAAAACGTATACAGCAGCTAGAGTAATGGCAGCCTAGAAGATAATATAGCAACAAGATTATGCGGCCACTTTAGGAAAGGCGCAAGTTGAGCTCGCAGGGAGAGAGAAAATTGAAGTGACCACTGCGTGTCTGTGACGTTTTGTCGACAATGTGCGCTAGAACAATGCATATTGAATCTTGACTAAGTTCAGAATTTGGCTCCGATGATTTTGAATATAAAATAATCGCAACATTATTTAATGAAAACCAGTTATTATTTAAAGAAAAGAAAGATCCGCGGAGAATTCACCTAAAACGCGAATTTTCTAATGAAGAAAATAAGAATTATTACCGTGTAACTTGTAAACAATTTTCTGAATTGCATGGATTCATCAAGGAGTCAATAGATGCTGAAAGTGTGTATCACTTCTTTACTAAAAACAATTTGTAAAAACAGAACAAACAGATCGTTGACACTAGTGATAACTGTGTCACGAGCACAGAACTTCGCAGATTACGGACGCACTGATACTTCACCCTACGTGCGAACATTTGCTGTTGTATCCATTTCAGAGTTTTACAGAAACACGCGGTTAATCACCTCACCTTACCGAACTGCGTCTCAATGTCGGTTTTAGCATTGCATGAACAGTCAGCCCATTTGGTATTTTCTATTGGGCGGAGCTTAATATTTCAACCTACTAGCAGTAGTTACTAAGTTACAACTACGAAACTTGTAGGCCGAAGGCTATGCCGAGGGGATTGGGATAGGAAACACTGGCCTTTTAGCTCTAGTTTATAATTTACCCACCAGAGAGGATATCCAAGTGCTACAGTTCCCCCAATATTATATCGATTATTGACAGCATCAATTTGCATAAGACCATCAACAAGTGTCTCTTCTAGTATATATAAGTTCTATGATATTTTACATGCCGATGGTAAATCTGCTTGCAAACTTCTGTGCAAACTATTTAATGTGTAATTTCAAAAAAATAAAATAATTATCAGCTTTAATGCAAAATTCGGATAATCAGTCCATAAATACAACAGTTGAACACATTTTTATTTTTATACAGAAATTATTCTTTATGCTACATGTACAATTGGAAAAATATAACTGTGTAAATGAATGAATAGAGTAATCAATTTATTTAGGGATAAATAACATATTATTGTTTTTTTTTTTTATTTCCCAAAAGACTAAACATTGTCTTATTACTGTAAATTTCCAATCAAACTTATGAAAGACTTGATAGATTATGATTTTCAAAAAACAGCTTATCATTAAGCATTGCATTTTATTTTATAAATACGTGTTTAAAATAACATTTTTACACGTAATTATTAAATTACTATTTCTTTATAAGCTAAATTACTTTTTCAATCAATTTGAAAGTATAAGTAACTCAGCTTATATTCACTATTTTACGACCATTGATATATTTAATGCTAATTTACATTGAAATTCAATACATTAATTAAAACATATTTTAAACGATTATACGATTTTTATCCAACCGCAAAACGGAAAGTTATGTATTTCACCCAGATCTATGTGTATATTTGACCCTTTGTGTGCCCCTTTGTTCATATACCTGTAAACAAAAAGGCACGGTGGAAATGTGACAGAAAACTAACCTATTCTTTTTCTTTTTGTTACCCCGCTTGTTGCGCACAAGCGTTTGAGCATTCGAACAAGATCAAAAGGAACACGTACGAGACAAGTATTTATGTACACTCTCCTACAAATAATTTGAGCCAGTTGAAACATTCGAAGTATTACTGAACCTATGTAATATTATATAATATTCACGCTTATGCCGGCTGTACACACTCGGCAAGTCTATTAAAAGTAGGTTTTTTTAACACGTGTCAAAGAAAGCGAGTGATGAATACATTTGACACGAGCACGAAGGACACTCTCGTCTAAATTAGATTCAACGTTCAACCGCCATTTTTAAATAATCAACTATTAACCGCTTTAATTGTACCAATTAATCTGAATAGTATAATACGAAAATAAATAAAAACTGTATAAATTTATGAATACTTTTTTTATTCTTTTAGTGTCCTTCATTACTCATTTGAATAATAATTATTTTTAATAGTTTAATCAAAAAATTACTACTCCGTAATTTTTAATTTAATAATGTCATTTTTCAGGTACACCAACGTAATTTCGTTGACTGACGAGAACTGTATTGCCGGCTGAAAATTCGACGAGAGTGTACATAGCTCCACCGCGGCTCCTCTCCGAGTGTGTACTGTTGGCATTAGAATGTGACTTACTCTTTCAAATATATTGAATTTGTGTATATGTCATAATAATTCCATCTGTCTCCAAACCAAACTAGTAATAGATGTACGATTTTATCATATTGGCACTTATGACTAAGCAACCAGAAAAGACTAGCCGACCTGAGTTTAAACCAAGACTATTGGGTGTATAAAACACTGTTTCACACAAAAGCTGTTTAGATATTTTCGTGATTTCAATCAAAGAAAGTTAGCAACAATCTCCCGAAAGCGAAGATTAGAAGTTTATCCCTTCATCATTGATGATATCAATGTAAACTAATGACTAATATCAATGGCTTTATACAAATATTACTTGTTTGTTTTACTCATTATCATTATTGATTACAAAAAATTACATTTGATTTTAATAATAATCTTAGAAGCTATATTGGAGATCTAGAAAATTTGAATATTATTTTACTAATATTTTTAAATACAAAATTTTCACAAATTGTTTTGATTTTTTTTTTTTTATACATTTCAACAATTTTTAATTTATTTTTTTCTTCTATAAATAAAATATAATGCTCTTAATTCAAATTTTAATATAACTTTCTTTAAGGTAATTCACTCGTAAACATTTTTCTTAAGAATTTAATGAAATTAAAATATGACATTAAGCTCAATGCCCTTTTAATTTTTTTTTTTTTTTAATTTCAAATTTTTTGGCCGAATGTGAAGCGAGATATTTGCAAGTAAAATTTAAATTTTTGACATGCATGGTATACGTATCGATTCTGTTTTCGAAAATATGCTTAGAATAAATGTTGTAAGGATTTTTATAACAAACAACTTTCAACTTAAGTGGACAACAAAAGTAGCGTTAATTTTTCAAAAATTTTTTAGTTGATTTGTACCGTATTCATTTGATTTTTAGGAAAATGTTTCGAATAAAAGTTGTTAGAATCTTTATAATGAACAACTTTACCAGAAGTACGTTTTCGAAACTCAAATGTAGGCACAAATCAATTATAAAATTCTGAAAAATGAGCGCTCTTTTGTACAACTTACAGCACAATGTATCAAATAAATGTTATGTATTTATTTATATTTGTTTCGACTGTTACGAGTTGACTACCTTAAGTAGTGCATATGACTTTCTTTTCTTCCGATCCACTTATATGGTCTGAATAATATGACATTTTTATTGTAACGAGTTTTTCTCTTATACCGTTAGAATTTTGCTATGACATGGAAATAGGAAGTTATCATTAATATTTCGTTAAAAACATCAATATGATACTTGAATTTTACCGACTACAATTTAACGCTGGGTTAAACAAATAGACATCACTAATAATTAGTAAATATCATATATTTAATATTCCTATATTGCTAACCGGGTAGAGATACATATTAAAATACAACGCGCCGACTAGGTATGGTGGAGATACAGATTAAAATACAACGCCGCCGACACTTACTTGTGGCTAGGTCAGATTTTGAAAGTTTGAGAATGACATTTATTTACAAACTGTCGTAGCAATAATACATACGTTAAGCAACGGAAATACAGTATAGGGTATAATGTAAGCTATTAGTTTGACGAATATTTTCTGCACTTGCGCGGATATATAATTTGAAGTTAATATCAACATTGTTTTAAGTGAATGGCCAAGGTTGTCAGATTGGGCGCCTTATCGCAAATTGGGCGCCTTTTTACATGCATCTGCTACTAAATCTAGAGCACGGAAGTGCGCAAGGCCGAGTTTATATTGTTCTCTCATTGACTGATAAAAACCGATAAAATTATTTTTTGAAACTTCAAAATGACTACCGACTTGTCAGTACTTTTAATAATAGATGGAGCGGACAAAGTTTTTCTGGCATACCTGCGATTTACGGTAATAGCACCCGAACACACAACTTTCCACATTCAATATTGACATTTTGTAGAGACAATCGGGGATCGAAACATACTTTTTTAATTCTCATTAGGAGAAGGTTACGTTCTCAAGAGTGTGTAGCCCTTTAAAAAAATGTTGAATGTTGTTCAACGTTCTAGTGATGTACAATACCTAAATCATATTAAAATGAATCTTTGTACTTATTTTGAAGTGCGAATTTTTTAGCGAAGTATGTTTGAAATTTTATGTGACTTTAAGGGGAAATGATTCAACAGCCGAGAAATATAACAGAAACAATGAGTGAGAGAAAAGAAGGGGCAACAGATAATTTATGTATACAGTGTATACACATTTACATATAATACGCCACTGATAACATTTGTAAATAATGAAACTAAAGAAGTTTCACTTCCCAAGTGAGCTTATGACGGTGAGTCTCACAGTTTTTTATATTTAAATTTTTATTATTTTTCTTATTAACACAGCGTTTTTGTGGTATGTAAAAAACGATTTTCTCGCCCCTATGAAAACAAAAATGACAATTGTCTCTCTTTTTTTTCCCAACAAGAAAAATATGTTTGTAGTCATAATATAAGAAAATTGAAATAAAATAGAAAAAAAATACTCATTAATTATTTTTAAATGCCATATTAATAAACTAACGCGATTGTATATTTCCATATCTCCAACCGTTGTAAAATTAATGTAACAGTTTTGCGTTGTTTTAAAAGTATAAAGGGTCACAATAACACCGGGTTAAATATTTATAAAGATATGATATCTAAGCAAGGTCAATTATGTATGCAGTGGTTGAATTCAAGTTTTAAAAATTATAAAAAATCAATTTATGCAAATAACTAAATGAATAGTGTTTATACCATTATGGACGCCAAGTCATATGCAGCACTTTTTTTATTGATTCCATAAACATATTAATTTCTATAAAAATAATTAAGATTTCTTGATTTTTTGACTTAAAAAACAAATCTATAAAAAATATTCTCCTAAACACTTGTAAACAACAAAATAAATTAACATAATTGAAAAATATTAGATTTTTGAAATTAAAAAAATTCCTAATTCAAATATGATTAGTATATTTTTATCTTGAATGATTATATAATAAAATATAAGACTTTTTTTGTGTGTATGTGATTTTTTTTTATATTTTGTTTTGTAAAATTAAGTTTATGTTTGCCAAATACCCACTCACATAATAATTAAATATTTAAGGAATACGGTATACGGCTGACATTTTTTGTCACGCTGATACAATATTTGTCGAACGTTTATTTTCATTCAGAAAATGATTTTTCTTATTGTTTGTATTATACATTGTTACCGATGCAATATAATTGTTTGGCATCACCTGAAACAAAAATTATCTTTTTAAAATTTATACCAATTCATCATTAAAGTGATCTTTAAAAACACCAATTAATGTTCTTTCAATTAAAAAATATCGAATCACGTTGTGAATTTAATTTCAATAAATAATATGAAAATCACCTCATTTTATGCTATAAAAATGAGTTTTTTTCTGAAAAACATTTAAGAGAAAAGTGTGAACGAATTGTATAATGTATTTGGTGTTCGAGAAAATGTTTCGAACAAAAGTTGCAAGTATTTCTACATGGAAGAAGTATATAATTCAAAAATACTTTTGATCAGTTAATTTTTGCATACCAATATTAATAAAAATTCAAAGACATGTCATAGTATACGTTTTTTCTTTCATACTTATGCCTTCTTAAGCTTAAGGTGCTTTTCCCATAAAAATAATTTTTATAGATTCTCTTGAAATTTTTTTTACCGATAAATTATAAATTAACACACAATTTCTAAGTTTTGGAGGGTCCACGTTTTGTTTAAGTAAAATGTAGGGTTGTCTTTTTCGAATACATGGAGTCTTATGGAGATGCCTCATGACACCTCGCTCTGTTTTGGATATAGCTCGCATAATAATTTATATCCAGGTGGGAAAAAGCTTTTACGGTGTTTTTTTAAGCTATAGGACGATTATAGAAAAAAATAGTACGTTTCAAAAAAAAGTTAAATAGGTTTTAAAATGATAAAGCAAGAAAAATCAAGTTTAAACTTTGTTTAATATGATATAGCTATAACTATATCATATTTAAATCAGTAACTTCAGACTGTTTTTAATAGATGGCTCACCAATCGATGGCAAAGTACACTCCCGTTCAAAAAAAAAAATTAACAGACCTGAAATGTTAATTTTCTTACATTTCATAAAACTCCTCACTTTTGCAACTTTCTGTATAATGTATAATTTTATTGTTATATTCACCAAATATATTTGATCACAATATTAGTGTACTTTGTTTATTTTATTGATATCAGTGTATATATCCTTCTTTAATTTTGAATATAAACAAAAAAATGTTTAGCACAGGCATAATTGGAAGATGAGTATCAAAAACTGTTCTATCGCAATTTTTTATTATCAATCCTTTCTACATGCTGCACTGATGATTACAGACATGGATTTTGCCATGTAGAATTTTGGTACCAATTTTTTACAGAATTTTTTTTTAAATAATTTGAAAACATTGTTGTTTTTGAATGGAATAAACTTTTTTCATATTGTTTGGCTACATTCAAACATAAAAGATTTTGTCTGAATGAATAAAATTAATATTTCAGAATGTATAAGATTTTAAGTATAAAAATGTCATAAATTTGACCAAGACAGCCATTACAACTTACCCTTTCGTTACGTTGAAGCGGCGGTGTGTTTTTTAGATAAAAAAAGTAATGTTTTATAAAAAATTTATAGATGACTTTCAGCAAAATAATTTTTTTTTTTTTTTTAAAATCACTTCTGATGAAAAAATATTAAAAAAATTGTATTATAGTTTATTTTGGCTAGAACCATAACAAAGCTAGCAAATTCGAGTTTTTCGTTAGCATATTCGTAACATATTCGTAAAAAAAAAAAAAAACAATACACCATTTGCATATATTAAGAGGGCTAGCTGATACATTATTACGCAATTCGATTTCTACTTTTAGGATTAAAAATTACGATTTTAAAATTACGTTCAGATCTTGGCAGATTCATATACTAACCTCAAAAATAATATCTTGATAACCATAACAAAATGTGGATCCAAATGGATTTGTTGTATTCGTTGAACTGGCACGATTTAACACTACTGGTCGTTCCGATGGTTTCAATTGTTCACAAATTGTATCCCATTTTGTGTACGCTGATATATTCACATTTGATGGACTCAAATCAAGTAGTTTCGATGAGCCAGTTAATGATGTTTTATCGGTGTTTATTGGTAATAAATTTAAATTGAATTCACAACGGTGGTACATATTAAAATTATAATGTCCTGGATAATTTGTATGAAGAACAAATTTTTTCACTCGATGCGTCTTTGCATCAAATAAGACATCCTTCACATTAAAAAATAACAACAATTAGAATAATACACTACACCAGGCGCGGGTCTAAGACTAAGTTTGGGAAAGTTTTTCGAGCTCTAACAAGCCTAATAAACTCGACCTCTAACGTTCTTGGACTAAATTACTAACATATTATGTATAATATGTGCATAAATTATATTTTCTAATTTCATAAATTATAAGTTGTTGCTTGCTTTGTTATTATACTCACTAAAAGGATTTTATAACGAAGCATAATAGTAGAATATTTTTATAACTATGCCTAGAAAAATTCATCCGCTCTTCTTAGGCATCGCTCCATTAGTTTTAGTGTTAGAATGTCAAAAATTTTATCATAAGAGTTTTTAAAGTAAGTTTTGTAATTCGAAATTAAATTATAATTAACGATTTCCATTCAAGAGCTATAAATAAATTTTGCGTAACTTTATATTCATATTTCAGTAGAAATATGCAAAAAAACGGTTAAAATATTTGACCAAGTTTCGTAAAAGTTGATTTATGTTGCATATTATATTGATTATAAATCGAACAAGTTATTAGGTCTGTTATCCCATATATTAATTATCAAATAATCGAATGAATCGTTATTCTATAAAATTAAACTTTTGTGTAAAAATGGATCCAATTTTTGGAAACTAAAATAGCCATTCAAAGGCCATCAAATATAATGGATAAAGGATTGATTTTACAATTATTGTAGTCCCATTATGCCTTCCAATCATGGATATAAACGAAAATTTTGAAAACTTACCAAACCCAAAGTAAAATAATTAAAAAAGTAATCACTTCGACGATGAGCAGCACGTCGATTTGCATCTGGACTATGTATTTTCATTTTATCTTCAGATTTATAAAATACTTTCGATGGTGCACCAATTGCTGAACATATTGTTTGGCATGCTTGTCCAAATTTCACTATTCGTATCAATGATACCCGACTACTTTCTAAACCTCTAGACGTTCCTTCCGTATACAAATGAAGTTTGAGTCCTTTGGAGTATTGCCTTTCACGTAATATATCTGCTCGATCTAAATATAAATGATTATAGAAACAACTAAGTGGCATTTCCGGTGGTGAACATTCTGATATTTGATTTCCTGTATAAACGGCAGTGCGAGAAACCAATGGTGATGTTCCATTCGGAAATTGTAATGATCCCAATCCGTGTGCATATGATGGCTGATCATTAAAAACGAATATCCGATTAAAAAATTATACAAATCAAAATTGAAATTAATTTTATTACCTGAAATTTACTATCGATTGGAAAATAGAATGACAGTCCGCGGAAATTTAAAACAAACAATTGTTTTTCAGCATCATAAACACCAGGATGTGTTGCCCCAAACGAATGCTCAATTTGCTCAATGGAGGGTAATATTTCAGGTGAATTAAATGTTAATGAGCTGAGAACAAATAATTTCGTTGAAGTAAATTTGAAAATTTTGTAAAGAGGCCATCCATTAATTACGAATTTTGTAAATATTGTACCACTTCCATCCTCTAGATAACAGAGGATCACATTTGTGTGACCCCACCTTCCTTTATTGTGACATCGTTTGCAAATTTGCGATAGAAGAGCCTCAATTTATTTTCTTTAATGACACAATAGGCGCAACTACATAAGCAATACGTCTGATGATCGAATGATATAACTAAAAAATGTGTCTTTATGTTTATTGTTTTGTTATTTGATTTAATTATTAATTTTGTCTTGAAAACGCTTTTTTTCTTTTAACCTTTCACAACCTGCTAATTTGCCTCTAAAGCAGTTTAACAAAAAATTAAAGAATTGCTACAAAACGAATAGCGCTGACTATGATGTTTTTTTTTTTAAATTTATTCATATTAAGGTCTACAATATGTTGAACATACGATCAAATTTAGTGAGTATTGCATTGACTTTAATAATCGAAAAATTTGTAATTAACCACTAAAATGATATAAATTAAATAATTTTGCAATTTTTATATCAACTAAGAAATCATCGAGTATTCAAATTTAAAAAAATCAAAATCAAGGGGTATTCGTGCTATGGCAACTCTTTCAATTTTTTTGTGGAAGGTTAGAGGAACAAAAATTTTCCAAGTAAAAATATAAAAATAGTTTTCTTGAATCGACCAATTCTTCGATATAATTGGTTAATTAGTCAAATATGTTCATTTTTTGTCTTAAAAACAGTTATTACTGTTTATAGAACATTTTTTTTAAATTCATAAGATCAAAAACTGTTTGTATTTACCCGATTTATCTGAAAAATCTAAAAGTTTTCGTTTTAGATAACTTATAGCCAATTTGATGCTGCAATCTTAAGGATGACTTTCCATGCTGAGTGGAATTTCCGTGCTTGGTAGTAGAATTTTAAGTGTAGGGTCCGAGTTTAATTAACACTGTTTAGTTTTAACGCTCATATTTAACGGGCGTTAAAAAGTTGGAATAATCTTAGATTAGAGATAAGCAATATACATTATTATATAAAATGTTGATATTTATTTCCGTTTTTAACACCCTTTACTACAAGCAAACATGATGACGCCGAAATTTGAGAAAGAATACAATATATACATAGAAGCGTATAAGTACGATTTTTGTGTCACCTAAAATTTTTACTATGTATGCTGACCAGTAGATGACAATAGCTGTTCGATTTCGGTATTTAGTGCCATTATCAGCACAACCAACTGTACTTTGGCAGAACTTAGTACCAGTTAGTACCCGGATCATATCGAAGCGGGTATGTACTTCAAATTTATATTAAAAGGGAATCCACCAATATCGATGAAATTTTTATGAATTTTTAGAATTAATTAGTCAAAATTTTTAATTTTTTTTACAAGCTGTATAAAATATTAATATTTGTTAAAAACCTTATATTTAAAGCGTATTCTTTTAAAATAGCAACTGAAACTACAAAAACAAATATTAATATTTTATACAGCTTGTAAAACAAAAATTAAAAAATTTTGACTAGTTAATTCTAAAATTCATAAATATTTCATTAATATTTGTGGATTCCCTTTTAATATAAATTTGAAGTACATCCCCGCTTCGATGTGATCCGACCAACTGGTACTAAGTTCTGCTAAAGAATACAGTTGGTTGTGCTGGTAATGGCACTAAATAGTCAAGTGGTCAGCATACGTACTAAAAATTTTAGGTGACACAAAAATCGTACTTATACGCTTCTATGTATATCGTATTCTTTGGTGACAACAAAAACTAGTATCAAGCGTCAGCATAAAAAGGCACCCTTATTTATTGGGCCTGTCAATAAAGTGAAAGCAAAACAATGAACGAATTGGACACTAACACCCATTGAGGTGACTTTAACGAATAATAAAAATATTGACACTAACATGAATCGGTACAACTGTTTACAAAATCACAAAGGTCGTAACAGCTTCCAGCTTATGTCACTTTGTGAGCATTCTACACGATTTTTAAAATGTGACGTAATTTATGAATGGCCCCAAATCGTTCTTAAAAATTGTTTACCAATATTTTAATTTGATTAATTTCATATTATAGATTTCTATTATTTTTAATCGTTGAACAACGGGATCAAAAATCAGTCTAATGCCATCTTGAGGTAAATTTATAACTAAATCAACAGCTAAGGGATTCTGAAATATAAAATAATCAATTTTTTGTGTGACATTCTGTATCAAGTGCTGTTTTATGACAAAAAAAACTTCAATTAAAACAAAAGAAAAGTCTGTTTTTTAAACCTTACCGTATCACTATATAAAACTTGTACGCCTTTTATAATACCCACTTGGGATTGAATTATTGCAACAGCTTGAGAAAAATGCATTCCTAAAAAAAATTTTCACAACAATAAAATCATAATAGAAAAAAATGATAATAATAAAAACACCCACCTAAAATAAACTCCCAATTTTCGCATCCCAACGAACGTTCTGGTATAATTTCTAAATCCAACATTTTAATAACTATATAAATATTCTAAATATAAAAAAAAATTGAAAAATATCTAATGAATTCTATTGAAAAAATCACTTTTAAATATTATTTACGCAGTGCTTTGTTTAAAACTGGGTGGCCATTTTTCACGAGACTAAGGTCGGATTATTAACTATGATGTTGATTATTTTTTATAAAATTATATCACAAATAACAAATAATTTTTAATATATTACACATAAATAATATCACACAGATAATATTAAATTATTCAAGTTTATAACTTTGAATTATTTTTATTGTTTTTTATTAAAAAAACATTTAAACACATTTGACAAAAGAAAAGAATCCTACATTTGTGTACCAGCAGCTGTCATTGAACAGCTGATTTAACAGTGAGGCTTATCAATAATCAATTGTAAATAAAGAATTTTTGCACTGTTAATACTTGGTCTGTACGGAGTGGACTGATCTATAGGTTTATTTTGATAATACTAGTAAACAAACATACATAAATTTAAAAATAAATCTAAAAAAATAAAAATCAACAACATTTAAAATTTTATTTTTTATATTGCTACTTCGTCTTTTACCTTTCTCCCACTACTTCGTTTAAATTTTGTTGCATTTTCAAATATAATTTGGTTCAGGGTTACAATTTTTTTTCTACTAATTAATAAAAAGTAATCCTTCATAAGTAAAATAATAGAAGATTTAATTTTCACAATAAACAGCAAACATTTAATTTTTAGATTGTTTATCCTAATGAGTTTTTATTTGTATATTAAAAAACGTATTTAAAAAAATTTAAAATGTAACAACTGGCAACTAACTCAATTGCTTAAATATCATGTATATACTCAGTATATTATCAGTGGGTGAACTGTTTATTTTACTTTTTAAATAAATACATCATTATAAATGTACAGTAATTATAAATGTTGAAATTGAGGTTCGGTTTATGACAAAAAGTTTCAAACCAAAGTTGTTTGTTTTTAAAAAAGAAATTTTTTTTTTAAATTTAAACTTTTATTCTATATCTTAAGAGTTTAAAGGTAGATATTTTTCCCCTAGAACCACGAACGTAATTCACGAACTTAAAGCCAATTTGAATATGCGGAAATGGAGTAATCAGAACATTTAGAACCCAGTCAATAGTACTTTTACCTCTTACAAAAACCAAGTGGAGATTTTCCAACGGAATTCTCTTTGCTTTGGCACTAAAGAAATTGCATTTTTTTTAAAGTGCAAGTTTTTAAAGGTCAAAGGTCGTGAATATCAGTTTTTCTCGAATAGAGGTCATTTACGTTAATAGAGCCTATTATCACATTTATTCCTTCGCTAATTTTACACAAAAAGATCCTATATAACATTTACACAGGACCAATAGTTCTCGAAATATACGGCTGACGAAAAAAACAAAAAGACGTACAAATACGTTTCAAGAAGATTTTGGAAACGAAAATTAAACATAATTTTCTGGCTATTTAAATTGCCTTTTCGCTAATATTGATTCGGGTGTCCAGCTTACGGAGCTCGTATATTACATAAACAATAAATTGAGTTGTATAATTATTACGTAGTAGTCTGTATATAGAGATAAACACTAAATATGAATTAGAGTTTATGCATTACTTCTAGCATGATTGTAAATACGACGCATAAAAAACTGGTAAACAAAATAACGTTGTTTAGCTATTAAACACAAAAATAAAAAATGATTATTAGATCGCTATTTTTACTATTATTTTTTCTAAATTGTATAAATAAAGAAAATATTTAAAAAGTAATATATTTCTAGGATTTCTTTTTAGTTAAAAATACGCTACATCAACATTCATGCAAAGAGTATATATTTAACAATATATGCAATTGTTATTACATGGTAATAATAATTACAGCATAAACTCAGGTCTATTCGTCTATTTAGCTTGATAATTTTTCAAAATGGAAGCTCCTAAGTAATATTTATTATTTAAATAGTTACAATTTTCTCTAAACAAATGCATAAATAGAATCATATGAGATAAAATACAAATAAAATTTTATAATTACCGCTTAAGAATTATGAATGCGCATGACAATACACACGTGCTCAATAGCTCAATACGGTAAAAACAGTAAATAAATAAAGAGTGGGGGCTGATATGTGATTTGATTTCATATATATTCAAAACGAACATATGTGCTTTGTTAAATAATTTTGAAATATCATTCGCAAAGTGTATGAATACATGTGAAGTTTATTCTTGAGTAATAATAAACATTTAAGAAAAATAAACTCTATTTTGTTTTTATTTTACATTTCTTTGAATCAAAACTTGACCATACTTATCGTAGTATGGAAATTGGATTTATTTTTATAATATTATGCCAAATTTTCAAAGATTTTCTAATATTAAAACGCAACAGTGCTGTTTACATACGGTCTTATTACAAGAGGACATTTTTTAATTTTTTGGAAGCAAAAACTATCGTTTTAAATAATTTATCATACAAAGTTACATTCAGATAGTTGTCAAGTTCGAACAACCTATCGAAAATTAAAAACATTTAAAAAAAAATTATTAATTGGTCGAATTTACAACAATTTTCTAAAAACAACAAATTCAAAATGTGGTGTTTAATTAGTTTAAATTCTGTGATAATTGAAATTCAAGTTGATCCAAAAGCAATTGGCCAAGAGTGTTTAATGAAGGTGAGAATTTTTGAATTGATTTTCTTTACATTTTTCACAAAATATTGAAATTTCCAAAACAAAGAAATTCCCAAAATAATTTTAGGGTAGCCATTATGGCTGATGTTTATTATGAATCTGTAATTAATAATATTTTTAAATTCACTTATTAATTGAATTTGTTTTCAATGAAGATATGACTTTGCACAATTAAGTAATTTTTGTACTAGTTTCTTAAATAAGTTTTGACGTATTTAAATAAACAAACAAAAAACTTTCATTGTAGCCCCAAATATTGTTGATTGTACCAATTTTATTTTTATAATATTATTGTGTATTTCCCATAAATTGAATGATATTTAACAGTATCTAAGTAGTGTTCAATTCATAAGAAATTTACAATACATGCAGACAAAAAAATAATCAGATTTATAATTTGTCGATTTTATGGACCCAATTTTTTTGTATAATTCAAACCGGTTGGTCTGGTAAATATTTCGTAAAGATTTAAAATGAAATTTTTATTTTTAAAATTCGATGCACGAATATGTCATGACGCCATTTTATAGTGTTTTTGTTTGTATATTTTAAAATGGCGAATTAAAAAATTTAAAGTCGTCGTCAATCTCCTTTTTCAATTTAAATAAACTCGTTCTGCCATTCTCCAATATAACTATTTTGTCTACCTTGAAACATAGATGTTTTTCTCGGAATAAAAACGAATAACGAAGATATACAAATTAAACAGGTGTTGTGTCCTCAAATAGACCAGTCTTTAGAAAATTTTCATATGACACGATCGGATACTAATTAAGTATTCTCATTTTGTGTAGAAACGAATTAAATAGGAAAGTTATAAAAGAGATCATTTTTTCAATTTGTATTCCCTTTAGAACAATCGAATCAAAGAAAAATGTGTCGATCATTTGCGTTTAGTTCTTAGCATAACTTAAGAAAAAATACCCAACTGGATAAGTCTAGGGTTTTTTTAGCCCTTAATTATTATTAATAATATTGAGACTGCGGAGTTTATGGCGGTTCAAAGACTAAAAATAGGATTAAGAGACATCGTTCAGAAATGAAAACGCCAGGCGACAAAATGCATAGGGTCTGGTTTAGAATACGCAAATCGAGAAGAAAGATTCTACGATTTAAGAAACTCTAGATTTGACTCTGCACAGAAAATCTTCGGATCGTATCATAAAAAACATTTATTTTTTGCTCTAATCGCTGATTTTCTCTATAAAATCAGTAATAAAAGATGGCTTAACACAAGGTATGTATAAAGAGAGATGAATATATGATAACACTAGAGACGAGAAGGTAATGGTCTCTGCATCATTCGCTGTTTTGAGAGATCATTCTTGTCGCTCTGGATGTCGAATTTTTCTCATCCTCGCCGAGAAAAAAACAAATCTCGTCTCGCATAAAATACCGGAAAAATATTGAACAGTAGTATTTGTGTCACCAAGATTAAGAAGAGAGAATTATTTGATTACTCGATTTCTCGAAAATTATCGGTATACTTAACGAGAGGTAAAATTTTTGATCTAAGCTAAAATCGCAACACTAGAGATGAGAGAGATATAATACCAGGATATTATAAATTGACAAACAAATCTTTTTAGAACTGGATATCCTTGATCTTCATGCTATTTAAAAGTAGGTCAATAAAATATATTTTCAAGAAAAAAAAAAAATTGGTTATCAATAACAAAAATTTCAATTGATAACGAAAAATATCCGAGAGAACAAATTTTGATGTAATTATAGAAAGTGAACTGATTTGAACTCTGAAAACTATGAAATTTTTATCTAAAATTCGTCAATATAAGATCAATATGTTATCAGCTAAAGATTAGGTAGCACATCTCTTGTTTACGTTATTTTTAATCTGTATGGATCATTAAACCGTGAAAAATAATTTTATAGATCATTGCAATTTATAAAACATTATATTCCATTATGTAATTTTATGAGTTAATTTAATAGCTTAGTTCGGCTTAGTATAGGTTGGTTTGTTACAAAGTCTTGGGTTTAAAGGTTCTTTTTCAAAGGTGTATTAGAGGAGATAGATCTTTTCTCTCTAATATCATAGTCCACAGTAGTGGATAGGCCAAGTTTTTAGAGGGCGGGAATGTACAGTTACGGCAGGCTATATATACACGATATATTAGGACCAAAATGACACCATTGTAACTTTTGAACTGAAAGAGCTACAGTGCTGAGTTTTCGAATAGAGCAAGATTACGGAATTATAACAGTACCTTCTTAAACTCTTTTGTTTAAATTAATGTTAGAATTCAATTTTCCTTTTCCACAACCTGTTCTGAAAACTCAATTGTCACAACTCAAAAAGTTCACAATGTCTTTCATAGGATAGCGCAATGGTAAGCTAGTGCAAGTCTTAGTCTTTATCTTTCTTTAGCCTTTCCTAAGCCTTGGAATCTCCTCAAAGAATTGTTGGAAAATTGTTAGTATTTTTATTACAAATAATTTTTATTCGTAACATTCTTTCAAAAACCAAATGGATTTGGCACAAATTGATTGCAAATTCATTTTCTACACGCAGCCGTAAAAACTGGTATCAAACCTTCTGCCTTTTTCCCTATTGACTTCATATTCAATCAATAATCTTTTGTTTCATAACACAAAAAGGTTTAATAAAACGTTCTGCATACATTTTTAATTCATTAAAATTCAAATGAATGCATCTATGAGTATACATTTATCAATGTATTTCAATAATGAAGAATTGAAAATAATAATGATTGGAATCTATAGACGAGACGGTATTGAATTGTTAACAAAAGAAGGAAAATAAATGATTATCGATGATAGTACAGAGTGCTTAGAATGAAATTTAGACCATCTATGAAAAAATTTTAACGTTTATCCGGACCTCATGTGAAATCGAAAGACGGGTCAACCCTCAACTGTGAAAACCACATTAAGACATCCACTTTCTGTCGCATTTTTTTTACGTCGGTAAATATTTTTATTTCTTTGATATCTCCACAACCGTTTAGTTTATTAAAAAAGTTGTTCAGAGCAATTTTGTAGGAAATCAAAATCCTCAAATTTTTTGTTTGAACAATTTTTACGGAGATATAGCGAAAAATTAAACAATGGGGCACCAAAAATATATCTATTTGTGTTTTAACTATTGACGCTATGAAAAAATTGTTTAAACAAAAAATGTTAGGGTTTTTATTCCCTTCAAAATTGCTCTTAACATCTTTTTCAATAAACTGAACAGGCAAAGAAACAAAAATATTAACCTCCGTAAAAAACTTGACAGCGTGCGGGTGTTCTAAAGTGGTTTTCGCAGTTGATCTCTCTTTCGATCCCACAAGGTCCCATCGACGTTAAATTGTTTTAAAGTAAAAACACTAACTGCCCTACACTATGAGCAGAGCAGAAAAACAAGAAAAGAGAAAAAAAAAATTGTACAATTATATAAAAATTGTACGTATATATTGCATCCATCCGGTCGGAAATTTTAAAATTTTTACCTTATGTTATTTCTTTACAAAGAACTCGTATAACTTGATATTATTCTGCATTACAGTTTATTGCGGGAAAAAAATATTGAATTTAAATATAAGGCACATTTCGTAATGTAACCAAGTATACCAAATAATTATTCCTATTTGTTTATTAAAGCTTGTTCGTAAAATATTTAATTGGTAACAGAATTCGATCAAATTAAGAAAAATAAAATGAGTTTATTCTTATCGCACACAGTTCGCTCAAAGAAGTTTTCACTTCAAAATAACGGAGATAATATAAACAATTTAATAAACTGATTCTATCTATTGTAAAATCTCAAAATAATATATTATTGTGTATGAACAAATATATGCGATAACAATATACGTTGTTATAATAATATAATACAGGAAAAAAGAAATTCGACCAGAAAACAAAACTAAAATGTATACTACACAGGTATATATTTATTGCTAAAATCAGTCTAGTTATAGTTAATTTTGTTTACTTAAAATGTTGATAGTTTGTACATACACACACAACAGTCATTTATTAATATTATAAACATACATATGCAACCATGTATACTATACTAAAATATGACCAAACAAACCGTCGACAAGTTGGATTTGTATACTAATGTTTTTGTTAAGCATTCACGGATGCTTAATGGTGGTAAATGATTTTGTATACTTAATAAATTAATTCATTAGTATATACAAATTTTTGAATGTTTTTCGATACAATAAATCTTTTCTAATCTTTGTGTATAAATTTTATGTAGGTTGATTATTATTTTAAAAAAAAGCTGGTTTTTGCATTGTAAAAATGTAAAAACTTATTTTTAGCGTTTCAAAATATTTCTTATTACTATGATAATCAATTTTTTATAAATAAAATTTCTTTTTTTTTTTAATTTGTAATTGAATACACAGATTAACAAAATTAATTTTTCAATGTTAATAAACTAATCAATGTTAAAGATTGCCTCAAACTCTTAATTTCTGATTCTAATTAGTTTGAGAGGTAGTAGATAGAGAGTTCATTAATCACATTTTTCTTAATTTATTTAATGAAATTTTCCATTGCTTAATGAGATCGTAAAATTTAAGGAGTTATTGATCCTATTTATGTTAGTCTTTACTTTGAAATAGAAATTCTACAAATGAAAAACTTTTACAACTAAGGTCAAAATAATTTAAACATCATTAGTTTACTCGACCATTAAATATTATTCTACAGCTTAATTATATGTATAATAACCTCCAAACATTGTGCAAAATTTAGATTAAAATTTTCAAAAATACGAATAATAATATTGGTATATATTTATTATATTGTATAATACTAATATACGCTTAGCTACTGTACACTTCCCTGCAAAAAATTTGAACCAATTGAAGCATTCTAGGTTTTACTGTATACAATATATTCCGTAACATTTACACTTAGATTGTGACTTACTGTTTCAAATGTATTGCATTTGAGTGTACACTAAGCCTTGTAAAATATTGTTTTACGATTTACAAGCCATAAACAAATGCACATATAAATTTTTCTAGACTTCTTATCAGTAATAAAGAAGATTTTGTGAATTTTATTAGGTTTTTTGATTTCCGTATGTGTCACCTAGAAAGAAAGTCAATGATTTAATGATATACGTATATGAACCAGTGTTTTCCAACCTATGAGTTATCAGTCTTAGTGCTAATCATATACTTTTTCTCGACTTCCAATTGCACATTAAAATATTCCGATTTTAGAGTAATATTTTTTCTAACCGAAATAATGTATTTTTTCATATGGTATTTTAAGTTCCTAGGGGTTTATTCTCTTTACATAAAACTAAACTTATAAAAACCGATTGTCTGATTTTTCTTAAATTTTAAAGAATTATTACGCAACGAGGCATTCGTAGCGTCGTTTATGTTCATGCGAAACACTTTGATTTTCGAATAAGAATTTTAGAAAAAAATTGTAATATTTACAAAAAGTAGGATGTTTATCGAACAGAATTTATTTTGATAAAAATACATTGAATGATTATCTCTCTTTCGATCCCACAAGGTCCCATCGACGTGAAATTTTCATGATAGAAATACATTTTATGCCCAAAGAGGGCCCATAATATAAGAATAATTGACAGTTTTCGTTTCACCAAGAGACGTTTACGGCGTTAACGCTAAAGTTTGTTAAGGAATGAATTATACTGAAAAATAATAATTTAAGAGCCCCAGTGTTTATTTTCAAATAAGAAACAATTTAACAGCTATTTTAGAAATTGAGCAAAGAAAATGATATAAAAAATAAACCTACACAAGGTTATATCTATACTGTTACGACGTGTCAAGTCTTCATTCTTAATTTTAACAGTCATATAATCGAAAAAGAAAGATATTGACTTATAATATTTAATTTCTTGTAATAATAATCATAATTAACAACACGATACACCAAAAATGATTTTATAATTGAAACAATTACCAACGGAAATCTAAAATAGATATGTATTAATTTTATAGTTCGTTAAGAAGAAAATTTCAAATAATTTGACCTTTTATTAAAACAAAAAAAGATTTTCAATTACTTATTCTAAAAGATAATGTATTCATATACATATTAATTTATTAAATACTTATAATGGGTGCATACCTATTATTAATATTTCAAAAAAAAAAAACAAATGAACATCATCGATTGAAACAACTATATACAGTTTTTGAATGCAACCAAGTGAGATATGTATAAAACACACACACAGCATCAGTTGAATAACACGATGCTATCACATGGTATGGTCGTGATCTGGATCCTTGACAAAGCTTGCCAACTGTAATAGTGTAATATGAAATAGTTCTTACAAAAAAAAAACAACATAGACTAGACCGGCAGCTGATAATCATGAATATGTTGTGTATACTTTTGGGTTTTTTCGTAACCATACACTGATTATCGAAAGTTACCTTAAAATTTGTAATAGTTATTAATAATACAACATCTTTTGTATGAAGAAATGTCTACAATTTTTGGGGCTGTGGTTACCTCAAAACTGTATTCAAATGACACATTCTTATCATTTAAAAGGATTAAATAATTTACAACTTATTAGAAGTATTTTTAAAGGTTTTTTAAAACTTCACAAATATTTAAAAAAAAAAAAAAAACAAGTGAAAATAATAACTAACTGAGTTAATTGCTTAAATATCGAGTAAATACTGAGTTCATTATCATCAGATATGTGGAAATGGATTTATTAGATCTTTATATGAACATCTATACCAAATTTTTTTTTCTTCAATACGTAAATTATGTTTAACAAAATACGAACGATGTACAATCAGTAATAAAAAACCTTTGCCAATTGACTGTCAGTAGATGAGTAGAGTAGGCCAGTAGGGGCATATTTTTTTTTCAATTTTTAAGTATTTATTCAGAAAGGACACATGATTTTAAGTGTTCATTCTAAAGTTTAGAATCTAAACTGGTACTTAAAAACGGTTAAACTATAAAAATGAAAAAAATATATGGTCCTACTTGGTAATATAGATTATAGAAAAGACTGAGACTAGAATTTCACAGTGAATTTATTTGCTGACATTTTCTACACAACTTTTGATATTACGTATATTTCATAAAAAAAACCTATATGTATGTATATACAAAACATGAACTTGCCAGCTGCCGGTCTAGAGATCAGTATTAAGGTGTTTTGGAACAGACCAATTGTAAATACTGCTAACAAAATCATCAATTTTCATTTACATTCAGTTACCGCATGTTACTACTCTTCGCTCTATTATGATTTAAGTAAATGTGGAGGGACATAAGTACTATATATGCGCATTATTAAACTATGTATAATAGTAATTTGTCAATATAATAACTTGTCCTTGGATAATTTTTTAAAACGAAATTATAATTTCCGCTCAGGCAGCATTAAATAATCAACCATAATATTCGAGATCAATGGTTTTTTTTCACAACAAAATAAGGGGACCCTCAATTGAGGAGATTAATAGTGCTTCAACCCATTTAATATACAATGTACTGAATTTAATATTGAAGGTAGTTGAAAGGAAATCACACAAAATTTAAAGATAATTGGATTTATTATCATTAGCAATATTTTATATCAATCCAATAGTTTTAGTTATGTGTTTCCTGGATTGAGTGTTCATATGATAACGATATCTAGTATCCGAACTTAGTATCAATACCTATGGGCGTAGAGAAAATAAGGACCAAGAAGCCTTAGACGATTACACCTGGTCCGATTTGGTAAAAGGTCTGGTTTGAGAGTATTGTTTTAGAGCTCAAACTTCTTGGGAACATTCCATAGAAAAATATACAAGACATCAGTCTGAGTAAAACAAATCAGAATTTGAGAACAATTCAGCAGCTAGATTTAGAAAATGGTTGCGATGTGGTGGTGGACTGATGAACTGTGGTACTCTGGATCGTTTGTTCATAAGTTTTATTTAGTCTGGCTTTTCTTTTGCTATCAAACAGGTTTATTGGTATAGAGAATTTCATGAAAATATTACGTAATAACTATACTCGAACAAAGGAAAAACCTACATTGCAATTTTTAAAAATCACTTAACCATTGAATGATATTCAAACTTGTTTGCAACATAAAAAGTTGAATGATCATAACCGAATATGCAAATTTATGTTGATTAAGATAATAAAAAGCTTGTACAAAATTTAAATGACCTTGTTCCATCTTGTTTATATATTTTAACGATGATACGTTTATTTTATTAGAATAATAAATTTTTCATTTATTTGTTGCTAAGAGAAACAATAAAATCATACATTAAGCTAGTGAGTGCTCATTCTCATAGAAACAAAAGTTTAAATAAAGAAAATATTTTTGCTGTTGACATTCCAAAAAAAATAAATAAATGCTATTTACACAAATGTAATAAAGACTTATTGTACATCTGAAGTGACCTGTCAAAAATATTTAAGCTTATAATTCGTTAAAATAAACAAGATTAAGTAATAAATGATATTATTTTCTAAAAAAATAATATAATTAATTATTTAGATTAAAATTTGAATAACAATTAATTAACCTTTATTCAAGAGTATAAAATCTTAAAATAAATTAAATCGATAATTGCATTATTACTGATAAAAAAAAAAACAATAAACACTTGAACCTTAAAACGAGTACCAAAAGTTATAAAAAAAACATTTGTTGAAATAAACGTTTATGAAACAGATTAAAATTTTACATAATTAATATTAATTGTTTATTATCAATAGATAATTAAGTGTTCGGTCATTATAAAATACATGTGTTCCTTAATGTTGATAAATCTTATAATTGGTTAGTAATTATCCACTAACCGGAACGCTTTCTGTTGGGCTTTTTTAAAATTGTTTAAAAACGAAAATATTTTTTTATTTACAAATTATTTTTTACATGGTGTAAAATTTTCAAACTATCGCATTCAATTGGATTCACAAGCCTTTTTCACGGAAATAGATCAATTTTTAGTTTAGGATTTCTTCTATTTTTATGAACAAGGCTCGTTGAAGCAAATTGAAAATCCTAGGAAGCAAAATATGACATAATCTAGAGCACGGTAATGCGCAAGGCCGAGTTTATATCTATGAACAATTATATGTACCTTTAATTTTTGTATGAAATATATATATATATATATATATATATATATATATATATATATGTATATATATAATTAAATCGTTAAAACCCGTTGAAAAATCAACGGTAACATGCATGTTACAAAATTGCAGCTACCGAATGATATAACATTGGAAATCAAAACATACTAATCTCTAGTCTTAGTTTTATGATTCTAACATACAATTATTTAAAAACCGATACACAAACTAAATGTTTATTATGTATGTACACTCATACTTTAAAAGGCAATAAAATTATCATTCGTTTACTATTTTAAGTTTGAATTTAATATCACGGATGTTCTGGGGCTGCCATATTGATGACCATTTAATGTATATGAGTGTACACTTGGCCGAAAAAGTTGATGACAGTTTTTAAAATTTTGTAATTGATTTGTGCCTTATTGATTCGGTTTTCGAAAAAATGCTTCGGATAAAAGTTGTTCATTATATAGTAACAACTTCTATTCGAAATTTTCTTTCGAAAACCGAATCTGGCACAAATTAATTATAAAATTTTAAAGACTGACATAAACTTTGGTGGCTATGTGTAAATACATATCTCAGTTATGTTTCATGTAAATAGGTATTAGCGTGACAAAAATCATAATTAAAATTTCTAATTAATATATATTACGGTTTTATTATAAATAATATTAATCATATTTTTTTCACTCCAAGGTTAATGGTTTTTTAGAAAAACAAAACTATTCAATATGCTACGCAGTTTAACGATTTTGTTTTTATTATTTTTATTATGTAATAAATCGGCCATTTTGGAAAAAGAATTTTTGTAAACAAAACAAGTATTTAAATAATTTTTATTGTGATTTAAAAAAAAATTAGCAATCCATGTGAATTTATTTAAATTGATTACGGAAAGAAAACACATTATTTGATATGCTATTTTTTAAATGTTTTTAAAAATATGCAAAATTTCAACTTCCTAGAGTTTATTACCAGATCACATTGTTAGCTGATTCTGAAATATTCTAAATGATTTTGAAAATACGGGTTTTCACCGTGGCGTAATGTTAATGGTTTGAGAATTTTTTCCGGAAAACTATGGATTTTACGAAAGAATCACAAGATTTTGCTTATAATGAGTTCAGAAAAAATTGATTTAAATAATGCAAAAATTGCTTGATTGTCCTAAAAATGGTCGTAGCTTTAATAGTTATAGACTTTAGTTGATTATAAAAGACTGTACATTTTCAATAATTGTTAGAGCAACATCACCATTTTTTATTTAGGTTGAATCAACTGTTTGTAAGATAAAATGCGCGTGTGCATTTATTAAAATATTTATCCAAGTCGATCTTATCAGCTTTTTGCGCTACTGCTTACGTTTGTACAGAATACTTTGAACTTTTATTTTGTTTTCAATTTAAATATTTAACTACATACTTGTGTGTGATTCACAGAAGGTAATTTAAATATTTGACAAAAAAATACAATATTATTACTTTTTATAATAATATTAATAAAAAAAAAATGGAGTCTGAAGGAGTCACAATTTTTGTTACTTAATCGTTATTTATGGCTTTGTTTACAATTTTATTCAAAAACAACATACATATTTATCGTAGGCAAAACTAATTAGGTTAAAGGGTCTTTTGACTAGACATGTGCTTAATGCTAAGGCAGGTAACAAAATATATAACTAATGGATAGTGTATATAATTTTATTACTTGCATGAGAAATTTCATAAAAAATTTGCAATGGAAAACTTACACTAGATATGGGATGCTTTTTTTTAAATCCAAACTAAAATCGTATGCATTATCAGCAGTCGTTACTTAATTATAGTAAGTTACCCATTTGGCTAAATTTATTTATGCCTACGAAATATATGAGTACAAATTGTGTGTGAGGCATAAAAAGACGGACATAACAAGAGGCTAGGCCTTAATAGATAGACCCGTACTGTTTGTTTGAATCTGATGCATATATATTATTTGTTCATTTTATCAGTTAAATGTTGTTTTAAAAACATTATCATAAATACATGCGGTTTTCTGAAAACGCAGCTGTTTATATTTTTTCTTCTTGTTGAATATTACACATCCAAACATGATGGTATTCTATAAAAATGTTTTGTTTAGGATAGCAACACACTAAACAAGTTAATAAAAATTTGATTCAGTGGCGATGTTTTTGTAATTTGTTTGTACCGAATCCATTCGGTTTTCAAAAATATGTCTCAAATAAAAGTTGTTTCCCAAAAAAATACGATCAACTTTTGTTCGAAACATTTTTTCGAATAGCGAACTAATTGGGAACTAATTGTAATAAATTTGGACAAACAATTTCTGTTTCAAGGTTAGATCTATATTGTATTTTAACACATGTGAATTGGTTAAGTTAGTGTCTGAACTGCTGTACCAGTAGAAGTGGCTGTACACAATTTTAAATTTTTTGTAGATTGTAACAGTAAAAAATTCTACTCAACTTCATATTTAAACTTTGAAATTTCAAATTTAGATTTCTCTCTTAGTAAAACAAAAAAAATCAAATAGTCATAATTTTAGATACAACCCAGGCTTAAAGCACGTGATTATAGTATATAAAACTATGCTTTTATTAGTAAATAGTATTCCCTACCATTTGGGGAATTTTGGAAAAGATTCCAACTTGATAGTTTTAAATATACCGAAGACAATAACAATTAATACAAATAAACATATTAATTATTGGCACACTCAATTCAAATTAAAACAAAATTATAAATCGTTTACGGCCTTCATAATAACGATTATTTCTCGGAATTAAAATCAGCTCAATCGAAAAATTACGATACACACGAAATATTTAGGTTAGTGACCTAAAACTGTTTATAAATATACTTGTAAAATTTGGTACACTGTTATATCTATTAAAAATAATTTTCATAATTATGGAATAAATAATTTTAAAACAATTATGCATAATTACAATTACAGTTGTTAATTACAGTACAAAGTACAAACAAATTTCCAAATAAAGTTTTTTTTTAAAGTATGAGTAATTGCTATATTAATTATAGCAATTTTAAATAATTATTTAAATTAGACTTAAGTTTCGTCAGTTTTCATAAAATAAATGTCGTTATGCAAGTCTTATATTAATTAAGATAATATTAACTCATCGGGATATAAAATGCCTCTGATATACTCCTTGTTATATATTTTCTGTAAAAAATATCGAGGATAGAGTTATTTGGCCAAAAAATAAACGACTCTCTAATTTACTATTATAGACAAAACATTATTCAAGCTTTTCGTTAAAAGAAAACAATAGAAAAAACAAAGAGCAAATATAAATACAACGAACACTCTCAGTAGTACGTAAATAGATCGTGTAAAATTTGCATAATTAAAGATTTTGTTTATTCATTCTTTACATTGTTGCAGGCATTGTTTATTGATATTTTACTCCGCGTGATTCTAAAAGTCTTTTAGTCAGTAAATGATTTTATGTACCGAAGGGTTAAATAAATAATTTATCGAATACGACCTTAAAAACAATTCCAAAACATCTTGTAAAATAAAGAAAACATGCGGAATCGCCACTGTTTTTAATACAAAAACATAAATATAAAATTTAATATAATCTATACATTTCATTCAATAAGTGTGAGTGAGTGAAAGATAGGATCTCTATTTCACAAAGTACAAAGTCCAATATAAATACAGGTAGATATGAAATACTTGTTGGTACAAAGTCCACATTCGCGAAGGTAAATACATGGTACAAAGTCCAACATAATGTTTTTTTTTTTAATATACTTATTCATTCCATTATAATGTTCATTTTAAACTTCATGTGTTATAAACCCACCATTATTCTCATCATGAAAGTAATATTATTGTACTACAAAATTATTAATTGTTGATTGTTTTTTTTAATTGCGGTATTGATTTTTATTTTAAAAGTATCTTTTATTATTATGTTCGTTAATTAAAAACATAAGCAGTTAACTCTATGGTTTTAAAAGAAAATCATAAAATATGTCTGTCTTTTTTTTTAATTAGACGAGATTTTTAACTTAATATTTTTCATTATTTAAAAAAAAAAAGTCTAAAGGCCGCTAATTGATTGTAAAATTATTATACGTTGACAAAATTAATGAAATTTTTGTTTGAGCTAACAAAAACATTATTGTTGAAAAAAAATGGGCTAAAGTGATCAAGCGTAGGGGATTTATTATTAATGGAACCCAAAGATGAGATTTACGAAGTCGGTAGAGATGCACAAACTCTGAACATAGCAAACTGGCGCACACTAAGTCAGAATCGGATATAATGTGGGAACATTTAATAGTGAGCGTTGTAGTGTCAAATCGAATAAAACTTCGATTATGATTATGAGTCTCAACGTTCTGTGACGTCTAAACGATGGTACCCAAATGTAAAAAAATTTCATTATGAACGACCCCGCCGTGTGAAGTTGAAGTACTTGAAATAAATATATAGTCAAAATATTCAAGACGAGTTACATATTATAAACAGCCTACTTCTTACGAGATATACAATTTCAAAATAAACATGTCGATAAGATTTAAAAAAAAATTAGTTTGAGGTTATGTAGAAACAAAAAAGAATAACATCTACAAAAGGACGTTTGTCGGTTGTGTTTATATAACATAAACAATACAATAGTAGTTGTTTTACAATTCATAAAAAATAATTGATGAATGTAATATTGTAATTGTTGTTTGAATCATATTAATTAATTGACATATGTGTATTCATTATATATTTTTCAATAGCACGTGGTAATGCACACTACTTTCCTTGTTCATAAAATTAATTGTAATAAATACCATGAATTTTCATGCTATATATTTATTACCTATATTAATAGATACTTTTGACACGAATTAGAATTTTATTATTTTTTCATGGAAAATACAATTTAAAATTACCTTCTTTTACCGTCCATATAAGTCCACCAATTAATGTATTTGTGAAATAGGGGAAAATACAGTAGTTTGGATTCGAGCTTCCTCGAAAAAAGCAGTAAGACTAGTAAATTTTCCCCTTTTCATATTTTTTCTTGGAGTCTATTAATATGAATTGGTTGAAAATTTGTATACTGCTTCAGAATTAAAAGTCTAGGTGATTATTTTAAGGGTTGCACTTTTTTGCCTCATTTTTCTACCACTTTAAAATGAAATTAAGTTGGTTATGACGTCTCAATAAAACCATCCACAAATTTCCATCCAAATCGGGCGTAATATTTTCGAGAAAAACAAGTACAAAAGAATTATATTTTTCAAATATAACAATAAACCAAAATGTTATGAAAGTCATAAGACGGGACAAGTTTACACCAGAGGAAAAAGAAAAGACTATTGAATTGAACAAAACAAAGTAGGTTATAATTTTTATTACGCATTACATAAATAGGGCACAAATATTTTGAAATAATATAAAATAAATATAGTATATGATTTATTTATTTAAATGCTTAATTAAAAGTATCAAAATTTAAATTATTCAAAATTTATGACTGTACATAAACAAATAACAACAATACATCTTTGTTCTCAAAAAGCTTAATTTTTCTTATCATTTAAAAAAAAAAAAACAATACAATGTCGTTTTGTTTTGTTGTTTTGATCATCAACAATCTTTCTTGAGAAAGTTTTTAAAAAGAGAGAACAATATCTTTTATAATAATAATATAAAATTATTAATCATTTGTAATTATTACTTTCAATGTGATAAATAAATTAGTTTTATACCTTTCAAAGTATCATACATAAACATTACGACGGAGGACATAATATTGTGTTATTAATAATACACTCTATCGAGTCTCATTCACTGTGGAATACGAGTACGTGCAGATCTTCACATCTGTGTTATTATTAAATAGGCACAGTTTTTTGATAATTTAATATTTCACAACCAACAAAAATGTTTACCACAAGTAAGCAAGCGTGCGCGTTCAATTGATTTTCAACTGTTTTGTTATATTTAAAGCCTTTCAATAAATAGGACTTCATTTTTATAAATTTACCTTGAAGTTTTTTATTCATATTCAAGGTGAAATTTGTTTATCGGTTGTCTCATTTTGTCTATCGAAATTTTATTGTTACTCTTCTCTACACGTACTATTTACTTTCTTTGGATTGTTTCATCGTTTTGGCCACCAGAGGTGTATTTGTTTGACATTAAAAAACATGTCAAAATAATAATTTAACTTGAATTTTAAATTTAGTTCATCATCATAATTTTTAATTTGTCATATTGTTTGCTGATAATTAAAATATTTAGGAATATTTTGAAGTCATTAATTATATTATTATTTAAAATATTTAATTACTTAATACAATCGATAATTAATATTGAGCTTAAAAGTGTAAATTTTGTTTATAAATACTCAAAAAAGATAACAAGTTGTTCACCAATTTCAATATTTTTCTATTATAATAACCCTCACTGGTTAAGTCTTTCAGAGATGCTTCAATCCAGCAATCATTTAAATAAATATGACCACAATCTTTTACAGCATTAAAAATACTTTATTTCGATAATAATTCTGATAATTCATATAAATTGACAGTGAAAATTTGGACAATGTAGCGAATAGGAATAAGAGAAACAAACTGATTCTATTTTTAGCTGGATCGTTTTCTTCTTCACAATATCTTATCTTCGTCCAATATTTAAGAAACAATTCATTTTCCTGTTGAAAGCTTGTTAATCAAACCTAAAGTGTTAAGAAGTTCTTACACATTACGTTTTAAATCTCTTTGTGTTTTCTAAATTGGGCGATCTGTTCCGAAAAAATATTTGAATTATTCAATTACCTAAGGGAGGAAAGGTAAGGACTTTAAACTACATTGGCACACGAACATAATGACTTCTATTATATGTTGAAGACTAACCATTAGGATAGATATACTTTTTTATTTAATTGTCGATTTTATACATAATGTGACATAATATATGTCTGTCCATTTTTCTCTTTACTAAGAGAAAACGTTCTTCACGTCTTAGTCTTCACGATACACCCTGTATATGTTTTAATCTGTTAGATCCATTTATCTCCCCTATTAAATAATCTTCAGTGTCATTTAGCAATTTTAAGTGTTTATCAATATAAAGATATTAATAAGTTACTTACTGACTTTATATTTTATCAACAAAATAAATACTATTTAAGAATTACATATATATTTTTTAAATATAAATTAAGATAAAAAATTTCAATTGTTTTGTTTGTAGTTGGCTTGTAAGGTGTGTACTTTTTGTACAATCGATTTGTTTGTACAAATAATATTATAATATTATTATTAAACTTTGTAATTTGGACTTTGATCATTATCAAATAATTGATATATTGATTTCTCATTAATATAATACTCTTCTATACTTTAAGTATTGCATTATATTTGTAGTATGTACTTAAAATTGTTGATTAGTAGAAATTGATTATAAAATGTATCAAATTATAAAGTAACATTATATTGACATCAATGTTATGATATGAAAAATCAAAACCATCTTGGTTGGGGATGATTGAATTCACGACCTCTGGCTTTCCACTCTACCAACTAAGTTACCCAGATGCTAATGTAGATACATATAATTTTTTAGTAACTAATGTAAACTCGAATACGTTAATTTGTCATCAATATGGCGTCAGTTGGATACAGTACATATCTCTTTTTAATTTATTCAATTAAAAAGAGATGTACATTGATGTATTCTGTAGCCAGTTGACGAATGTTAATTGACTACAAATTATAAATACAGCAACACTTAGAATGTTTCAATTGGTTCACATTTTTCTCAGGGAAGTGTACATGTAATTATAAAGTAACTAAAAATTGAAGCTTGTTTATTATATTTTCTTTGTCTTTTGAATCTTTTGCCAATCTTTTAGAAAAGTATATTTTTTCCTTAAAAAAGTTGTCCGTTAAAGTACGTTGCTAGGATCGATATAAAAAAAAGAGGAAATCTGATTTTTTTACGGATTTCTCGTGCATCTCTTTTCCAACATCACGTAACTCGCAAACAAAAATTTTTAATGCAGTAATTTAAAAATGCCAATAATTTACGCCAATACAATTAAGAAATTCGTTAAATGTATTTTCAATTATTATTGAAAATAATAATAATTATTGAAAATATATTGCTGCTTTTTGTATGGAACACAAAGACTAGATTTATGTTTGACAGGTTATTTAAAAGTAATTGACGTAGACTAAAATAATTAAATAAAGATTAGAAGTTTTTTTTTTGTAATCAGACAGATAAATTGGTTGGTTGATTCGTTTTTGTTAAATATATATCAAGCTGTTATAATAGTTGGACTTTGTACTTGACGTGATCCATGAGTGATTTTCTAATAAATTATAATTTAGTTATAAAAAGTAAATTAATATAGACATACAGGCACGATGTTAGATGATGGGAAATTGATTTTTTTTCAATTATGAATTTCCCCCATTGTCTCTTAAATATATTATAGGATATATTCAAGGTTTGTCTTGTCTTGTGTGTATTTTCCCATCTTCTGTATCAAGTATATCTCAGTCAATAATTGTACTATAATTTACACAACAAGTTTTTGCTGAAACTATATATTTTGTGGAAATATTTAATTTATTGGACTTATGATTATTTTAAGAACGTTCATGTGCTATGTATAGTACATTCATAAAATTCTACAAAATCCAATATAGTACATTCATAAAATTCTAAAAAATCACAAGAAAATTTATCATTTTTATTAACATTATCTTCATTACATTTCAAATTTTGCCGCAATTCGTAGAACATTTATTTGTATTTTATAAAAACGTATTTCGACTACAATGTAGTCATTATCAGTATGAATTAGCTAATCGTAACTATCTCTGAGATATGAAGTCAGAGATATGTTTTAATAATCTTTATTATCTTCATTGTTTTGATATATTATTTATCCTTTTATAAAATAAACATTTCGATTTTGACTCATTTACGATATTCGATACATGGCCACATGTGTATGGCTGCCTAATAGAATGTTAGATTTTATAAACTCTACCCCTAGTTTGGCATTTATACACAGTATTTAAAACACGCCTACAACAATTCATATACTCCCCACTATTGACCCCACTACAATTTCGTTTTCAAAACCTACATGCAAAAGAAAAAACCAGTTTTTTGTTTAAATAGAATTTTATGTTAATCTGAAAAATCCTTGAATCGAAAAATTATTTAAATAATGTTTGTTTAGGGCGTTTTCATAGCTATGCCTGCGTATCACATTATGAAAAAAAATAATGTTTTTGTCTAAATTCAACAACAATTTTTATTAATCATAAATTCTTGTCAACAAACAAAACAATGTGTGATTAAGGTGTGTCCATCAATATTATTGCGCACTATCTTTGTTGTTATGATTCCTTGTTTTGAGTATTTAAAACTTTCAATAAAAAAAAAAAAATTAATTTCATAAATAAGTGTGAAAAAAAATTTCACTTTCTGTTTTCTTTTTTAAATGGACACATATACATTTATACTTACATAATACCGAAAATAGTGAATCTATCTGTACGTGGTTTTCACGAAAACTATTTCACTTCAGGTCCTTTTTTGTAAATATTTAAATTGGACGTCGCTTGATAAAACACGCTTTTATTAGTTGAGAATTAAAAAGCAAAAAATAATTAAATAGCTTATTTTCTAAGCGTGAGGACAGTTTCTAGTTATATTTATTTATAGGTTTACAGTTTACACTAAGTTTAAATTTTCGGGGTGGGAAAAATGGTACCATTCTCCTTTTTGAATTGCATGTACATGTTTGTAAAGTTTCTTCAAATCGATACAACAGTTAGAAGTGAATAAATATCGACTTCTTAAATTTGTTTACAACCATACACTCAAATTCAATATATTTAATGTATGTATGTAATTAGTTCAATGTTTTTGAACGGGAGTGTACATGCATACATTAGAAAAGTCAACCTAAGAAAAGCAAAGGTGGTTAACTCGTAACAGTCAAAGTTAAAAATAATAGATTATAGAATGATAAATTTTATTACAGCTATACCAATTGAACATATCTAATACTAGTATAACATATATGGTGTTTCAATATTTATGATAAAACATATATTTAAAAAAGAGCGCTACTTTTTTGGCCCATTATAATATATGTTGTACAATTATAAATTTTTTTTTATGCAAAAAAAAAATCGGAGGAGGCGCGAACCGTTTATGAATATAACGTATCATAATTTCTATTCTATTTTGCTAGCACAATCAATCGAAAAATTTGGTTTTTTAAAATTGAATATAGGACACTGAGAAAAATGAATTTACGACGGAACTACCTTAATAACAAATTTTATATTATGTAGATATACTTAAAACGGTTTTAAAGAGATATCGATGTACAATGTAATTTAATCATAAAAATAATTATAATGCAATTATGAATGAATCATAATTTATTCATATAATTAAAAAAAATTATCAATTCTTAATTAAGTAATAAATTCTAAACTTTGATACGGAAATAATTGGATATACGATTTTTACACAGACAAAACAAATCACGTTCCGAATGTATGATCAAAATTCCAGTTTCTGTAAATAGTGCCAAAAAACAAAAATATTATAGAATCGCTAAATATAGAATAGGGGGCAACTGACCAAAACATGTTCTTGTACACGTGAACAGCACTAAATGATTGTATAGCAAAAAATAATTTGGCACGTTGAATCAAATAAAATATTTCTAAAAAGGCACTTTCAAAAATTTTATTTGCATAACTTTTATTTTTGTCAATTCAAACAAAATTTCGAATTGAATTTGTGCGAATTAAGCAATCGGAAATTGTTAAACGCATTTTTTTTTTTTAAAATGCTAAATTGACGAATTTTAATATAAAAAATAAATAGAAATTGCATCGAAAAATAATTTGTTCAAGTTTTACGAAATGATGCATAAAAATGTCTACCTTATAAAATAAAATGAAACATTTTGTTACTAATAAAAACTTGGACTTTGTACTAACGGATATAATAAGTCATATGAAATCACCGTGCAACTAGTGTGCAGCGGCGTAAGGGGCAATCGGGGTAATACACAGCAATTGACAGTAACAAATAAAACATGCTTGTTTCTTTCTCTTAATTGTTTTAGTACACTCTTTATCAAAATAATTTGAAACACCTACTCTATATAATTTTATTAATGAGGTGATCAAACTATACGAATGTGAAAAATTTTTTTGAAAATGATCTCGCATGTTTCAAGTTAAAAATTACATAAACTAACAAATAAATTTTTAGGGTGATGTAGCGAATAAAGCTTTTGATGTTGTTAATCAACATCGGAAGGAATATTATTCGCTTGTAATTTATAAGGCGTAAGATACCTAACTTTTATGGATAGGCTCGGGTATGGTTGCTCCTAAACTGTATACTAACTGTTGCTCCTAAAACTTTCACAAGACGACAAAATATCGATAAAAAGTTAAATGAGAATTGTTATAAAATTGAGAATTGTTATCTCTTCACTCGAGAGAATTCTGGAAAACTCGTGGTCCATGTTAAGCTAAAAATTGATGCATATTGCAATTGATGATAAAAATTGACGCATTACATTTGTATACAAATATTATTTTGCTAAGAGTGGTCGAGATATATTTCTAAAACTAGTGTAAACAAAACATTCAAAGGTGTTGTAAGATTAAAATTTCCGGTCGATCAGATCTAATGCAATGTTTTCATCTTTACGCATACTTTACGATTCCATAATATACACAAAACTATCACGTTTCCAATTTAAAAGATAGCCAGCAAAACCTAAAAAATCGACACCTAAAAAAAAACGTGCGTTATAGTGCATTATAGTTACTCACTTGAGTGACCCTCAGAAGTGATAGATGTGTCATTTTGAATGATTCATAGTGTAGTTTCGAATAGTTTTAATTAATAAAGTGTGGCAACATTAATATTTTTAAATTCTCTCTTTTGTTAACCACACACATACACACATCCACCTGTAGTGGGGGACCCAACTAGAAATAAACTTTAGACTTTGTACTGGACTTGGAATGACTAGAGTTGATCAGCTCTAGCATTCATTATGATTTCATTGAATGTTTGATTGGACATTGTTAATGCCATTCTATTTTATATAATCTTGTTTTAAAAATGATTGAGAAATTTCAATAATCATTTATTTGTGTGAGATGTTTTATTTATATACGGAGGAGAAATATGATGCAATACTTTTTATTTAATTTCGAGAAAATCTGTTTTTGAAATTTTTATTCAGATTTTAAATAAAATATAATTTTATTTATTGTATTTGTAGAGATTAAATATTATTTTATTATAGAAATTTATTGTAAAAATAGTATTTTTTTTGTGGTGACCTTTGATCAATACAGTAAACTAGCAATGATAAAATTTTTAAACCATAGTTTTTCCTCTTAATAATAGTATGAAGGTTTAATTATAATAAGGTTAAACTATTACTTTTTTTTTTGTTAACCCTAACCTCCAAACGTACATTTCGGAGGTAAATAATCGATTCTTGAAAGTAAACAAAAATTGGAAATTACTTTTCTGCATCTATCAATGTCAAATCTTAAGGAACAATTTGAGGGATAGTTTTCAAGTAATTAAAGTTTTAATAGAAAACTTAATCCTTGTATACAATAGGCAAACGAAGCCACGTCCTTCAACTACCTAAATCTATTCTTTCTACCAGAGATAAGTACGTATTTCGATTACAATTTAGAAATATGTACAAGGTGGAAATAGTCACCAACAACGAATAATACTATCTGAAGTAATAATTAGTATTCGTTAATTCATACTGATGATGACTACTTTGTAGTCGAAATACATATAATAAAAAATAACTGATCTAGAAAATTGAGGTTAATTTGAATTCTTATATAACATGAACAATTGAGGTTAGGTAATTCACGAATATGGTAACTTTTAAAATAAAATGTATGAAGATAAAAAGTCATTATTTGCTTGAATAATAAATGTATTATCAATAATAAAATAATAATAAAACATTACTCATACATTTTTTATTTTGTTATAGGTTTGTGAAGGCCTTGGCATTAGTAATGAGGCGGATTATTTTGGTTTAAAATATACTGGTCATAAAGGTGAAGAATTATGGTTAAATTTACGAAATCCAATTGATCGACAAGTTGGTAATGTGTCACCATTACGTTTTGCATTAAAAGTAAAATTTTGGGTACCACCGAATCTAATATTACAAGAAACAACACGTCATCAATTCTATTTAGCTGCCCGTAAAGATTTATTAGAGAAGAAATTACAACCAGCTGATTGGGAAACAACTGCACATATCATTGCATTATTAAGTCAAGCTGAAACTGGTGATTATGATGGATTCAAACCACCGCATCATTTTTATTTACAATGTAGTGAAATATGTCCGGAGAAACAGGATGATAAACCGGCAAATTTCTTACAAAAAATTGTTCTTAAACACAAAGAATTACAAGGAATGAAACAATCTGGGGCTGAATATTGGCTATTGAAAGAAATATCAGCGATTGATTCATTTGGTGAAGAATCATTTATGGGAAAACCACCAAGTAATTTAAGTTTAGGTGTTGGACCACATGGTATTTCAGTGTATCAAAAAGACTGCGAAAAACAATCGTAAGTTTCAATTTTTAACAAATCTATTATTTTATCAAACTTAAACGTGATTGAAATAAAAATTTATAATCTTGAATTTTGTTCCGCGATTTTATCAGCTATCAACTAATAATTGAAAGAGTACTATCGCCAGAAATAGTGGCGTTCTTTTTCAAAATTTTATTATTGATTTGTGCCGTATCCATTCGATTTTTGAAAAAAATGATTTGAGTATAAGTTGTTTATTATAAATGTACTAACAACTTTTATTCGAAACAGTTTTTCCGAAAACCTAATGAATTGGGCTCAAATCTTTGAAAAAAGAACGCCACTTTTGCTGTTTATCGTACAAAATATTTACAACCAATATGGCTGGCTGTCTTTTTGGTTCCTCTTCTAAGTATTGTAACGTCAATTCACATTTTGATCACATGACTTGAACCATAATTATTGTTTAGTTTCGTTAAAAATTTCGAGAACGTCACCTTTTCTTAAAAACTTGAATAAAAACGTTTCATAAAGCTAATAATTGAATTTTTATTTGTCCACAGAATTCCATACTCAGCAATTCAAACAGCACAATCTCAAAAACGTGTATTCAAATTAGAATATTTAAATCAAGAGAATGAAGCCAGTTATTTAGAAATTAAATTGGAATCATCACCAGCAGCTAGTGGTCTATATCGTGCAATTACCGAAAAGCATGCTTTCTACAGTTGTGAAACTGTACGTTCAGCAGTGACTGCACAATTTATACGCGATCTAAAGGGCACAATTATATCAATTTTCAATGAAGATTCATCTTTAGGTAAAAAATATGTATTTGATATACGTCGCACATGCCGTGAAGTGTACGATAATGCACGACGAGCCATTTATCAAGCACAAAATGATCAACAATCAACGGCAAGTAGTAGTGGTACAAGTTCAAGACGTATGTCTACTGAAGATGCCGAAGATTTGTATTTAGAAGAGGGTGGTGAATGCTGTTCACAATTAAAACAAGCACAAAGCTGTGATCATTGTCGGGATAACAAATGTGATGTAAGTATTCTCATTCGAATTTTTCCTATATTCATTAATTTCAGTCATTTGCCAAATGTTTTCGTAATGCTAGAACTACCTTCACATTAGAGAAATTTTTCTATTTATGTTTGTTCGTTTTTCGGTAAATTTCTAGTCTATCAATTTTCTGTGTTTCTCTGAGAGTTAATCATTTCGCATCTTAAATTAAATGTAAACTTCTGGAACTTGTGGTTATAATAACAATAACTCCTCATAGGTGTTTATTTTTTAAATTCATTTTTAAGGCAATAATATTTTCCCAAAAGAAAATTTTAATGATTTCTGTTATTATAATATATGTTTATTTTTGTTACAGGAAACCCGTGAACGTTTAGTTACATTCATTGATGCATTAACATGTCACATATGTATGGATCAACCAATCGATTCAGCATTTTTACCATGTGCACATGCATTAGCATGTGTATCATGTGCTAAACGCTGTGAAGTATGCCCTCTATGTCGTGGTGAAATCAATCAAGTACAAAAAATATTCTTACCTCTTCATCATGAACAGGATTTCGATAAACATATCTCATCAACGCCGGTGGTAAACTAAAATTTAAAATTTTTAAAACAATTACCGAGTATTATTATTGATTAAGGATTATGGACAATTAGAAATATCATTTTACTTTGACAAAAGAAACGACGAGATATTCATTTCAGATTTAGGGAATTTCTTTCTAAATCTTTTTTTAATAAATTCAATGTGCACAAATTTTTTTTATTAAATTGACTGACTTAATTTATATTAGTTTATAGGAGATTAGATTTGTAAGTACCTAGTCTTTTAACCAAATTATTTCGGCTCTTTTTTTGTAGAAATTTAGTTACAAACATTTGTTTGAAAATGTTTGTTTCAAGATTTGAAAAAGAAACTGTACTGATAATTAATAATAATTATTACATGTAATAATCATTAGTAAAATGTTTTCACATCAAAAATTAATCAAAATGGCTGTCTAATGTTGAATTTAAAATACTTATCAAAAAAAAAATGTAAGCTTTAAATGCAAAATATTATATTTTCAGTATTTACTAACTTTCGTTAGCTAATAGATTTAACCGTTTTATAGATACATTGCATGCACTGAAAAATCGCCGCGAATAAGTATATTTAACTATTTTTTTCGGAAAATATTTGGTATCTTCCTCGTTTTATGTGAGAATGACAAAGGTATTATTTACTGGTAAATATAAATTTAATTTTACATTAATTATGAAATTCAAAAAACTGAACTATTCGGTAAAAATCATTTACAACAAAAAATTGGTTACACGAAAATGTACCGTACTTACCTACTCATAAAAAAATCTTGTTGACTTATGGTAAGTTTCAGCAATATTAGTAATTTTTTTAACTAATATATCTGAAATTCCATATACCAAATATGTACCGAAGTTATGTGCCAAATTTAAAAGAAAATTCTTTTTGTAGTTAATTAAAAGTATATTCAAATTCATAAATAATGTATTACAATTATTGGTCGTCTTCTAAACAACTAAGTCCTTAGCAAACTAAGTAAGCTGCTGAATATATCTAACGTAGTTTTTTGCCAGAACACTTGACTGATACTAAGCAACTTAGATCGTTTGGTTTAGTAAGTGCTGCCAGATTAGGGGATTTTCTCTTAAATTTAATAAAGCCTAATAGAAAATATAAGTGAATTTTTCTGGGAATTATCGTATTTTTAAATTGAAGTTGAATATTGGTGTTTGTTTCTTGGGATTATGACATCTGGTGGCAATAATTAGAAACAGAGTAGTCAGGCTCTACTGTGATAGTTACATATGCGTTACTAGGGCAAAAAATTATTATTTTGTTAATGAAACTCATTTGTTCTCATAAAAAATATAACTAATTGTTGACATGTAGCCTGACTTAAGCCGCCATTTTAGAATATGACGTCCTGAGTAACTTTACCAATAACGAATTAGAATACAAAATGTTTATAGTCTATACATGATGGTATGAATTATTTCATATTACTAAATCCATTAAATTAGGGAAAAATCCACCAATTTAGTAACATTGGTGACAAGTTTGTAATAAGTGTGTTCTGGGAGAAACACTCTGAACCAAGATGGTCAGAAATAGATTTTTTTGTACTGACTGACTGATTTAGTTTACTAAGGACTTATTTGTTCTAAACACGGACATCGTAGACATTTTGGAAAATTTTTTATAAATATAAATGAATTTTTGAATAATTTTCATGTGAAAACTTTTTTAAAATCTAGTTTGTAAGGAAAACTATCAATGCAATATTTCAGTTTTAATGTATATATATATATAATTATATATGAATAGAAAATATTTTTCTTTTTGAGAAAAATTATAAAGAATGTATGTAATAATTTTCTTGATCGATCTGCTTTACACTTTAATTTATGAGATGAAAAATATTAGATAAAAATCGTGTAACTTATATTAAGTCATATGATAATTGTGTCGAACTCAATGGTGCTCTATAATTTTTGTTTTGTTTTTTATTTATGTTAAATGATCATGTTGTTGTGTACGAAAGAAAAGTGTGATGATGATAATCGATCGATCGATTGTATTTTGCGAAAAAAATATGTATCGTTTAACAATTTTTTTATAATATTACATTTTATTAATCTTGATGTAATTTTCATCAAATCAGAAAAGAAGTTAAAAAATTATGTTTAACGTGAAAAAAAGAAAAGAAATTTAATTAAATTGACAATAATTATACTGAAATTGGTGTTTGAATTTTTCGATTTCCTGATTTTTTTTCAGATACTTAAATTTGTATGGGTAAAGAAGTGGTAAGTTATTAACCCAATCAAATAAGGATTTAACCTCGGAATGAAAGCTGAATATTTGCATAGACATTTCTTTAGACATTCTGAACATTGGGTCAAAAGTCTCAAATAATCACGTGTCCGCGTCTTATGTTATTCAAGGAGAAGGGTGGCGAAAATTGTTTTTTTTATACATATATCTCGTTTGTAATGCGTCAAATCATGTTTAAAGTTATTATGAGACTTGTAGAGCATGCAATTTGTACACCAAATTTGCCACTGAATTTGATGTCATTTTTTAAAACTCTATAGTTGATTTGTGCCTTTTTCATTCGGTTTTCGAAAAAAATTTTCGGATAAAATTTGTTACTATATTCCTAATGAATAACTTTTAGCCGAAACATTTGTTCGATAACCGAATCAATAAGACACAAATTATAAAATATAAAAAAATGACATCAACTTGCGTGGCTATAGTACACCAGTATTGCTGTCGGTAGTATAAATTACCTTATCCATTCGATTTTCGAAAAAATAGTTAGAATAAAAGTTGTTCATGATAAAAAATACTAATAACAGCTTTTATTCTTAACAATGTTTCGAAAACCGAATAGATTCGGTACAAATTAGGTGTAAAATTTTGAAAAAAGAACGCCACTTTTGCTGTCTCTTGTACAAGTCAGGATGTTTTTCAAGCGTTTCTATAATTTATAGTTTACCTTCCCGATGAAAAAAGTTTTTGTCTAATTATATATGATTATATATAATCATATCTGGCCAATTTTTGAATCTGATCATATACGAGGTCACCAGCCAAGTAGCCGAGTGGTCTAAGGCGTTATGTCTGCGCAGTATGCCAACTTGGAAACTGGGAGGTTATGGGTTCGAATGCCGATATCGGCTGTTTGTCAATTATTAAGGGAAAAAAAAGCGGTGGCGGCTAATTGACTAAACTGTCGGCGTATGGACAAGAACGAAGTAACCGGCTATGCTTGAGAAGGTTTTCTGCAGTTTTCTGCATGGCTGCAGCCGCATATCCTACCAATTCCTAGTCTATACACAAAAGATTGGTCCATATTTCTATATATATACTTAATATTTAGCAACACATCACTTTTGAGAGTTGTGCACGATTTTTTAAAACTTTACTGCTCTATGATTGGTCCATATTTCTATGTATAATTATTATAAATTAAGTATTTAAATTTAATCCACTTCCAGAAATGCTAGAAGGATGCGGTTTTTTGCATTCGACGCAGAATTTCTGAAACTTAAAATAAGAATCTTTGGAAAATTTTAATTTTCCCAACGCAACATTCCCAAAAATGGAAAAATCAAAATTACATTTAAGTGTTTAAATTTAAGAAACTTCCAGACATTTTAGAAGGATGCGGTTTTTTGCATTCGACGCGAAATATCTCAAAACACTTAGGTAGTTAGAAAAACTTCATTTTTCCAACGAAACGTCCAAAAACATGGAAAAAAACAAAAAATTAGATGTTTATAGTGATTTCTACATGGTAGTTTGAATATATATAGTCAATCGATTTTGAAAATCGAATATGTTATTTATGTTGATTGAACAATTCGAATAAAAATTTGCATCCATCATTTAGTTTGTCTCAAAAAGGGTACATTTATTCAGATATAAGCTTTTATTTAATTTCACCTGTACCGGTGTCTGTAATGGAATCTTGCAAGGTAAATTTGATCCACTTCCTCTGATCCTACGGAGTTTAATTTTTACATGTTGGTTCAGTTCCGATGACAATGCATTTTTATGGAATCGGAGAGGGGAAAAGGGAGGTTTAGAGGGAGGAGGAAACACAAAATTTGGTATAAATCTCTTAATATTGAAAAAAAAATCGAAAAACATAAGAATAAAGTTGTAAAAAATTAGTTTTACTATCATTAAGTTTCTTATCATTTTTCCTGTTTCTCTGATATTTACAGAGATATTGACGGTCTGCCGTCGCAAAATGGCGATTTATAATTTCCACATTAACCCCTATGATATGGGTATCAAATGAAAGAGCTTGATGAGCGAAAAACAGTAAGTTAAGTGACGTCATTCTAAACCCAATATGGCAGCCGCCACAAAATGTTGATTTATAATTTCCACATTAACCCCTTTGATATGGGTATCAAATGAAAGGTCTTGATCAGCGGAAACAGAGTAAGTAAAGTGACGTCATTCTAAATCCAATATGGCAGCCGCCGCAAAATGGCGATTTATAATTTCCACATTAACCCATATGATATGGATATCAAATGAAAGGTCTTGATGAGCGAAACAGAGTAAGTAAAGTGACGTCATTCTAAATCCAATATGGCGATGCCGCAAAATGTCGATATAAAATTTCCACATTAACCCCTATGATATGGGTATCAAATGAAAGGGCTTGATGTACGAAACACAGTAAGTAAAACGACGTCATTCTAAATCCAATATGGCAGTCGCCGCAAAATGGCGATTTATAATTTCCACAATAACCACTATGATATGGGTATCAAATGAAAGGGCTTAGTATGTCTTTAAAATTTTATAACGCGGCAAGTTTTAATTTAAAATATTTGAATCAAAAGAAAACAAATTACTTGCCGCGTTATAAAATTTTAAAAACATACTAAGAGAAAACTTACGAAATAAATTTTTTCAATCAAATTTTTTTTTACATTTTTCTTTGCACTTACATTCTTACATTTTAATTTTCGCTATTTACTTTGTAAATAGCTCGGCTCTTAAATGGGATATCATCACTTTTTAAGGAGCAACTATTATATGAAGAATCTCCCCGAAACTCGGCCTTTTTTTATTACATTTATGTTTTTGATCGGATATTAGATTTACAGAAAATATGTTCAGGTAATGAATTGTAGTAAAATTTGTTTACTCCCATTGTTCCGTATTACAAATTTCTCTATTTTACTAATATTAAGAGAGAAATTCAACATTTTCTTTCTATTATCTTTTCTTTCCCTCCATATATAGCTACATTTCTTCGAAAATTCGCTAAAAAAAAGGCCACTTAACGCCTCTGCGTATGTTGCTCATAAATTTATTAAGTTTGAGGTAACTCTGAAAATAAATCTTACCCATTTGAATGAAAAAATCAGGGATCGTGCGATATAAAAAACAAACTCAAATATTTTTTGACATTTACAAACGTTCGTCATTGAATTTTTATTTTTAAATAATGTTTTTTTTTTTTGTTGTTGTTGTTTATTTATTGTACTAATTTTAACATCTTATATTTAACGAACATAATAATACAAATTTTACAAACATTAAATTACGTAGTAAATTCCAAAATGTGCATATTAATAATAATAATAATAATCATAATTAATTGTTTAATAATTTATAATTGAGTTTTATTTTATAATTTTAATAGTAATTAAATATAAATCATAGTTGAATTAAATTTTGTTTTTAATAATAACTTATTTATTTATATTTGTTGGCCCTGAATAAGATTTTTATAAAATTAAAAAAAATGCACATAATTCTTCTCAGTATAATGAAAAATTATAAAATCCAATATTAGAAAATTACATACCCAAAAAAAAAATTAAACATTTTGTTTTTGGGTATAATTATATTAAAATTTTGATGTTCTAATTTTTTTATTTTGTATAATCAATAAGCGTCGTTTTCATCATTGGTTGTTTTTTTTTTTACATCGAAATTAATGTAACTTTTTAAAAATGATCTTACAAAAAATTGTAAAGTTTTCATTCGGCGATTTTATAAAAATAAGGCCAAAAATTAAGGGTATTTCTTTTCATTGAAGAAAGTTTATAGCATTATAATTTAGAAAGTCAGTTTCATTTGTCTGATTGTAATAAAATACGCATTTCTAGAATTTGCATTGAAATAGTGTTGTTAGAGAGGAATTTTTCATAAAGTACAAGGATTTTTTTTATTAGTCCTATCAATTTTCCAAATTTCCTTATCATATTTAACTTTTAAAGATGATCTAATAAGGCTAACTACTAACGACACGAGCGTTAAAAATTACGGATGTTATTTAAACGTCAAAATGCATATTGATTTTAACGTGCGTCGATTTGAGGGCACACGAGAAGTTTTCAATCAGTTGTATGGCGTCACTTGAACTGAACGATCCTTTTAAATATATTATGCAAAAAAATGGACAGACGTTATGAAAACGCTCGTATTTACAGTTATATCTAATTTAATATAAAAAAAATTTTTACAAAATGGAAACCCGACTTCAAAAATAAAATATTCTAAAACAAAAAATGCACTAAAAAGTAAAATAATAATTGCATATTCTTGTGCCAATTTTAGTCCACCTAAGCAAAAATTTTTAAATATATATGTACAATTATTGTCATTTTTGCGGTGTCAGCATAGAGAAATTCATTTGGACACCGCCTCCAAAAATAACAATAATTGTACATACATATTTAAAAATTTTTGCTTAGGTGAACTAAAATTGGCACAAGAATATGCAATTATTTTTTTACTTTTTAGTGCATTTTTTGTTTTAGAATATTTTATTTTTGAAGTCGGGTTTCCATTTTTTCAAAAATTTTTTATATTAAATTAGATATAGCTGTAAATACGAGCGTTTACATAACGTCCGCCCATTTTTTTGCATAGTATATTTAAAAGGATCGATCAGTTCAAGTGACGTCATTTTCTTTATTTCTCGCTTTTTAGTGACTTTGAAGTTCCATTAATATATATAACTGATTTTATGTATGTAAATATGGGTAGACTTACTAAACGACCTACTAATTTTTAGTGCATTTTTTTTATAACACATCTTTCTTTATCCGTTTTTTTTTTTTTTTTTTTATAATTTTTAGTGCATTTTTTCATAACAGATTTTCAGTTTTTTTTACATGCATTTTGTTTTTTTTATGTAAAAAATTTTTTTGAAGTCGGTTTTAAAAAAAATTTTCTTATTTTCCCATTATGAATGAGTATACCCTTTCAAAAAAAATCGGTTATCACATATAAAATGAGGATTTTCCTCGATTTCCAGGGTATCCCCTGACCAGAATGCGATTTGGTGACAATGGGACCAACCGGAAATCAAACTCTTTAAAACAAAAAAAAAAAATTCAAAATCGGTTAATAAATTACGGAGTTCTGAGGTAACACACATAAAAAAAAATACAGAATTGAGAACCATCCTCTTTTTTGAAGACGGGTTAAAAAAGCATAACATGCGTTAATCTATCTGACGCATGTTCAACGTGCGTTCTTGCAATTAAACGTCGATAGTAAGTCGATGTAATGTGACCGGGTATATTGATCAATATACTTCTAGAGACGTGCGTTGTAACGGGCGTTTTTTAAACGCTCACGTGTACCCGGTTTAAATAGAGCTACAGAACAGGTATTGAAAAAGTTATCGGGTAGGATTTTATTTTGAAAAGTGTTGAATTTTCTGTCATGCTACTTAATTTCATTTTTTTTGTGGATATGTCGTAAACGGATGACATTTTTAGCCAGGATACTCGTTTTTGGAAAGCTTCCATCAAATATTCTACAATTCTTTGCTGGGAGGTCATTCACTTTTACATTCGAGAAGCATTCAAAGAGTGCTCAGCAAGGTATAATCATCATTCAAACAACCGAAATTCAAACAATATGCATAATATATTTTATTGATTTATTGCTTTTAAGCAATAAAATATATTATACATTTTATCCGAGTTTCACTATTTGAAATATAGCCATATTCCACTGAGCGCTCGTTGGCCGCCCCACGACTTTGGAAGGAAATGACCACACAATGAAGGATATGGCCTCCATCTTTTAAATTTATTCAATTTAGTTTAATGATATACTGTGCACTATTTTGAACACTACATATGATTAGTCAGTGTAAAATCGCTAATCATAAATTTTGGCCAATATGGCGTCCAGTGGCTACAGCATAACACTTTTTTCGAGGTTCAATAATTTAAAAAGAGATGTAAACTGTAGCCATTAGACGCCATATTGTACACAAATTATGATAATTGAGTGTCTATCCGATCTATATGTATATTTATTTATTCCTATCTATAAGGGCATTCGTATATTCCGGAACATATTGGGAAATCCAGTACTTGAATATGCTCTTTGGTGGGTAAATTATAAACTGGAGCTAATTATGATGATGTATGCTGCCCCAACTCCCTTGAGATACCCTTCGGCCTACAAGTTTTGTGGTCGCACTCTGGTGAACAACTTAATAACTACTGCTGGTAGGTAGAAATATTAAGATCCGCCCCTTGCCTGAGATCTCAACATGTAATTGAAAAGATTTTCGTATAGGGATCAGTACTTTCCGTAGCTTAACCAACTATCCACGAGGAAATAATATCAAAAACACATTTTAAAATGGATTTAACAAGAAATGATGCACCTGGGAGCGATCTAAAATGATGGCTAGTATGTTGTAGCTTTCCTGTGCCAGATTATAAAAAAGCTTCAGTAGAGGGGTCAGTTACTGATTATGATTTTCTTAAATATCGGCGTACTTGATACGATATTTATCGTATATTGATTTATTAATTATCCGGTATATTGTTTTTTGTCTGCTTACTTCAAAAAAATACTTAAAAACATAAATACGTAATACGTTCGTATCTGCACATGTACGAGAATATGTTTACATAATATTAAAAATAAAATTTTTTTTTCTCGCTTTATTATGTAAACAAATCCTCGCACATGCGCAGATACGAAAGTATTACGTATTTATATGTTTATCAGTTTTTTTTTTTTTAAGTAAGCAGACAACAAACAAAATATACCGGTGATTCATAAATCACTAAACGATAAATATCGTATCAAACGATCACCATTATTCAGATATTTTATTATATTTTGTTATTTATGTATGCTCAGCTCGATCATTCTGTCACAACAAAAATTTTTTTATATGTCATCGTGCTGCCATAAAAAATTGTATTTTATTAGTCATCATGCTATCATCAGAATTTCTTTCTTATCAGTATCATTCGCGGTACATTTATGTACAAGTGTTTATACCAAAAAAAAAAATCATGTATGAATAACAAATTCCGCATTAAAATATTTGAATAATTATGACATTTCAGAATGTGTGCCATTTCCGAGCGGTCTAAGGCGTTATGTCTGCGCATTATGCCTACTTGGAAACTGGGGAGTTATGGTTCGAATTCCGACATCAGCAGTTTGTCAATTAGTAAGAAAAAAAAAGGGGCGGTTAATTGACCAAACTGTCGGCGTATGGACAAGAACGAAGTAACCGGCTATGCTTGACAAGGTTTTCTACAGTTTCCTTCACGAACTCCAGATGAATATTGGCATAGTTCCTATCATAGTCGGCTGCACAATGACAATTCCTAGTCTATACACAAAAATTCCTTTCACTCCACTCACACCCTAAAGCATCACAATGGACCTTATGGTCGAAGTGTAGCCCGCCCAGGGCAGCCTCTACAATCTATCTATCTATCAACGATTATAGTCTCTCTACCAGAGCACTCTCATTAAATTGTACAGCAGAATGATGTATACCAATCTTTCCTCCAAAGAAATTACACGGTAATCGAAGGGGAGTACCATACAAAATCTCAGCAGAAAGATTAATATCTTTTAGTTATTATTTTTTGAACATCAAATTAAGACCATTTTGAGGGATCGGTTAAATCGCTCAACAATTCCATTGCTATTAGAGTGATAAGCAGTCGACGAAATATGCTTAGTTTCCAGAGTGGACAAAAAGTCTTTCCACTTTCCACATACGTCAGTGAAGTTGTTTACCTTGATCAGTAGTGAACCGAGGTAAACATTGTGAGACATGTAAGGATCGCTTCCACTTAATACGAAAAACGGTTTACTATACTGAAGATGTACCCGGAACCTTCACCGGAGGGAAGAGGTTTCATAATATCTAAATGTAAGAAAACAAGTTTGTTATATGGTTCTTCAGTGGGTATAAAAATCAATTTTGGTGTGGCACATGATTTTATTTAACTGGTCGATCGGGTTCGAACTTTTGTCAAAATTTTGATTCACGAAGCAATTGAAGCGGTGAAGTTTGCTTTACCGATGGATGACCAAGGAAATAGACAGCCTTCTTGATTTCTTCCAGGTCTAGATAGGAGAAGAAAAACCTAGGTTGTTTCCAAGCAGTTCGAGAAACAGGCGAATTACTTTTAGGTCACTCACAATATGGTATTATACTTTTGATGTAAGTTTCAATTTCGGACCAGGTAACTTTTAACAAGATTGGAATGTTTGCAATCCCTAGCCGTGGCCTTTAGTGGTATTTTTTCATACCTTCAAAGAATAAAGGCTAATTAGTATCATCATTCAAAAGAGCAACCTGGCTCATGGAAAAAGGTCGGGAAAACATCAACCATATGACTGTACTCATAACTGGGCACCTAACGTAAAATGGGGACTAAATTATAGTAAAGTTCGCATCACGAAAAGTACATTACCTGTATAATTTATAACTAAATTTGTCATCGTAACATTACTGAAATAATCTCATTAATATTTGCATACATGATTCATTTTTATGGTAGTAAACAAATAATTTCTTATCAGTATGATATTAAAAAATGTATAAAAGTGACACTTGGTAATTCATTGTAAACTGCGGAGTTATTTTGTTTCCATAAATGCCGTGGCTGCTGTTACACTAACATCAATAACATTTTTTTCAATCCTATAACCATGGAGACTACACAAGGAGATTGAACTCAAACGGAAGAATTGACAAAATATGGCAATGAAATGGTAGAAATTAAATTTACTTTTTATGCCACTACCGTCGCTAGTTGTTCATCCGTACTCTCCGTACCGAAGTTTTATTTCGAAGTGATTATTCTATTTTATTTATTATTAATAAGTAAAAGTTTAATTTAATATATGATTCAATAATTGATTTGCATTTTTACAATTCCAACTTTACAGGTTACTATTTAATTATTAGATGTTTTATAATTATTTTGTTTTTTATTGTTATGTAATTATTTTGCGAATTTTTAACTATCACTTCAATTAATTCCTTATTGAAAAATTGAAATTACTTATCATTTATTAAAACAAGTATTTTATTGAAAAAATACTTTGGCTGCAAATAATTTTTATAATACTACATAAATGCGTATTGTTTTTCAATTAAAATTCGCGCCTTATACTCTCTCCACTGTTTCTGGCATAGAAGCGACACTACTGACATCTTATTTTTGTCAATTATTTGCTTACATGGAGTTCGGCATCCTTGTGTAGTATCCATGCCTATAACGTTCGATAGCTATACGCTACTCTGGTAACAGTAAAATTTTACTATTTTTTAACCCGACTTCAAAAAGGAGGATGGTTCTCAATTCGTCTGTATTTTTTTTTTAATGTGTGTCACCTCAGAACTCCGTCATTTATGAACCGATTTTGATTTTTTTTTGTTTTAAACGGTTTGGTTTCCCATTGGTCCCATTGGCACCAAATCGCCTTCTGTTGCATTCTGATGAGGGGATCCCCGGGAAATCGAGGAAAATGCTCATTTTATATGTGATAACCGATTTCTGGGAATTTTTGTTTTTGTTTTGAAAGGATATACTCCTTCATAATAGAAAAATTTTTACAAAAAAAAACAAAATGCATGTAAAAAACACTGAAAAGCTGTTATGAAAAAATGCACTAAAAATTAAAAAAAAAATGTGTTATAAAGAAATGCACTAAAAGTTAGTAGGTCGTTTAGTTGGTTTACCCATATTTAGACAAATAAAATAAGTTATAGAACTTCAAAGTCACTAAAAAGCGAGAAATAAAACCTATTTTTACAAAATGGAAACCCGACTTCAAAAATAAAATATTCTATAACAAAAAATGCACTAAAAAGTAGAAAAATAATTGCATATTCTTGTGCCAATTTTAGTTCACCTAAGCAAAAATTTTTAAATATATATACAATTATTGTTATTTTTGGATGCGGTGTCCAAAAGTTATGTGAATTTCTCTATGCTGACACCGACTCCAAAAATAACAATAATTGTATATTACTCCCTCTAAACCCCCTTTCCCGATTTTACCCATTAACGAACTTGACTTTTTGAATACCAAAAGCGTCTCAAATACCAAATTAAATTCTAAACGGAATAAAATTGTGACCGCTAGAGAGTCCACAGACTTATATATATATATATATATATATATATATATATATATATATATATATATAAGCGGTCCCGACAGCGTCCTGTACACACGTCTTAAATTTTAAAATTTTAAACTTGAATTGTGAATCTAAACCATTCTCGAATCCACTGGAACATACACACTAAATTTCATCAAAATCGGTCCAGCAGTTTAGGAGTAGTTCAGTCACATACCAGAAGAAGTATATATATAAAGATATATATATACACATATAAAAATTTTGACGATAGTGATTTTCAACATCTAGTAGGTACGATCGATGGACATTTGAAGAAATTTTTACAAAAATAATAGCTGCTTTTCCTTTGGAGGAAATTCGCTTATAATAAATATTCACCACGTTAGCGTGATAGCAGACACGGTACTTTAAAGAAATTAATGAATATTTTGAATATTAACTATATCTCCGTGAATTTTTATAAAAAATACAGACTATTTTAATTACTCTGTTTACTTCTATTCTTCTTCTATTCTATTAATTTAAATTACTCTATTTATTCATTTTATTTAATTAAAAAATATGTAACTTTTATCTGATACGTTTTTTACATGACGCCATATTGGAGAAACGACGACAAAATAGTATAAAATATGTAGAATAGTTAATAACTTGAATTATTGTAAAAATTGTTCTTACATTTATTCCGATACGATATATAGTTCGCATCGGAAATGAAATATTCGGGCGAGGGGGATAAAATGAGCTCTGCAGGAGATGACAACGCCTCTAGATAGAAATTCGAACTATTGATTTTCATTCTATTTTTAATAACTAATTGGAGTATTTAAATTGTTTTTTGTAAACTAACGTCTATTTATTTCCTAACGTCTAATTATTTGTTAGTATGGTTGTCTTTTGGTTATATTATACCAACGGAAGCGACCAGCGTTTACTTTATTCGACATTTAAGTAATATGTCTGAACATTGATACACATCTAGGGATGGGGACCCCCATCCCTAGATGTGTATGATTTTTCATATCAAGCATTTAATGTCAAAAAATGGTACTAATTGGAGTGTTGACTGAGTTATTGAAATTTCCAAAAAAGATATCAAAGAGATGTCTTTGTCCCACTACACCTGAAACGTAATCGATATTTTCAGCCACTTCCTCAGCCGCACATTTGCAAATTTTTGCAAAGTTATCGTACAATAAACTATGGGTTCGAAGTTTTTTATCCAGTTAAAATATATATTAGCGAATTTCCTGAAAAGAAATAGAGCTATTGGTCTCGTACCGACTTTAAAATTTTGGAAAAATTTTTGCAAATTTCCATCGATCTTACCTAGTAGATGTCGATAATCACCATCTCTAAAATTTATATATATATATATCTATGGACACATATATCTATATACATACGTGACTCTAGCGGTCACAATTTTGATCTGATTGGAATGAAATTTGGTATTTGAAGCGCTTTTACTATTCAAAAGGTTAAGTTCGTTAATGGGTAAAATAGGGGAACAAGGGGAAAGGGGGGGGGGTTAGAGGAAGGCGGAAACACAAAATTTGACATATCTCTCTTAATATTCGAAAAATAGAAAAATTTATAAGAAGTAAAGTTGAAGGTAGTATGCTTTACTGTAATTTTGTATCTTATCATTTTTTCTGTTACCCTAATATTTACAGAAATATTGGCGGTTTAAGATTGAAAATTAAATTCCTCAATATCTCTGTTCACATTAGAGTTTGAGCAAAAATGATAAGATGATGAATTGTAGCAAACATGATTTTCTACAACTTTATTCCTTACGCATTTTTCGATTGTTCTAATATTAAGAGAGATATTTTATATTTTGTGTTTTCTTCTCTCTTTATGCCCCCCTTTCCCTTTGACGTATGCCATTTATTAATAAAATTGGCCATGCAAATACTAAAATCATATACATTTAATTTTAATCAGACTAAAATTGTGAATGCTAGAAAGTGATTTATGTATTCTAAGGAAATTCGCTAAGTTGAAGCAGTTCCTGCGTAACGTTTTTTTTTTTTGTTAAATTGTCTTGAAATAAAGAAAAGACATTTTTGAATTTCGATTATCTTTGAAATGATCAAAATTGTAATAGTTTTAAGCAGCACCCCAACGTGTAAGGCTTGAATTTTTATTCACTGTGAGTGATGTCTTATCTAATGGATAACAATTTGATAAGCTCGGTGCGGCTTTGATGTTGTCACTGAATCAGCAAATAATACTAAATTTGTTTAAAATAATGATAATAAATTTTCACCCGATAGAAAATAGACGTATTTTACCAGGTAACATACAAGCTACAAAAATTTTACATTTCATTTGCATGGCATGCATCCATGACGCGTGGTAGCTGTCTAAGGCGCTCTGTCTACTTGGGACTGGGAGGTTATGGGTTCGAATCCCGACATCGGCAGTTTGTCAATTATTAAAAAAAAAGGGCGGTTAATTGACTAAACTGTTGGCGTATGCACAAGAACGAAGTAATCGGCTATGCTTGTGAAGGTTTTCTGCAGTTTCCTTCACGAACTCCAGATAAATATCGCCATACTTCATATCAAGTCGGCTGCAGGCCGCTGCACAACCTACCAATTCCTAGTCTACACACAATGTTCCTTCCACTCCACTCACATCCTCACATCCTCAGACATCACAATGGACCTTATAGTCGAAGTGTGTCCCGTCCAGGACAGCAAAATGATCTACTTTTGAATATATTCGAAATATTTCTTCAATAATTGTATTGATTTGGCAAAATTCCAACTGTAAAATTTAAACGCAATAGTACTGATTAAAATTCCTCTCTTTTAAACCCATCAAATTAGGTGAAATAAATGGTAAAGCTCAGAATGAAAGTAAGCACGCCGAATTTTTGTATAATCCATTGTTTCGTCATTATACAGACTGGCTAAAAAGTCTCATTTAATCTCGTGCCCTTGACACAAGTTATTAAAATCCAACGGTCACGAAAACCATTTTTTTTCTTCAAATATATCATTTCTTATACGTCATATGTCACTAGAGGTTATTTTAAAACTTATATATATCATAAAATTCTCCATAAAATTTAACCTTATGCATTTTTTCGTATGATCAATCAAACTTGAGAAATAACCAGTGAGATATATCAAGGCAAGTAGAGACACGCTTCAAAATAAAAAACCCATGCTCAACCATGAGTTTAGATTGTGTTTCGATAAATTGGCTGATAGATGGCAGGCCACAAACGCGATAATATTTAATTTAATAAATAATTAATATAAGTAGTGGATAAGCAAAATATATACATTCCTGTGCCCCTTAGATTCTTGGATGATATAACACGGTGACCATAGAAAATGAGATATTTGTAAAAAAGCGACATCCATAACCTTCAATGACCGCGGGCACAAGATCATATGAGACTCACTTACATTCATTCCGAGTTGGTATATATCTTAATTTGTTTGGGATATTATGATCTGTTTAATTTTAAGACTCTGATTTCTACTATTTAAACAATATAGATAGATAAGAGTGTTTATTTGACTATATGCAAATTGATAGTAAAAAAGTACTATTTATACTTTAAGAGATGAACACGGTTTTCAATGATGATGAGTTAGTTATTATTTATAATATTATTAAAATGATGTATAATGATTTTTTTGTTAATTATTAATATTTTAATTACTTTTGTAATCACTATTTTTTATGAAATTATTTTTACCTTATTCAGGAAAAATGATTCTTAAACATATAGTATAGATAATTTTATTATTTTAATTTAAATATATATTATTATTTGTTTTTATCATAAATGGAAGATTTTTGTAATAAATTTATAATGCAAAAGCAAATATACAATAGAGTTTGATTAATTATCAAATTTAGTCAAGCTAATTTTGTTTTGTTACTCAAAATATTATTCGTTATACAAGCAAAATTTTGTTATATATATATATATATACCGGGTAAGATAGTGATAAATGTTTCAGACAAAAGTTTAAAGGTTTCTACCGGATTTTCAAGGTGAAATCGAGGTCAACTTTGATTTTTAAATAGCTATATTCTTAATTGCAGATTTGTATTTTAACGAAAAAAAATTCCGACGAACAATTCTTTCAAACAGCTTTTCAGGCTTATGATGTGCAAAACCGATCGAGGACCTCCTCGTGGTGTACATTGGGTTACTCTAATGTCGAAGGTAATCAAATCAGTCAAAAAAGTTTGTCCATCAATGACATTAGCCATTAGCGTTACCTAATGTTGCACCACGAGGAAATTTTCGATCGGTTTTGATATGATTAAAAAATCATTTAGAAATCGATAATTCTCAAGTTTAAATGCTTAATAATCCTTAATAAATTTAAATCCTAGAAAAAACAAAACATGAATATTTTTTCCTGTAAAATTCAAATCTGCAATAAAAAATAAAGATTTCTATTTAAAAAATTAAACTTGACCCCGATTTTACCTTAAATATCGGTTTCAAGATTATAGGCAAGGTCACAGTTATTTCACCCTATGAACCTTCAAACTTTTATGTGAAACATTTATAACTATCTTACTTAGTTCTTGAAATATAAAAAAGCTATAAGTAGACCACTAGTTTCATTGATTTCTGTTGTATTAAATGCTGATATTAGCAAATAACAGGAATGATGCGTGGTCGTCAAATTATAACTCAATTTATAATTTTTGAACAATTTACAGTTTGTTTGTCTACATGGATTAGGCAAACGCATATCATCACTGATATGCCTTTATTTAGAAGTTAAGGTTGACCGGACAGTATCCAGCAAGTCATAATAAACAGAAACACTTTTTTCAACAGAAATTAAAAATTTTAATTTGTAAATTTATTATTAAAATTTAGATAGCATCTAACATAACTAGTAATCGGGTTTATGTAATTTTATTTAATTTCTAAAAATAATAAATGATCGTCTTTTCACTCTATTCAAGTATGGTGGACAGAGATTTTCGTGAATTTTCAATCTTTTTAATTAGGATATTTAAAAAACTCTTCGTCAGACTATTTTTTAAATTTTAACGTAATTTACGAAATTTAATTTATAGAAACAGAAGTATTTTACTTTTTAATCTATTGAAGGTGGAGCAACATTATCGAAAATGAATGCGTTCATTCAACATTTGCTATTCACAACATGTTAAAATTCCAGTTTTTTATGATTAATTACATGAAAACCCGTCAGATTTTTTTTCAAAAAATTATTATATACATTGCCGATTTTACCTATACATGTGTCCGATCAACCTTAAGATTCCAATTCAAAGGTATATTCATTGTCTGCTAAAAGCTGAAGTTGCCAGATCCACTTTGACAGAACGACAAAAGCAGGGAAATTATTGCGATCTGATTGGCTTATAAAACTGCCTTTCTGTCAACATCTATCTAAATTCAACCTTCTATGGTAAACTCAAGCTAGAGAGTTCATTCGTATAAACAAACGAAATCGCGTGATCATAGCACATGGTGCGATATGATTGGTTCGTTTGATAACTTGGATCTTTGAATCTGAATTAACAACAGTCTCAGTTCATTCGTATGAGAATTGTTATTATTTCTTGTTATTATTTTTATTGTTTCCATTCGTTATATTCATATTTATAACAAAATAATATGAATAAAAAACGAAAACGATAGAACGAAGCCGATCTGTTTAGATATATATTCACGTGTTCAGTGCGTGTATTTGTTGACATCGATGGACTCTGTAGCTTGAGTTTAGTACAATCATTTTTTTAATGGAAATTATTAGTGTAAATATATTTGTCCCAAACCATGTGTATCAGATATCTAACCGTTTTAGCAATATAATAATTCATTTCTTAGGCCAGGTACACACGTTACGGTATACCTGTGCAGGTTTACTTGCACAGGTATACGGTTTTTACCACTGATTTTTTTTGAAGCATCGGCTTCTACTTCCTTTAATTTTATGACAAATCTTTCATAGGCTGCATCTCTCTTGTCACGGTTGTGGTAGTCTTTACTCTTAACTCGCCACAGGCAAGGTTCCGACCTATATATGTCAATAAATATTCTTCAATCACTTGATTACGTTTTCAGATTGACATGATGATCACAAAAGTCTATTGTTGTACACGTAATAATGTTGAACAAGTCTACTATGTACACACAAAAATGTCTATTGTGAACAAGAAACTAGGCGCAACTAATAAAACCGTTATAATAATAAAACCGTTTAAAAACATAAAAACTGTGCAGGCATACCGGAGTGACTCATACATACGCTCAGGTCTACATGCCTGCGCAGGTAGTCAATACTGAATTTCGATTCTTGTCCGGTCGCCTGTACAGGTTGCTATGCCTGTGCAGGCGGCTGGTACAGACGCTTCGGTTTGCCTGTGCAGGTGACCTGCACAGGTATACCTCTCCGGTATACCGTAACGTGTGTACCCGGTCTTAATATTATTTTGAACAAAATGATGCTTATGAACGAATTAATATCTTTCGTATTTTCAAGCATAATTAAAAAATGTTTAAAAAGAAATTATAATAAATATTACTAATAAGAATATAATACTCTTTGGTGTAATTATGTACTTGATTACGTGAATGAGTGTGGTTTTGCAACATTTATTTACTTTTTTATTTTGTTTTATTTTGGTGTACTTTAATACGGATAGCATGCGTTTAAACATTTTGTTTTTCGTTAAATATGTACCCGGAAATTCCGAACAGGTTAAAAATGTTTTTAAAAAGAAAAACTTTACTAATAAAAATTACAAAAAACATTTAAAAATTACACAGCAATTATAACGCCACATATAATTATTATTTTTTGATCATTTTAAACACTTTTGTGTTAATGAATTTTTCATTTTATTAAAATTGTGTTTACAATCTTTTGTTTTTTGCTTCTTTTGATTTTGGATTATTTTTAAATATTTCGGTAGAAAAAAAATCTGTGAAAGGTTTCTCACTTTATCAGAGTGAGAATTTATTATCCCATTGCGACTGAAGGTAGACTGATGAAATATAGTTACAAAATAGGGAATATGCATCAATTTTTTTTTGTTTAATTCAGTTTTTACTTCATTATAACATAGTAAAAAATATAAATACTGTTGAAAATGTTTAAATTAATTTTTAAAATAATATATAAAATACCGATTAAATTTGAGAGGGTTTAAACGGCCCATTTTTCGCGCGCTTTGTATGACGTCACATTACATATACAGTGTTGTTTACTGTATGCATTGACAGTTTAAGTTAAGGATTTTCAGTTTTAATCGATATTTCGATAGTGGAAAAAGCTAAAAAAACACTTTATAGATATTGTCTAGTACCGGAATACAAAAATTGTTTCTGTTCCAAGAGATGTGAAATACGTTAGCAATGGTGTAAGGTTATGAGAAGAGATGAAGTATCTCCAATATCGCGTTTACATTTTTGTGAAAATCACTTTAATGAAAGTATATTGTATTAAATTATTATATTATTATTATTTTTATTATAACAACATTTGAGGTTATGTTTAGGTAAATACTGCTGAGTACATGTATTTACTAAACCTATTTAGTAAATTACAAAATATCATGAAATACAATAATTATTTTGCAGCTTACACTCATTTGACCTCAGCGGACGTAAAATCTGGATTCGATACAAAATATGCTGTTATCATAAAAGCCTCTATTTTTGGTAGATTGTACGATTGTGCTTGGACAAAACCACTTTCAGTCAATGTTCTTGACAATTTCTAATGTCACTATATACCAAAATCGCACTAGGTAATGGACAACACTACAGAAATATAAATAAAAACAGATTTTCTTTCAAACACGACTAGCACAGTATGAATATCGACGCCGATAAATCTCATTATATGTTCTGTGACGTCATGCTTCGATTCAACCAATAGTGATGCGTTTCGCAAATTTGAATTTCGCTCGCTTATTTTGCACTTTTTGATTAAAATATTATGGAATTAAATACAAACTAAATGAGAAAATAATGGTTTAGGTGTAATGTCAAGACCATAAAGTACGGGAGTTAAAAAAATCAAGTAAATTTAAATTACATGCATATTCCCTATTAGTCTATCATCAATGCAACTAATTCCCTATCATTCCGATAATGAGAGACCTGTCTGTGCCAATCATATTAATGTAGGTGTAGCACTGTAGTTGTCTCAATTGGTTTTCGTAAAAAACTTCAATTCAAACATCAATTGGTTTGTTTTTTGTAAAGAAATAAAATTTTGGGATAACGGAAAGACCATGTGGATATGAAACTTATTTAATATTTTATGTATTCGTGTCAAACAAACACAAAATATTAAATATCTCTCTTAATATTAGAATAATCGAAAAATGTATAAGGAGTAAAGTTGTAGAAAATCAAGTTTGCTACAATTCATTACTTGATCATTTTTCTCAAACTCTAAAGTGAACAGAGATATTTAGAATTTTAACTTTCAATCTTTAATTATAAATATTTCTGTAAATATTAGTGTAACAGAAAAATGATAAGAAACAAAATTACAGTAAAACTTAGTACCTACAAGTGAACTTCTGATAAATTTTTCCATTTTTCAAATATTAAGGGAGATAGTCAAATTTTGTGTTTCCCCCTCCCTTTAAACCCCCTTTCCCCTCGTCCGATTTTACCTATTAACGAACTTAACCTTTAGAATACCAAAAGCGCCTCAAATACCAAATTTCATTCCAATCGGAATAAAACTGTGACCGCTAGAGAGTCTACAGACATTTAAAAAAAAGTACATATATATGTTGATATATATATATATATATATATATATATATATATATATATATATCTATATATATATACAAATTTTAGCGATAGTGATTTTTAACATCTAATAGGTAGGATTGATGGACATTTGAAGAAATTTTTACGAAATTCCAACATTGGTGCAAAAACAATAGCTGCATTTCCTTTGGAGGAAATTCTCTAAAAAAGCTTGCTAAACTTTCACTTATTAAAAATAACCGTTTCACAGTTTTTAATTTCAAAGAAAGTCTAGGATTCGGATTGACATTTCGATTGTTAACATTCCTCACCCAAAACTATAATTAGTATTTGATCTTTTCTATAAAGACTTTGATATTGGTTCAGAAAGTATTAGAGTGTTTATTAGAATACTCAAAGCCATCTATACTATAATGGCGCGTGGGGAACGGACCCAGATTGTTAAGGCTTGCGAAATTTTTAAACCCAATTAGTTTAATCAATTTTTACAAAATCCTGTAGTTTTTGAAAATTTTTGGCTCTAGAAAAGAAGCATACGACATGAAAAGAGATAGCAGACCCAGTTTGACTTATATATGATTTGTCATTTGAAAGCGTATAAACATGATACATTCTCGAATCATTGAAAATGACATTTATTTAAGAGATTAAAGAGTTATTATAATTATACCCAGTATATGTAAATATATATATATATATAAATATATATATATACATATATATATATATATATATATATGTATATATATATATATATATAAATATATATATATACATATATATATATATATATATATATATATATATATATATATATATATATATATATATATATATATATATATATCCGTGAACACGTAACTCAAAAACGAAAAGAGATAACGAGCAAAGAGTATAAGATAGAGGAGAAGCAGCCCATAAGAGCTAATGTAAAATTGTAGTATACAAGTTTCAGCGCCTCTAATGAGTAAGGCAGTTAATTAAAAATATGAAAAGGTTATAGTACACTATAAAAGAGAGTTCTTAAGATTATACTGATGTTAATTATAAAAATTTTAACCAAAAGGAGATATAAAAAAACATATAATTATTTCTCCTCTCTCCTCGTAGCCCCCGCAAAAGCCAACAAACTCAATAGTGTATATCCCGAAAAACCAGATGTCGCTTACAATTATACGGCTGCTTCTCCTCTATCCTATACTCTTTGATAACGAGCTGAAATTTTGTATGTGTGTTCTATAGCAAAAGAGTGAGGTCAAGTTCATTAGTTGGCAAAATCGGAACGTGTCTCCCCCCGCCAGAGCGGATAATATACATCTTTGAAACCGTAAGAAATAGAAAAAAAAAATTAATTACAAAACATCTTCTACTTTTTAAATAAACAATTTTTATTTGAAAAATTTTATCATAAACTCAATAGTTTTCTAATAATTTGTGCTCAAAAGTTCCTCGAAAAGCGAAAAAGATACCTATCATAGCTATCAATAGTATACCGAATGTGGATATACGAGTATGTTCAATATATCTATAGTTTTTATACCAGTATATGTAAATATACAAGATATATTAAATTTAATCTTTGAAACCGTTAGAGATAGAAAAAAATTTAATGTCAAAAAATCTTCTTCTTTTTAAAATAAACAACTTTTGTTTGAAAATTTTTTTATAAACTCAATAGTTTTCACAAAATTTGTGCTCAAAGTGCAAATGACATACTATTCAGTCGAACGAAGGTGGACATATGTAGATACATAACACCTCATATTCTATTGGTATACCCAGTAAAGGTACTAGCAATTCGAACATTGATATCAACTCAGTATATACTGGGTATTCAATCAATAAACTCAGTTAGTTCTTACATTATTTGTTTCATATTAATATTATAACAATATTATTATTATTTTTATTTAGATTCATATTTAGAATTGTTTTTGCAAAATATATTAATTTTGGTCAGCAAAATTGTTTTCCACTGAACTAGGGAAGTCGGGAGATTTCCCTTGAAATCGAGAGTCGGAAGAAACTGTACATTTTCGGGAGTCTCCCGATGAAATCTGGAGAGGTGGCAACCCTAGGCAAGAATAAACGAAGAAAGTGAATTTGTCATTTTTGTTCCATTCATGGAATTCCGTAGGTTTTTAGGCGGTTGGATGTGTTTCAGAGACAGGAGCATACTTCCAATTCCTACAAAAATTGTTGTTTTTTTCTCAGGTTTGAAAAATGGATGGTTCTGTGTAGTTTCTCTGAAACTAGATAACCTGCACGCGATAATACAAAAGTACATTTTAGATGTTTTTTTGTTGTCTTCTTAAAAAGACACTCATCCTCCATGTGGCTTTAAAAGGGCACCTGCATGGTTTAAGACGTACCGGAGAATACTGTTTTGAATTGAGTAAAAAAATATTAATACCATTACTTTTTATGAATAGGTACCTAAATAAATAAATTAACATTAATCGATTAATAAAAGATTACATTAATCGATTAATAAAATAACATTAATCGAGGATAAAATTTAAATCATCGATTAAAAAAATGAAAACCTTATCAATTAATACATACTCTGATTAATGTTTGTATATTTATCTATAGATAGATACTATTTTTTTTATATTAATTTTACAATCAATAAAAATATGTTTAAATTTAGAACAATAAATAATTGTGTTTGTTTGTTAGTACATAACCTATTTATATAGGAGAATAAATAAATAATATACTTATTATGAAGAATAGAAAATAATTGTTTTTGTAAATAAAAAAGTTAATTAATTCATTTATTTGACTTTTGAAAATAATTTTTATTTTATATACCGTCTGTTTGGGACAGTTTTGCCAATAGAGAATCAATGTTAAATATATTATTTATTATATAACTACACAATGCAATAAAAATAGTGGGGGGACTGTGTAGTCAGTAGGAGTAGTGAGTGTGTACATATGTAATGAATAATAATATTATAAATGAAGTGGGCATCACTAAATCCCCACTTTTAAATGACATCAAACCAACATCATAACACAAGCAGCTCAGATGTTTGTACGTATGTGTATGGATGTATGGTTTTATAGTAAATATTTTATTTATTTATCATTGATTCCCTATTAGAAATACTTTTGAAAACAGACTGTATAGGTGATTTACAACGGCGTAGGATTTAAGTCAGAAATGGATAATCAAGTAATAAAACTTTGTTGAGATATGTTTACTCAGTTCGAATAAAGAACTTTTTTTTTGAAAGTTTGCTAAAACATATTAAGAAAAATTAAAAAAAAAACAAGTAATGTAACTACTGAGTTAATTGTTTGAATACCCAGTATATATTGAGTTGTATATCAATGCATGAATTGTTCCACAATTTAAAAAAAATCTCTTACGGTTTTAAAGATGGGCATATTTTTGGCTTTCCGAGGAACTTATGAGAAAACTATTGAGTTTATGAAAAAAAATTTCAAACAAAGGTTGTTTATTTTAAAAAGAAGAAAATTTTTTGTTAAACAATTTTTTTCTATCTCTTTCGGTTTCAAAGATAGGCAGTTTTGCCTATTTTGTCCAATCATGGTCCGATTTTGCCCATTACTTTTTGAACTTGACCTTACTTTTTTGCTCTAGAACATACAAACAAAATTTTAGCTCGTTATCTCTTTTCGTTCTTGAGTTATCGGGTTCACAGACGGACAAGAGAAAAAGGGCTAATTAGGTAATTTTATGAACACCTTGAGACTTGTTCAATTATTTTATTGTTTACTAAAAACTTACTGAAAAAACATGCGATTATTTGCATTTGTTTTTTCGCAACTAATTTCTTGTCCAACATATTAACTGCTGTTGAAGAGTTCGTTCATCATAGATTCTCTATTTCTTCGTAATAGAGAAGTTGCATTAATTTTTTATCGCTACAAATTCAGTATGTTTTGATAATTTTTTTTTATTAACACCTATAGCAAACATTTTTTTCTACGATCAATATTTCCAAGCGTTACAAAGTCGGAACTAAACTTAATATACCCTGTAAATTTACATAATACTGGGTATACAAATTTTAAACAATTAATTTTTCATGTAATTTTACAATTAAAAATTGTTTTTTGAAAATGGGCATGCAAACGCCAGTGACGTCATTATATTGCTTTAGTAACGCCACCGCATGGAGAAATGATAAAACATCCATGTTTACGAGACAGACAAGAGACTATTAGACTATTTTATTATGACACATCGTGATCTGAATATAGAAAATACAAGTGTGTATCATGATTCCAATTGGTTCTCAGCCTCAACGGATATAATGACGTCATTTATTTATTTTTTATTAATAATTAATGAAAAAAAGAAATTGTTAATAAAAAAAAAATTATCAAAACATACTTCAAATGAATCATTCTTTCATTTATATATGAATTTATAGCGATAAAAATTAATGAAACTTCTCTATTACGAAGAAACGCTATCCATGATGAACGAGCTCTTCAACAGCAGTTAATATTCTGGACTAGAAATTAATTGCGAAAAAAGAATTGCGAATAATCGCATGTTTCTTCAGTGACTTTGTAGTCAACAATAAAATCATTGAACAAGTCTCGAGTTTTTGCAACGCTGGATCCATCATAAACCCTGAGTACATGGAATTAATACAGCTCGCAACATGGTCCCATTACTCCAGCCAGTTTGGAACTCAACCCAAATATCACTGAAAATTCGTTTTTTAACAGCAAAGATAAAACATTAATAGCGGGACACGCATCAGCGCTCAATAGAAATTCAAAATTGAAAAGGCAAATCGAAATAGATTGGCCACATGTAGAGGAGGAAAAGATACAATATCGCCAGAGCTGTCCCTGATATATATATGATCCCGAGTCACAACACAATTTGATGCCGCTTGGACAAGTAAATGCCGGGAAGAAATTCAGAAACAAATACCAAAATCAATTTTGTTATACATAAGAACTCTCCCCAGACCTCCCTTTTTCATCATCCGTGAGTTGAAAGTCGAAAACGAAAAATAATTCGGGTACAAGAAAATAGTGGTTAATATTCTCCTCGCCGAACTTTTGTTTGAACGATCCCCATTGAAAGATTAAACCCCCTTTTTGAGTTTTAACCTTGATCCGCCCCTGTTTTTACTTTTTTGACAATTTTTTTCCGAATGTTTGTGAAAATTCCGCTTCGAATGGGAAAAATCGCAGCCCTATCGGACCACAGGAAGTGTCTGATAATTAGCATTGGAAGTGAGTCAGTCAGGGAAGTGGGTAGTATAGTTTTATGAAATCGGGAGTATGCCATATTGTTATTTAGGACTGTTATTTAGTCTGTAATGGGTTATTATAGGCTAAGGCTCTATGCATTTACTATAGATTAATTCTCTTTGTTTTCTGCTATTAAACTACCAAGCAGTCATCATAGTTGTAAACAATCTTTTAAAGATGTTACTAATGTAGAATATATTGTAATGGATCGAAAAATTAATAGAGATTTAACTATTTTCGATGTTTTTCTGTCTTTTTATATCTAGGAATTTAGGAATTGGACCAACCTCAACAGCCATTCTTTTTATTGATTAGTAGCGAAACAAACCATAATTTTTAAATTTACGGCGCAATAGTAGTCCACATTAATTAAGTATTCAAAAATTTGTTTATTTTGTTTAAAAATTACTGATTTTGAAATAAGTATTAATTTATTATCAATAATATTTTGAAACGTACATTAATAATTTAATCGGTTTTGAAACTTGATAGTCAATTGTAAATAAATAAATTAAGCCAATCAATTTTTTTTTTTTATATTAAAGGTGTTTTGTTTGGTATTTTGAATAATCCAAATTTGTTTATAATATTTCGAATATTCAATTAATTTTCAAGGCTATTTTATTATTTTTATTGATGAATTTCACACAATTTTAATAAAACCAAAAATTATACAACTGTTTATTTATTTTTTGTGCATAGTTGAAAATTCGTTTCAAGAAAAAATTACTCGTCATAAATATTTTGGCAATAATAATTTCTTCTTGAAAATTGAAACGTGCGTGTTACGTTATTTTTTTTGTTTGTTTTTATTTTAATTCTTTGATTTAATAATAATTCTAAACATTTAAATATATTTGTTTATACAAATTTATGCAATTAACATGTTGGCACAAACGTAGATTTTCAAACATAAAACTGTATTTGGAAGAATCCATTATGTAATAAGCCTATTTTTGTTTTCCAGATAAATTAAATCGAAAAAATTTTGTTCACTATATGGTTTTTTTTTAATAAGAATATTGAACATTATATATAATTACAATTTCTAAGATTTTTTTAAATTACCTTTTAAGTCCCCAATTTCTGGAGCAATTTTACAAGCGTTAGAATTTTTTAAGTTAAAATTAGGAGTATGTAATTTGTTAAGCCATTCACGAGCGCAGCTATTGTAGGAAATTTTGATCCGTTGAATTTTTCGATTTGGAAAAAACAAGAATAGTACATAGTTTAGCATAGGAGACTGATCAACCAGACCAAATTAAGATACCCAAAGTTGTAGGATTTAAAAATTATTTGATACTCTACGCAATTTCCCGATCATTTGTTTTATTTAGTATTAGTACAATGGGTCACAAAAAAAGCGCTCATTTGTCAATATTTTTGAGTTGATTTGTACCTTTTACATTCGGTTTTTGAGAAAATGTTTCGAATAAAAGTTGTTAGTATATTAATAATGAACAACTTATACTCGAAGCATTTTTCCGAAAACCGAATGAATAAAGGACAAATTGAGTATAAAATTTTGAACAAAGAGCACTACTTTTATGTCCATGCGTACCACATTACAATTAAACACTATCACTATCCTCAATACGATGGGTTGTGTATTTTAATATTCAATCACAGCCAGTATATCATTTTCTAATGACTTGTAAACATGCAATTAGTAAATTAATTAGTATCAATTAACAATCAATTAGTAAGCAGTTTGCCAATCCTGTGGATTTAGTAAACGAATCTCGCGACAGTGTTCATAGATAAGAAGCCAAGTCCCATAAAAAAAACTCCCAGAAGACTCTTTCAAAATCTCGTGTAACTCTTGGTTTTTCCAAAATACTCGGCCGTTGGATACTCTAAAATACGCATTTATAATTCAACGGACTCAGGAAGCTTGATCACGTGTATGACTAAATAATATTCGAACTTAATTTGACAGATGTATACATAATTTATTTTGCGATATTTAGCGTAAGAGAAATGAATAATAAGCCTTTATATAATTTCAAGGCACGTTACACAAAATTGGTCAAAAATTCATTATTGTAAATATTTACGGTTTAATATGTTGTGATAAAAATTTTTTACCTTTGTTTTTTTTTTTTTTGTTCAAATCAAAACATTTTATTTTTTTAAATTTGTTCACAAAAATTTACTTAAATTTATTTTTTGATTGTGTCGTAATTTTTTTTCTTTATATAAATTTTATACAAATGGACTTGACATTTTTATTTTATGGTGTCTGTCTTGGTTACTCATTCTTAAAATCGAACAGTGTTAAAACCGATTCCATAATAATTGTTAGTATATAAGCGTTTATCAAATATGTCGTCGACACCGTCTTTCATAATTCTGTCAAAGTGAACTAATAACTATTGTTTTTTTAGTAATATAACTAAATCTAAATTTTAACGAACAAAACTATTTTGTACACATTTTTTTTGTTAAATAAAAAATGTGATACAGTTCTCTAAATTAAAGCTTGTATTTTAACAAAATCGTTTCTTTTTTATTAATTTACAATTCTAACCTCTAAAATGGACCCAAAACTGCAATATTAATTTACTTTTTTTTTGTTATTTTCCTTTTAAAAATATATGTTTTCTACAATTTTTTTTTGTCTACCATATTTAAATTTTCTACATTTACAACTCAAAAATCGTTAACTAAAATTTCTCAAAATGGACTTTACTAATTACAAATATTGGTGTTTAATTAATGGACCATACAATATTAAAATATAAGTTATTTGTATGTTTTTGTTTTTTTTTAATGACGTAATACTGTTTTTTTCATTTAAGTTTAAAGTTAAATGTCATGTATTTATAGAATTGTTGTGCACCAGGTATGGGTTATGTTTAATTACTGTTGCTTCGAGATTCTCTTATTTATAATTCCAGAACTTAACTAGAACTAAATCTTGTAATAAATGGGTCGTTACTTGACGAATATCCATTGTAATTATTAAATTAAACAGATTCTGATTTCCATAACAATATTTTAATTATTGACTATAAGTTCTTTCCTCAAAAAAGTTATCTCGTTTATGAGAAAGGAATTGTGTTGCATAGGTTCATCTTACAAGTGACAGTTATTGATCTAAATTGTTGAAAAATGAGAACATATCAGATACGTAGGAACTAAGAGTTAGTTTATTGTATAACACGAAATTGATCAAATGATGTTGAAACGAAACAGATCTCTTCATGGGGCTACATACGATCTGATGTGTGGAATCGATAGTTTGAGTAAACTAGATGTTTGTATAAACACGTCCTGATGTGGTGTCTGATTTCAGTTGATTTTTAACTTGTTTCATAAAAATAATGCAGTTATCATGTTTTTCCCTTTACCAAAGTTACTAAAAAGTTTGAATCACTTCGATTAGTGTCTCCAGAACAATTTACTTGATGGATTGGCTATATATTGAGTAGTCACACATGATGAACCTACATACAATCTGAAATTGAATTGTGTGAAGTCTTTTAGTTTTGAATTCTGAATAAAGGATAAAATAATTCTGTAGTGATTCAGGAGCGGCCAAACTGCAAACTCTCAAACAGTTCTAGAATTGTAAATAGAACAAACTCGATTTTGACTGGCAACCGGGATTTGTTTTCTATTTAAAAAATATATAATGCTAGGTTTGTAATTAAGAACATTAAAGATATTAAGAAGAGAAATTCTTTACAAAACATGCAAATTTTCACATGATTTCGATTTAGAATCACGCGCCCATACTTTTCCCAATAAACCTTTAACTTTTAAACTAGCAGATGTACGTGTACCACGATATTTTTTTGGTGAATTTTGTGGACTATCCGTATTGGCGGATGTTGTACCCCAACAATAGCCTAATGTTTTTGTTGCATCTTCGACTTCGCCATTTTGATTTGAGCCACCACCACAGGATGTTAATGCCGATGTAATTGTAGTACCAACACGGTTTGGTGATTTATTACGATTCTTTTTTGAACAACTGCGTTTACGAAATAAATCACGTGTTTTCTCGGGGTTTTCTAATTTTAAACGTATTTGTGTTAGTAAACCAACAAGTAATTCATCAACATTGTGATTGATACCAACTGATGTTTCAATGAATTTACAATCGTATTGTGTTGCAATTGCTTTTCCCTCTGTAAAAAAAAAAAAAATATTATATAATTCATATTATATATGCTTTTAAAAAAATTTACCCAATTGGGATGTAATGTCAAGGATTGTGTTATTGTTGCAAGTTGCACTATGAAAAGATTTCACAAAATATTTCAAAAGTATTTATATAATCATGAATAACAATAACAAATACTCTACATAACTAAATTCTGATATGAAAAAATTAACTCGTCAACCAGGATCGAACCTCGGGCCTCTGGATATCTAGTCCAGCGTGCTAACCGCTATACCAAAAAAGACTCTAACGTAAGAGCCAACCTTTTCATATCATTCTAATTTTTATTTTGACTGTATTATTTCTGTCGAAATTATTATTCATATATTTATTTGTGTATACTTAAGCGTCAACAATACAATGTTTGTCCAAATTGGATTTAGGTTACGTAAGACAAATTCTAGAAGACTAGCGTATACTTTATAGACAAATGTCATTGAACTGTTTAATTAAAATACTGATATGAAAAAATTAACTCGTCAACCAGGAATCGAACCTCGGGCCTCTGGATATCTAGTCCAGCGTGCTTACCGCTACACCAAAGACTCTGACGTTAGAGCCAACCTTTTCATATCATTCTTATTTTTATTTTGACAGTATAATTTTTCTCGAAATTATTATTCATACTGTCAAAATAAAAATAATTTGATTTGTGTCTTATTAATTTGGTTTTCAACAAAATGCTTCGGATAAAAGTTGTTTATTAGAGTTATACTAACAACTTTTATTCGAAACTTTTTTAACCGAATGAATAAGGCACAAATCAACTACAAAATTTTGAAAAATTTGTATTGGACCCTGAAATATTGTCACAGTTTGTGTGGATCAGTCAATTTAAAAATAAAGAGAATGAAACATATGAATGTTTCCCTCACTTGATTGATTGATTGATTTATATCGGGGTCTAAAACAATTGCACTTCGACCTTATGGTCCATTGTGCTCCCCCTTCCACTTCATTCCGACGAGATTCGCTTCTCCCATATGTTGGCAATAGCCAGGAGCTTGCTTATCAGGTCTTCCTGAAGGTTCATATATTCGGGGTGAGATGCACCGAATATCTTGTATCTGCTGGAGGTTCGTAGTCAAAGATAATGTGGCTGGATGTTTCTTCCTCCTCGCCACACAATCTGCACACAACGACCGTTACGGAGTCCCATTGTGTGTAGATGCTTCCGCAGGGGATAATGCCCGGTAATAAATCCGGTAACCCTCCGCAGTTGCATCCTGTTCAGCCTAAGTGCTTCGAGAGATAGCCTTTTTGTTGCACTCTGAAGCAGTAGCTTCCCGAGCTCTTGCCGCGGTACTTTTTCCCAGTGATCACGGTGTTTAGCATTTGACCACACGTTGATCACCTGTTTAAATGCAGTCCTTGGAATTCCTAAAATAGGCTCTGAACCAGTGAAGGGTATTCCGACTCCCTTCTTTGCTAAGGTATCTGCTTTTTCGTTTACTTCGAAACCACTGTGACCCGGCACCCAGATCAATTTAACATTGTTCCATTTTGCCAGTTCCAGAAATTCCTCCAGACAATCCTTGACTACCCTTGAGGTGATCTCAGTTCCAGACAAATTTTTTAAAGCAGCTTGACTGTCCGAAAGAATACATACGTTCTGGTTTATGTAGCCTCCACGTAGGTTCTCACGGACGCAAGCCAGTATGGCGCAGACTTCTGCTTGAAAGACCGTGGCATATTTCCCCAAGTTGAGGCTTATGTTGACCACCCCGGTCCCTTCTTCAGTTTTGGATCCGTCTGTAGTTGCATCTTACTCGTGCATATATACGTATCGTCGTTATTGTCCATAGTCTGTCGTGTCAGACGTGTATTAGAAATGACAATATAAAATGCGTTTATGTTTATCCAACTGATAGCTGTTGTATTTAGCTTCTACGATTCATCCTTGATATGGTACAAATCAAATTGATTTTGGTAATAAAAATATAATTTAAAATTTTACCGTCTGTTGTTACAACTCTGGATCGAACCAAATCAGCTTTGTTTGCAACTAATATGACAGCTTTTGATGCAACCAAACCACTTGTCCATAATGTAGCTAATGCACGCTCGGCAACTTCTAGACTTCCACGATCGGCACAACTATAAACAACACAATACGCTTGTGGTTCTTCACCAGCATTGTAAGTTCCTGTCACATTGTCCGGCTGAAAATTAAATAAAATTTCTCAAATAAAATTTTAATTTTTAAGTTGGATAGAAAATTAATTAACTGGTAATTGTAATTAGTTTATTAATTGTTAAGTTGAGTATAAATTAGCTTATTTGGAAGTTTTTTAAAATTGTTTTCTTGTAAACATACGTTCTATCTGTTCATTATTAGTATGGTTGCCTTTCGGTTATATTATATCAACAGAAGTGACTAGCGTTTAAAAAATTTGACATTTAAGTAATAGATGTGTATGATTTTTCATGTCAAGCTTTTGATGTCAAATAATGTTATCAATGTTCAGACATATTACTTAAATTTCAAAGTGAGTAAACGCTAGCCACTTCCGTTGGTATAATATAACCGAAAAGCAATCATATTAACAATGGATAGATAGACGTAAGTTTACAAAAAGACAATTAAAGTATGTACATAGTAAATAAACAAAAACTAATAATACATCGACATAAAGATAGTGAGAAATCATATGCATTCCACCATCATAGCAACTCGTGGCTCGGATGTAGAGCGTTGGTTTAGAATGCCAGAGGTCGTGGGTTTGATTCGCCTCCTAGATGTGTATGATTTTTCATATCAAGCATTTGATGTCAAAAAATTTTATTTAGAAGTAATTATTTACTTATAGTTTTGAGGCTTAAAGATCTATTGATCACGAAAATTACCAGTAGTAATTTTTGTAAGCATTGATAAAATTTTGTTGAAGCAAAATATCCTGACGTGATATCGAAGGTAGAAGTCATTCAAATTTCAGAATTAAGTTTTGTATTGCTGTACCTTGCAGAAAGAAATAAACCTTCGCATAAAATCGCTCCTCCGAAAATGGACTCTAGCAATGTTTCAAGTTTTTCGAATTTCCTCGAAAAAGGATAGTTTTAAAAATGATTTTCTTAAAACTTCCCTCACTAGTTTTGCCTTTTTGAGATTTACATTAAAAAAAAAACCTATTATTTTGAGTTAAGGGTGTGAAAACGTATAAATCTTGTTCAAGATAGATAGATTGTAGAGGCTGCCCTGAACGTGCTACACTTCGACCATAAGGTTCATTGTGATGCCTAAGGATGTGAGGATATGAGTGGAGTGGAAGGAATTTTTGTGTATAGGCTAGGAATTAGTAGGATTTGCGGCTGTAGCCGACTATGATAGGCACTATGCCGATATTCATCTGGAGTTCGTGAAGGAAACTGCAGAAAACCTTCTCAAGCATAGTTACTTCGTTCTTGTCCATACGCCGACAGTTTAGTCAATTAACCGCCTCCTTTTTTTCTTCTTTTTCTGAATAATTGACAAACTGTCGATGTCGGGATTCGAACCGATAACCTTCCAGTTTCCGAGTAGGCATACTGCGCAGACATAGCGCCTTAGATCACTCGGCCACTTGGAGTGGTAATCTTGATCAAACCTATTATTGTCTGGTCCGGTTGAACGATTTCAACCAAAAGCTCAATTGATATAAAAATTAAATATCAAACTCCAATGTGATAATTTATTCTGTTTTGGAGATATATGGTTTTACTGTTTTAGAAATCAGTGACATAATCTAAGGACAAAATTGTCGTTTCTAATCCCATTTTTTTATTTAAAAAAAAAAAATATATATATAGGTACAGACGATATGGAGGTTGTGTAGCTGTTCGATCAGAATGTTTTAAATGTAAGTTTGTATCGCGAATAATATTATAATAACCTTTGATAACCTTATTTTAAACTAAAAATTTCCTGCAACAATGACTTTTGTTGCGATAACGTGTTTGTGGTGAATAACTTTATAGCCCAGTGAAATAGTATACAAAAATGAGCTTACTACTTCAAAAATACACGTGGAGATTTTCCCACGGAATTATCTTCGTTTTGGCACTATAAAAACATGGCAAAAAGTCCATAGCGAAATCATGCGTGCAAAAAAAAACTTTTAAATCAGTTCAGTTCGATCAATCAAAAACAGAGGGCAGTTACGTTAATAATTAACTGACTAGTAGAGGCAAAGATTACAATATACATAGAAGCTCATAAGTACGATTTTTGTGTCACTAGAAATTGTGAATTGTGAGCGTGACCGTTAGATGACAATAGCTGTTCGATTTCGGTATTTAGTGCCATTAGCAGCACAACCAACTGCTTTCTTTGTGTATATTGTATCCGACCAAAAACATAAATGTAAGAAAGAGCCGGGTTTTCGGGAAAATTTTATATAACGCGGCAAGTTTTTTTTTCTGATGAGTTCAAATATTTTAAAACTTGCCGCGTTATATAAAATTTTAAAAACATACTAAGGGAAAACTTACGAAATAAATTTCAATAAAATTTTTTCTTACATTTAATCAATTTACCCCTCATTAATTTTTTTTAGTTAATAGTTTACCGAGCTATTTACTTTGTAAATAGCTCGGCTCTTTAATGGGATATCATCACTTTTTAAAGAGCAACTATTATATGAAGTCTAGAGCTATTTACTTTGTAAATAGCTCGGTTCTTTCTTCCATATCATCACCTTTTAAGAAGCAACTATTATATGAAGTCTAGAGCTATTTACTTTGTAAATAGCTCGGTCCTTACTCTCATATCATCACTTTTTAAGAAGGAACTATTACATTAAGGATTTTCTCGAATACTCGGCCCTTTCTTACGATATATACCCAGCCCCGGATCTACGATTTTTGCGCTCCAGGGCAGAAACTTGATAGTGGCGCCCCCTCTCTCCAGCGTTTGAGATAAATTGTTTAAAAAAAATCACAAATATATAATGGGTGGCATTTTTTGTGACAGGGCGAATACGAACTCTATGTACTCTTTATATAAATTTGCACTCTTTATTATCTATTAACTAATAACTTTTCCATTTGTGTAAAATAAAATTAAATATAGGAAACAGATTTACATATAACCAGAAAAGACGACAGACAATCAAGACATTTATTCAACCTTTAGGTCTCACCATTCTTTTCTCTCTAATCTTGCTACAGCTCTACACGGCGTGCTTTCTTTTCTGCGAAAGAATCTGTTATCTCATCAAAGCCCGCCTCAAAGGCAGTATAATTTTCAATGGCTAGGATCGCGAGGCCAAATAGACGTTCCTGACTCATTGTTGAACGTAGATGACTTTTAATTATTTTCGGTTTGCTGAAGCTGCGCTCACAGCTTGCAGATGTCGTAGGTAATGTGCAGTATATTCTTAAAGCTATACTTACATTACGAAACGCTTCTTGCAAGTCATGCTTGCATAGATGTTGTAACATGTCGAATGCACTCGAATGCACGGGAGTTTGTATTTAAATAATTTATTAATTTTATTCATAATTAAAGTTTTAAAATCAAATGAATAATTGATAAAACAACGTGCGCTGGATGCTAGTATCTTTGTGAAACAATTTTTCAAACATTATATTATGATTTTGGCGCCCCCTGAAAGTGCCGCCCTAGATCCGGGGCTGTATATACCACGTGAATGTCTTACGGGGCGACATAAACCTGAAGTTATTGGACGGCACATTTTGACCCGTTTAAAATTCAGTTTAAAAGTTTCTTGCAAAGTTACGAAAATAGTTTCTCAACCGTATTTCTCGAGAGCTATTGGTCCTACGTGAATTTTGTATGGAGCCATATTTTGTAGAATTAGCTTAAAAATAAATGTGAAAATAACAACTAACTGAGTTAATTGCTTAACTACCCAGTATTTACTGAATTTATGTAAACAAGTTTATAACAAAAGTTGTTTATTTAAAAAAAAAGAATATTTTTTTTCTTTACATTTTTGTTCTATCTCTTACGGTTTCAAAGATGGGCAGTGCTGCCCATTTTGCCGAAACATGGTTCGATTTTGCTCATTTACGAACTTGACCTTACTGTTTAGCTCTAGTACATACACACAAAATTTCAATACGTTATCTCTTTTTGTTTTTGAGTTATCGTGTCCACAGACGGACAGACGGCCATAGACATACAGACGGACGGACATGCGGAAACGAACTAATTAGATAAACTGGATAAGACAAAAATCAACTATAAAATTTTGAAGAAAGAACCCTATCTTTGTGGCCCATAATACAATGACCAAAATACAAAAATATTGTAAAGAAACTTTCTTAAGTAACTACCAAACCGCACTCGAATAATTTATTTCGGTTACGACAGTTTTTTTGCTAGTGGCTCTTAGATTGCGTTTATAGTAAGAAAAAAGTGTTATCGATTTTTATGTTAAATAAAACCTATTTTGACAAAATGGAAACCCGACTTCAAAAATCAAATATTCTATAACAAAAAATGCACTAAAAAGTAAAAAACTAATTGCATATTCTTGTGCCAATTTTAGTTCACCTAAGCACAAATTTTTAAATATATATGTACAATTATTGTTATTTTTGGAGTCGGTGTCAGCATAGAGAAATTCACATAACTTTTGGACACCGCCTCCAAAAATAACAATAATTGTAGATATATATTTAAAAATTTTTGCTTAGGTGAACTAAAATTGGGAAAAGAATATGCAATTATTTTTTTACTTCTTAGTGCATTTTTTGTTATAGAATATTTGATTTTTGAAGTCGGGTTTCCATTTTGTCAAAATAGGTTTTATGTCTCGCTTTTTAGTGACTTTGAAGTTCCATAACTTGGTGCCAATGGGACCAATGGGAAACCAAACCCTTTAAAACAAAAAATTCAAAATCGGTTCATAAATGACGGAATTCTGAGGTGACACACATAAAAAAAATAAAAATACAGACGAATTGAGAACCATCCTCCTTTTTGAAGTCGGGTTAAAAAAACAAACAAGTGTAGTGTATTTAAATTTAAAAAAATTATAATTCAATGTTTTTTTAACGTCATGATCTATTTTTAAGTTTATAGAAATAAACTCATTAATATTCATGTTTTGAAGAAAAAAAAAGTAAGTAGTTTAGTAAATAATAGTAAATTTAATAGTAAATAGTTAATAGTAAATTTTTATAGGAACTTAATTTTATCAGAATACGAAAGATAATAAATTCCATAACTTCTGCATTATACAGATAAAGATGATAGAATTGAGTCAATCTGACCTCTATACAGGGTGTCCCAGAAGTAGTCGAGTTCCATAAGAGGGTAGGTAGAGGGTACGATTTTGGAACGAAAAGTTCTGAGACATTTTTTTATTAGACGCACCGTTAATTAATTATTAATTAATTAAGGAAACTAGTTTGAAACCAGAATTGCAAAAAGTGCATTTTTTTGATAATTCATTTCTGATTTAATTATCAATTTTTGGAAAAATGTATTACTTAAATTTTTCAAATTATTAATTCCTTGAAAAGGGCATTAATTATATTTTTTTAATTTTTTGAAAAATGTAATAAATAAATTGTTTTAATAATAAACATAAAAAAATGCGCAAATTAAATTCGTTAAATTATAAAGTTTTCTAAAAAGTGCATTAATTAAATTATTTTATTGATTGCATGAATTTCTCTATGCTGACACCGACTTCAAAAATAACAATAATTGTACATATATATTTAAAAATTTTTGCTTAGGTGAACTAAAATTGGCACAAGAATATGCAATTATTTTTTTACTTTTTAGTGCATTTTTTGTTTTAGAATATTTGATTTTTGAAGTCGGGTTTCCATTTTGTCAAAATAGGTTTTATTAAATAATCTACTATCAACCACTTTAATTGTATCCATTAATCTTAATAGTATAACATGAAAATAAATAAAAACTATATAAATTTATTAATACTTTTTTTATTCTTTTAGTGTCCTTCAATACTCATTTGATTAATAATTATTTTTAATAGTTTTTAATCAAAATTTTTTTTATAATTTGTGTTTTCTTCTTTCTCTATGCCCTGCTTTTTCCTTGACGTATGCCATTTATTAATAAAATTGGGCTTGCAAATACTAAAATCATATCAGATACGACACTGAATTTTGATCAGACTAAAATTGTGACCGCTAGAGAGTGATTTATGTAGTCTAAGGAAATTCGCTAAGTTGTAGCAGCTCTTGCGTAACCAATTATTTTACTTCTATCCTACCATAAAGAATGCCGCATGCCGCAGCTACCCTTTGGTACTTGGGACACGCTCGTAAACATGAAGATAATGCACATTATTTATCGCTTAAAAATGTTGATAGACGAACGATGCATGGAGACTATATATAGGAGATCTAACTCAAACGAGAAAATTGACAAAATATGGCAACGAAATGGTAGAAGTTATATTTACTTTTTAAGCCGCTAGGGTCACTAGTTGTTAATAGGAACTCATCCGTACCGAAGTGAAATACCGTACGTTTAGTTTACATCTTCGCATAGCAGATCTCCCACGAGTATGAGAGAGTAGATATGTATACATTAAGCAATGTGTATGAAAAGGAGGTTTTAATGTATACATATGCACTCTCTCATACTCGTGAGAGATCTGCTATGCGAAGATGTAAACTAAACGTACGGTATAGTATAATAAATAGAAATGAAGTAGCCAAAAGTAACTAGTTTTATTTCGAAGTGATTATTTTGTAGTATGAAATTTGTTTAAAAAAATTTATTAAATCAAAAACTGTTTAAAAAACATTTAAAATGGGAAGAGTATGTGCAGTAGACAATTGTAAAAGTGGTAGTGCTTGTGACAATAAGCAACGGGATCAATTGGGTTTAAAAAACCAGGACTTTTTAAAGTACCAAAAGCGAGTATAAATATTCCAAAATTAATTAAATTGTATGACATTATATTAAATATTAATTTTCAGCATTATTATTAATAAATAAAACTTTAATTTAATATCTGATTCAATAATTTATTTTCATTTTTACAATTCCAACATTACAGGTTACTATTTAATTATTTAATTATTTGATGTTTTATTTTTTATTTTTATGTAATTATTTTGCAAATTTTAATTATCAATTCAACTTGGAAAATAATTTTTATAATACTATAAATTCGTAATGTTTTGCAATTAAAACTCGCGCCTTATACTCTCTGTTCTGTTTCCGGTGCCGAAGGAACAGAACTGACATCTTATTTTTGCCAATTATTTGTTTACATGGAGTTATGTATCCTTGTTTAGTGTCTATGGATGCAAGAATGAGCATTGATGTCTTGGTTAACGATAATTATAAATGCTATGAAATAAGTTCAATTTTTTTCATTCGCTTATTTGCGAGGGCACCACACACAGATAAGATGCTAGTCATGTTCAAGCTGTTGATCCTGGATTACGTTAAGGCCGGGTCACAGACCCTATTCAGTCACGCAAAACGAACATATAAGCAGGCCAGAGGGGAGACATAAGATGAATTGCTTGTATAAATATATACACACATATAGATATATACACACATATTGATTCCCGATTTGTGACTTTCCAGGAGTGGTAGCCATTGAGAAATTTCACCATTTTTTGAACTATACATTTACCGGGGTTAGATTCGAATTCACCGAAAATTTTGTCCCATTCGGTATGTGCGGGGTCATTTCAGATTTAACAATTGTAAGTACATCTTCTTCATATAAGTTGAAGAATCTGTACGCGCGAGGTATTTTTGTGGAAATAGTTTTTTATATGATGCCATAAAAATTTATTATGGTAGAGAATCAGCCAAGTAGCCGAGCGGTCTAAGGCGTCATGTCTGCGCAGTATGCAGTACTTGGAAACTGGGAGGTTATAGGTTCGAATCCCGATATCGGCTGTTTGTCAATTATTAAGGGGAAAAAAGCGGTGGCGGCTAATTGACTAAACTGTCGGCGTATGGACAAAAACGAAGTAACCGGCTATGCTTGAGAAAGTTTTCTGCAGTTTCCTTCACGAGCTCCAGATGAATATCGGCATAGTTCCTATCATAGTCGGCTGCAGCCGCATATTCTACCAATTACTAGTCTACTCATAAATTCCTTCCACTCCACTCACATCCTCACATCCTAAGGCATCACAATGGACCTTATGGCCGAAGTGTAGCCCGTCCAGGGTAGCCTTTACAATCTACCTTTATGGTAGAGAATCAAATCTCATTACTTTCTCATTACTCCAGACTCCAGAATGGTAATAGGTGTTGATAAATAGAAGTAATAAACACTTGTTTGCCGCTTTTCTTAATGTTTATACAATGTTATAAAAATGTAAAGTAATTCAAATTGTATTCAAATTCAAATTCTATTATTGTATTATTATTTTTCTGTATAATAATACATAAGTTTATTTCACACGTGCATAATACACACGCAATATAGGTTTTTTTTTTGAATAATTTATGTAGAAAAAAATAAGGTTGAATAAATACTATTCGTATAGGGTTCTATAGTGTTAATATTTTTCTCTGATGACCCAGCAGTAAGAATATCCTTTCTTCTACCGAATCACTGCAGCATATATCAAGTATAGGTGATGGCCATTAATGGAGGCATCTGAATGGTTAAGAATAGTTCATTCTTAACCATTCAGAATGAACTATAACGTGTAGTGACGTCTCTATCCTCACCGGTAGTCAAGCAGCAATAAAATCCCTGAGTTTGGTATACGTGATGCTCAAGGGCAACCTTCGAATGCTTAGCCTCTCTAAATAACTTGGTGAGTAGGTTCAATGTGCAACTGGGTGCCAGGCAATGGGAACACTCTGGAGAACTGTAGAGCCGACGAGCTGACCAGAAATAGTACAGAGCTGTCAGACACGAGCATCACAAAACTTCAAGGCATACCTTTTGTGAATTTGAAAACTACCCCTGAAAGAAATTATATTAGGCAAGGTCAATATACGGTAGTGGGAGGTACTTGTTGTGATACTACCAGGTATATCTGACAGAGTACAATGCTAAATGTTCCGGCGATATCATCTCTCAACGAAGATCATCTACACGCAACGTTATAGCGGTCATCACAGGACACTTGCTGGGCGACAGACTTGCAGAACGTCTGAGATTGCCAGTGCATTACCTCTGTCTATTGCAGGAGCTGTCACTGTGAAGAGGAGATGATAATACACATACTCTGTCACTGCTCAGCTCTTATTATGAAAAGACTCACCCTTTTGGCCCAATAACTCTTTGATGACCTCTCTGTGGAAAAGTCTACTGACGTCAAATCCCTCCTGCTGTACTTGAACAGTTCCAAATAGTTTAAGGTGTAGTAACAAGGATGAGTTTCAGTGTCATAATGAACGGTCTAAGTGTGTCCCATCCAGGGCAGCCGATATTAGGGCCAACGCACACCAAAAGAGCAAAATTGCTTAGTCAGTTAGTAGTCAGCTTAGTTAGTCAGCCTAATAGCTTAGTTAGTCAGCCTAACACTGTTTTGTTAAAATCGAACATAGGAAATTACATTGCAAACGCACACTGATAAAAATACGTTTTGTTTTGACTAATGTAATTTCCTATGTTATATTTTTAACAAAACAGTGTTAGGCTGATTAACACTGTTTGAAGCAGTTTTGCTCTTTTGATGTGCGTTGGCACTAACGCAACCTTACCTAACCTTATATCTGTTGAGAATCGCAGATCAATTTTTGACGACTTATACCTAATTCTATTAAAACTAAAAGTTTATATTTACAAAAAAACTACAATACACGTTTTAATTACAAAGTACACGCTTTGACAATTTTCTTATATTTTGCTTTTTTTTCGGTGCGTTATTTTTTAACAAAAGTATATATTTTCGTCTTTTTGAAATTATACATTTTCGTCTTTTTGAAATTATACGTATTATAAATACGTATTTCGACAACAATGTAGTCATCATCAGTATAAATTAGCTAGTCGTAACTTACTCTTTGACAATTAGAAATAGATAGAAAGTCGAGATCAATAGACAAAAATAAAAATAAATAGAAAATTAACTACATTGAAATATACTAGATTTAAAATATAATAAATTTTAAATTATATTGAAATAACTCTTGTTAAAATTTCTTTCATTCACATTTATTCCTGTTACCTTACTCTTATTAAAATTACTCTTATATTGTCTCAGGATATGTTACTCGTCGCTAATTTGGTGACAATTTCACAATCTTTCTTGGTTTTACTCTGCTTATATATGTTTGCCTGACCTTGGTTATCCACTATCCATTACCCAAAAATGTGAATGAAAGAAATTTTAACAAAAGTAATTTTAATATAATTTAAAATTTATTATATTTTAAATTTAGTATATTTTAATTTAGTAATTTTCGATTTATTTTTATTTTTGTCTATTGATCTTGACTTTCTATCTATTTCTAATTGTCAAAGAGTAAATTACGACTAACTAATTTATACTGATGATGACTACATTGTAGTCGAAATGCGTATTTATAATACAAAAATACTGATCTAGGTAAAGGGGGCGAATTTGAAATTTTATTTCAAAAACCTAGAGTTCTCACTAATTATCATTCGATAATATAATGTTTAAAGTTCGCGTAATTTAACAGAGCTTTCACAAGATTTGGATTTTTTTTTGTGACATATTTTCGTATTTCATTAATTTCGTATTTCATTAATTACATTCATTCACAAACTTTTAAATCGATACGCAAATTAGAGGTGGGTGTAAAGTCAGTTGCACGATTTGCTATATTATGGCAAAACATTGATTTTATGAAAAAAAGTCTAACAAAAGTGGTTTGTTTTAAAAAAATTTTTTGAATTTAAACCTTTCTACTATCTCTCAAAGTTTTAGAACACAATGAATTTCAATTTAGTATCTCTTTTTGTTTTTTGTCTTGATGGGCAGACGGCCGGACAGATGAATATCTGGAAATGGAGTAATTATAACATTTTATAAACACTAATACCTAACTTTTTTTGCCATCAATATTTTAACAACAAACTTGGGATGAAAGTTGTTATATACTTTTAAGGAGGTATGTAATCCCAATACAAACCCCTAAAAATGCATAATTGATTTTCGAATAATACGTATTATTTTCGAAAAAAAATTGCAACACAATGGCATTACTCATAATATATATTATATATATATATATATATATATATATATATATATATATATATATATATATATATATATATATATATATATATATATATATATATGTATATATATTTTAATGAAATTCTCACAATGAATTTAAATGCATTTTCATTAGATTTTCTGATTATTTTAACTATTAAATATTCATAGAATTTGTCACGTTATGAAATAAAGAATTTACCTTAATATCTAAATTAAAATATATTTGTTACTTCGAATCCAATATAGTCCAAAAAAATTAAACATTCAAAATTGTACCAGGATAATTTTCATACCCGGCATGTATAATATACCAGGGTGTATTAAGTTTAGCCCGGATTTTTTAACGATGGAAAATATTGATTGCAGAAAAAAAATTTTGATATAAATATTTCTAAAAAGTAAGATGGAGTTCATAAATGGGCAAAATAGGACCACCTTTCCCCCCTCCAGGAGGGGAAATATCCATCGTAGAAACAATACAAGAGATAGACAAAAAATTAACCTTTTGTAAAAATAAACAAATAATGTGTGGAACTTATTTTTTCGTTATTTAAACAATTAACTCAGTTAATAGGTATTTTCACATGTTTTATTTACATCCTAATCCGAGGTCTTTGATAATATGCGAACCATTCTATAGACATCTCATCAAATTATGTTCGCGTGAAGTATTTCGAAACGGTAAATAATATATGCTACAAATTTGTAGCTGAGATAATTTGATACAAAAATAAATGTAACAGTTATTTGTAGGTGAAACCATTCCACAGCTGTCGATTCTTACGAAAATTATCGAAAAAGGGTTATTTACTAACTAACGAACAATTAAAATTAAATGCCTAAGGTAACTAACATATTTAATTGAATGAGGATTAATGTTGGTCAAAACACTTTCGCATAGAACTCATTATTTTTAACCAATCAACCAATTTTGAAATATAAAAATAATTGCTGTTTGTGATCCTTAAAAGATAGACATATACTATCGCGGACTTTTCTGTATACCTACATCTCTTATCTGTAGTACGTTGATTTGATGTATTTGTCGTAATTTGGGTAAATAACTTCCTACCCAAAAAGTACAACTGGGTCAGCCAGCTTAAAGACATTCTAAGTAAAAACCGGGACGGCGCTTACAATCGAATCAGATCTTCAAACGATAAAAAGAGAAATACCAAACGTCATATCCAGGTACCTGAGCTTATATATAATACGAGATAAAGAAAGAATCTTAGTTGAAACTTCCCCCTTCCCTTGAGTCCCCTACATGAAGACACCTGCCCTTATCTAAAATTAAATATCAATTTCAAGAAGGTAAAACTGATCAGCTAACTGAGACTTTCAGGAAATCGTACAGTCAAAATAAGTGCTAACAGCTGTGTATACAATTGAAAACAAACCGATCTGTGTGAGATATGTAACCAAAAAAAGCCCGAAACAATAATACACTTCCTGCTACAATGTCCAATATATCAACCTTCCAGAGAATCCTTCATAAACCAATACACTAACATGAAAAACGATATTGAAACTAACTTCATGGAGCTTCTCACCAACTTAACACCAAACAAAATACACCAAATATATAGCTACGTTTGTGAAGCATTTAAGATGAGGAGCTTTATACTAGAAGAATGAGATCATTGAGATGACCAACTATCGAAATAATTCGATATTTTTTAAGCTTATTAAAATGGATAAATTGAACTCATTTAACAATAGTAGATTGTTGACTGTTATTATAATAAAATTTCAAATTCGCCTCCTTTACCTAGATCAGTTTTTTGTATTATAAATACGTATTTCGACTACAATGTAGTCATCATCAGTATAAATTAGCTAGTCGTACTTTACTCTTTGACAATTAGAAATAGATATAAAGTCGAGATCAACAGACAAAAATAAAAATAAATAGAAAATTAACTAAATTAAAATATACTGGATTTAAAATATAATAAATTTTAAATTATGTTGAAATTACTCTTGTTAAAATTTCCTTCATTCACATTTATTCCTGTTAATTTTACTTTTTTATTAAAATTACTCTTATATTGTCGCAGGATATGTTACTTGTTACTCACCAAATTAGTAACAAGTAACATATCCTGCGACAATATAAGAGTAATTTTAATAAAAAAATTTCGCATCCGCAACATCCCTGATTCGTAACTCATTGGTGATTAATCTATGAAATGGGCTTTCCAAATCGAGGATATGAACTAGACCAGTTTCGTTTGGCCAAACAGGAGTAAAAATTTTTTTTTCAATTATCTCAAAAACTAAACACAGTCATTAGCAAAATAATAATAAATTCAATTTTAAATGAAAATGGTCAATTATACTTTTTTCGAAAGTCCATTTGGTAGTTTCGGAAAACCTCCATTTACGGTTACGTTTTTCCACATAGATCGTTGGAATATGTAAAATCGTCATGGTGGGCGGCTTTGACTGATGATACACTCATTATTAATAATCTATTTCAATCCTAAAAAATCCTATTTTATGTAGGCCACATGTGAATACAACATATTATCCAACAAAGAAAAATCAAATATTAAATCTCAATGGTACGATTCAAATATTTTCCCAATACACAACGCCATGCGTAGGCATTGGTTGGAAATTTTTGTATACAGATGAGTCAAAAGTCATGGAGTTTTTTTGAAAGGATGGACATTTTTGCACCTGACCCACCTTTAATTAGATATTCATTAAATAAAGTAACCAATTAGAGAAGGGCGTTAATGGAATAAGAAATGGAGGGGAAATAAACGCAGCGGCAGCAGAGAGACGTGAGGGGAGTGAGCTCTCAATTCAATGAAAATTGAATGATTCATTACACCTAAAAACTACATTTTTCGTTAAAAAATTTAAGCAACGAATCGCCAATAATTTAGCTCACTAAAATATTGAAAAAAAATTATACTTATTAAATAAATGAATTTATTAATGTTTTTTGCACTGATCAAATCAATTGCAATTTAGACTAATTTTCAACTTTTCGTTAAGTAAATTGAAGGTTTTCAAATATTGAGAAGTTTTTGATTTCAGTCCGATTATTGATGTCTGAGTTTTTATAAGATCTTGAATTTTTGAGGTCCTAAAAATCTATCCTGACTATCTTTATGATAATCCCAAAAATATTTTTTTAAAGAATTTTTACACTACTGTACCGATCGATTCCAAAATCTAATCAGCTCTTAACTTTAAAAAAACAACGTCAATGCCGCCGTAAAATTTCATCGTAAGAAATCTGATAAAAACTGAATAGTTCAGCTAATTTGTTATTTCGGGAAAAAAAGGAAAATTTTTTTTCCAAAATTTTTTAAAATTCTACTATAAAACCTGTACCGGATTTGAAACGCATAAGGTTGACTCGCTCTACGTTAGTGGTGGGGAGATCTCGCTTCCCTCAAGTATATCTGCTGTCGCTGCGTTAATTCCCCACCATTTCTTTTTCCGTTAATGCGTTTCTCTAATTGGTTACTTTATTTAATTAATATCTAATTAACCGTGGGCCAGGTGCAAAAATGTCCAAGAACTTTTCATCTTGGAATTTCATACCCTATCCACCCTTTCAAAAAACTCCATGACTTTTGACTCACCCTGTACATAATACAAAATAAACAAATCGTAAAAAAAATATATACGCAAATTTTTCTGAATGTTAAGTTTATTTATTTTTGTTATTCATGATAAAATAAAAAAATCGTTGTATTTGAAAAAAATATATATACACAAATAATTGTGAAAAATATTAGATAGTAAAATGGTTTTCTCCATTTCGAACTGTCGAGTATTGTAGTAAAAAAATAAATATTCACGAGATTTGAATAGTTTTTTTCATGAAATATAACCATCAGAAAAAATAAAATATATTTTGGATTTGGTTTTTTCATCCCTTTTTCGTGACATAAGTATACCGTACCATGTGAAAAACGTAATGGGAAGAGTTTACTAGTTATTCGTATTAATTGGTTTACTAAATATCATTACAAGTTTTTATTGATTAATTATGCATCCGATATTTGAGAAAAATCATCAATTTTTTCATATCAGTATTTAATTTAATTAATAAATTCAATGACAATGAAATTTGTCGGAATATACGCTATAGTCTTCTACAGTTTGTCATACGTAACCGAAAGGAATTTGGACAAACATCGTTATGTTGACACGAAAGTATACACAAATAAACAAATATTATATAAATATCACTTCAACAGAAGTAAATACTGTCTAATAAATAAAAAAATTAGAATAATATGAAAAAGTTGGCTGTTGCATCACAATCGTCTTTGGTGTAGAGGAAGCATACTGGACTAGTTATCCAGAGGCCCGAGGTTCGATTCCTGGTTGACGAGTTAATTTTTTCATATCAGTATTTAATTTAATTAATAAATTCAAAGACAATGAAATTTGTCGGAGTATACGCTATAGTCTTCTACAGTTTGTCATACGTAACCGAAAGGAATTTGGACAAACATCGTTATATTGACACAAAAGTATACACAAATATTAAATAAATATCACTTTAACAGAAGTAAATACTGTCTAATAAATAAAAAAATTAGAATAATATGAAAAAGTTGGCTGTTGCATCACAATCGTCTTTGGTGTAGAGGAAGCATACTGGACTAGTTATCCAGAGGCCCGAGGTTCGATTCCTGGTTGACGAGTTAATTTTTTCATATCAGTATTTAATTTAATTAATAAATTCAATGACAATGAAATTTGTCGGAGTATACGCAATAGTCTTCTACAGTTTGTCATACGTAACCGAAAGGAATTTGGACAAACATCGTATGTTGACACGAAAGTATACACAAATAAACAAATATTAAACAATTTATTATGTTTCCCATAAAAAAATGATCATTTCGATATGGGGCTTATTAGGAACCAGTTTCCTTCACGAACTCCAGATGAATATCGGCATAGTTCCTATCATAGTCGGCTGCAGCCGCATATCCAACCAATTCCTAGTTTACTCACAAATTCCTTCCACTCCACTCACATCCTCACATCCTAAGGCATCACAATGGACCTGATGGTCGTAGTGTAGCCCGTCCAGGGCAGCCTTTACAATCTACCTCTATTAGGAACCAGGTCTCTCAAGAAGGCCCATTATAAAACTTTGTCAAATAAAATACAAATCAAAGTATATCAATATTATTCACTAAACAATCATTACAATTTATTTTTTCTTATTTAAGGACGTTCATGCGCTACACTAGAGTCAAATGAGTACTATCTTTAATAAAATTTATTTAGGATTTAAAAAAAGTTGTAAAGTATATAAAATAATCTTACAACTACTTATAACGTTTTTTTATCTGTCCTAAATATTTTAAAAGTATTTATTGTAAAATATCAGTAAATGTAAATTAGAAATTTATTTGACTTGATTTGACAGATCTGACAAGTTTTGTTATGACGTTCACAGTTTGTATTTGTATATTTATTTAATGTGCGCTGACGCCAGTTTTCAAAATATGGTGGCAAAAACAAACCTAACAAAACAGTTTTAATTTTATTAATTTTAACGTTTGTCAACACCATGTTTTTAATGCAATTATATAAACTGCATGTTTCAAAAAATATTTATAAAAATTATTTATTATGGTGGCTACTTTAATAATATAGTTATTATAATTTTAAGTACAAAAAAATTATGTGCACTGATAAGACTCAATGTTGAAGATTTGATTTTTAATTGATATTTAATTTTCGAAATGATCAATGATAGGTTTTAAATTTTTGAGGGAGGATAACTACATAATTGAGATTATCAATTCACTAAAAGAAAATTTTTTATCTACTATCAAGCCTCATGCATGAACGTCCTTAATATTTATTTATTTCGGACAACAATTCAGCCGAAAATAAGCTTTGTTAGGTATATAACACAAACTGCATTTATTCACTTTTTGAAATTTTTAATGAATATGGTGTTTTTGTTTTGTTTTTACTATTGGATCTTAATATTTAAGCTTGCCATCATTGGTAGCAGGCCGATTTTAGTAAATTTCCTGAAAGGAAATAGAGCTATTGGTTCCGTACCGAAGTCAAAATTTCGCAAAAATTTCTTCAAATGTCCATCGATCCTACCTAGTAGATGTCAAACATCACCATCTGTAAAATTTATATATATATCTATGGTGTCAGTAATCACTCTAATGATCACAGTTTTCATTTCATAGGAATGAAATTTGCTATTTGAGGCGCTTTTGGTAATCAAAAGGTCAAGTTCGTTAATGTTTAAAATCGAACAAGGGGAAAGGATTTAAAGGGAGAGGAAAACACAAAATTTGTCATATCTCCCTTAATATTCGAATAATCGAAAAATTTATAAGAAGTAAAGTTGTAGGTACTTAGTTTTACTGCAATTTTGTTTCTTATCATTTTTTCTGTTACACTAATATTTACAGAAATATTGATGATTTAAGATTGAAAATTAAATTCCTCACTATTTATGTACACATTAGAGTTTGCGCAAAAATGATAAGGTGATGATGTAGCAAACATGATTTTCAGCAACTTTATTCCTTACGCATTTTTAGATTGTTCTAATATTAAGAGAGATATTTTATATTTTGTGTTTTCTTCTTTCTTTATGCCCCCCTTTCCTCTTGACATATGTCATTTCTAAATAAAATGGGCCTTGCAAATACAAAAATTGTGACAGCCAGAAAGTGATTTATATATTCTAAGGAAATTCGCTAAGTTGAAGCAGTTCCTGCGTAACGAATTTTTATTTATTTCTTTTATGCTCGTAATAAGACCCACTTGATTGTACCCTAAGAAGGCCCCGGCCTTGTTAGAAGTATTCAAGTTAACTTTTTTTATTAATTAATTTCCATTAATTTTCGCTTTAATAGTATGTTTTATAAATAAAAGGTCAGGAAAATTCAAGTGAGAATTTAATATTCTATGCAGACAAAAACAGTTCATTTTACAGAGAAATGAAAATATTTTAAAATATAATGATAATTTTTTGTTTTAATGCAGTTTGTATTTTTAATAAACCTTAAAAGGTCCAGCCTATTTTCAACTGAATTGTTGTGCGAAATACATAACTTTAGTGATTAATATTGATATATTTTAATTTATCTTTTATTTGACAAAGTTTTATCATGGACCTTATTGAGAAACCCGGTTTCTAATAAGGGACAAAATCGAAGTTTTTAAAATTTAATTTTTTCTTGGAAACATAATAAATTGTGATGATTTTCTCAAATATCGGATAAATAAATAATCAATGTTTATTAAATTTCTATTTATTATTGTTTATTTCGCAACTTTTGCAAAAATTGGGCCTTATTAGGCACTAGTACCTTAGTCTATTTCAGTAAAGAAGATTCCAGTTAAGGTTGTTAAGAAAGTGGTGTCAACCAACATTAATGGTAAAGTTCGTGTAACTCGAAATACACGAATTCTAACCACATTAGAAAATTTTTTTAATTAATAATCAGTTATTAATAAAATTATTATTAAATTAAAAATAATAAAAAGAAAAAAATTATTAAAAATTCAAAAAAATTATTTTAACAATAATTTAATTATTATTATTCATTTAAATTTTTATTAATAATTATTTATTTAATTTAAATTGACGTAGATTCCCACCCCGGTCTCTTCTTCAGTTTTGGATCCGTCTGTAAACCAGACGATGGATATAGGGTGGTTCTCCTTCTGTCCACATGGCCCTATAACAGACTACAGTGAAAGGTTTTGAGAAGGAGTATATTTTGAGAAGCATATCTGTGCCCATTTCAAACGAACTCATTTCGGCCCAAACGAGGTATGAGATAACTGATGTTTCCACGACCCTTTCATGTCCAACCTGATTTTTTTAAATCCAGTTATTATTGCAAGACAGTCTACAGGTGCTGGATCTCGATTTAGCTATTATTAGAATGCTTAGCGGAAGCAGCCCCAGTATGACTTCCATGGCAGCTGTGGGTGTACTGCTCCAGTGATGCACAAACAGGCCAGTATTTGGATCCTGGATCGCTTTTGGCATGCTGTTATCTGGTTAGCTTTTGGCCACTACATTAGAGCTGGATCATGATCATGATCAATGATCAGTGGATCATTTTGGATTTTAGACCTCAGTCGTTTTCATATGCTCTCTTGCAAAGCATGAGAGAAGATTTGCTCTTATTTGAACTTAGTTTCCCTTGTGATCTGTAGCCTTTCACCTAAGAGGATGGGTGTCTTTATGTTATCTACCTGCGTTTTGCGTGTTAATGGAATTCGTGCGGTCTTACCAGGGTTTATTTTCAATCCCTGGTTGATACACCATTCCTGTGCGAATCTTAGAGCGTTTTGCATAAGCTCCGAGATTGTGCCTTCACTGGGTCCTTGGATTGCAATTACAATGTCGTCCGCATATCCCTGTGTGTAGTATCTTTTTGGGTTGAGGTTTGTCAGTAAGCTGTTTACTGTCAGGCTCCACAGGAGTAGGGATAAGACACCACCCTGCGGACATCCCATTATGGCTCTCACAGTGACAGACTCTCCAAGAAGGGAAGTTTGTATTCTTCTACCTATCCGCATAGAGTTATCTACCTACAAAAGGGGTCTTCTACTCCGTGCCGACTTGCAGAATCAACCATGGAATTGTAAGAGGCATTGTCAAATGTCCCCTCTTTGTCAAGAAAAATGCACATAGTAGTTTGTTTCCTTGCGAATCCCTCCTCAATCCTGTAAACTAGGTTGTGGAGGGCTGATTCACAGGATTTTTCCACCTGATACGCCTGCTGGTTGGCATGAAGCGGATTTCTCAACAATGCCCCCTGAGCCAAATGAAATCCTATTAGCCTTTCCATTGTTTTCAGTAGAAACAATGACAGACTAATTGATCTAAAGTTCGTTCCCGTGGAGTGCTTGAGCCTCCCCGGTTTTGGCAAGCAGGTCACTCCCACTGGCTCCATACTGTTGGCATATAACCCGTAGCTAGGCTTGCCCTGAATATATGACCAAGCAGAATTAAAAGATACTCTGCTTTTTTTGTAAAAGCACTGGATATATCCCATCTGGTCCCGGTGATTTATAGGGGTCAAATGAGTTTATTGCCCATTCGATCTTTGAGCGGTTAATGGTAATCATCGCTCTTCTCTAGTCCTCGCTTGTCGATAGGAGGCTTTGGTTAAACTGCTCTTGAGAAGACTTTTCATTGTCCACTGCCACCGAATCCGGAAAATTAATCCGGATCAGTATCTCGAGTGTATCCTTCGTGGTGGACCCGATGGTGTCAGCGGGTTTCTTCGCTAGGATACGAGTGCCAACCTTTCATGTGGTACCGTACATTAAGCGTGGTTCGACCTGCACTTGGAATATATTTTGCTAGTTTAATAAATTGAGATGAACACAAGTATAGTTTTTATTTCACATTGTTTTTTCTAAAACGTCTGATGCCATTCCTTTTTACTGTTGTTAAATAAACTAACTTTACCGTATTTAGAATTCCCGAACGGAAATTTATAAATGTTTTGTCTTGAAAATTTGCAGTAGTTGCATTTTTTTATACACTTTGTATATTCTGTAAATAAATAAAACATTTTCAGTATTTTTTTCTCATTGTATTGTGATTTTCTTCAGATTTACTTCTTTTGCTTCTGCATACCTACGTAGGTATAATAAATAATAAATAAAAAATGAACTTTTATTGTATAGTATCACATGATTTCCATGAGTGTGGTATAATTTATTCATTCTGATTCAAATAAAAGTATCTTTTTGTATTTACCATTAAGTTAGTTCATATACCATGATAATACTCCCAAATTTATTTTGCTTTGAATATATGATCGAAAATATTTAATGGATGGTAAATTCAAATAGTTTTAATACATTAACTGAAAACTGAAGCAAAAAATGAGTGTCTGAGTGTTAACCTTAGTGCCGGATTTACATAAAGGCACACGGGGCACAGGCCCATGGGCCCCCACAAAATAGGGGCCCCCACAACCTAATAAAAAATTAAATTTTAGAAAAAAATATAGTAAAAAAATTTACATGTATACTGGTTGGCCGTGATACTCCTCATAAATTTTCAGTAATAAATTTGTAATTGTAATTTGTAATCCCAACTTTAGGTTTCAAAAATATTAAAATTAGTAATATTTATAAAGTAATATAGATTTTCTGTAATGAAGAAGAAAGACATCTTTAGGTCTACGTCAGAACTTTTTTAATACGGTGGCTTGTGAAAAGTATTCCCCACAACCTGTATTCCCCACAACATTTTTTCAAATGACTTAAGTCGACTTACGTTATACTATGCCCCCTCATTGTATAGGGGGGGCATAGTATCCAAACATATAAAGATATGTGTGGTAGCTAAATCTACTATTGTGACGTAGCATGGCATACCTAGGCATAACTGGCATAAGCGTCTCTAGCGGCAAATCTCAAATTGACAACTCAGCGTGTCTATCTTGTTCGACGTTTCAAGGACGAGTAAGTATAGGCAGTGTTGCCAGATCCGATTTCTTAAAAAGCGGTAGATCCACCAAAATAAAGCGGTAGATTATGAAAAAAAGCGGTAAATTCAAAAAGTTGTCTTTGTATATAGAATATATATTATTTTACCATTTACATGCATAAAAAACTTAGTCTGTTTGGTACAATATAAAACTATTAACATGTACTGGTCTGTTACTGTAACGAAGGACACTCTCATAACAAAATCATTAATTACAGAACCATATTCCATTATTTCAAATAATGGAATAGTGTGTAATTACTGATTTTATATTTGTACGATTGGGAGTAAATTAATTATTATTATAAATAAATTGAAAACTGACACAAATTCAAAAATATTTTATTTACTCACAAAATTTCTAAAAAACTGGAGATTTAGAAAAAAATTAGTATTATGCGCGTATCTCTCGCCTCTCTATGTGTATATTTTTATACAGACTGTGTTGGACAGCTTTTCCTATAGTAAATCAATGTTAAATATTATTTATTACTAGCTGTCCGTCTGGTACTGTATGAAGTCAGTCAGTACACATATAAATAAAGTCAGTCAGTTATCACACAGCTATACTGTATGCGTATATTTGTTTGTTTGTCATTAAAGAGTGGGGATTTTGTGATGCACAATGCACATACTAAAGGTTACTTTCATCACATGTGTACTGACTGACTTCATACAGTACCAGACGGACAGCTAGTAATAAATAATATTGAACATTGATTTACTATAGGAAAAGCTGTCCAACACAGTCTGTATAATTACTGTCGTCTATTTGATATTTCTTTATGTGAAAATTGATCTTTGAAGTAACTTGTTGCGAGTAAAGTATTAAGGTTAATAATGAATCAAAGTGATCGGCACAAAGGAAAACGTGAATACCTTAGCGGCTCTGTCAAACGTAAGATATTAGAAGAAAAGAGAAAAAATGAGAATCAGCTTCTTGCGTGAGCTTTCTTCCAGTTTGGCGATAATCACCACAAAATACAAAAGTGGAATTCTTGAATATCAATGAAAAATCTGTCGTTCTTTACAGCTGCGAGACTTGAAGGAATACAAACCCAGGAACAAGGAAACTACAAACATTTTTGTAATGGTTTCTTTAAGATATTTTGAGTATCCCACGAGTATCAGAGAGTACATATGTATACATTAAGACCTCCTTCTCATACACATTGCTTAATGTATACATATGTACTCTCTCATACTCTTGGGAGATCTGCTATGCGAAGATGTAAACTAAAAGTACGGTATTTCACTTCGGTACGGATGAGTTCCTATCAAAAACTAGCGACTCTAGCGGCATAAAAAGTAAATATAACTTCTACCATTTCGTTGCCATATTTTGTCAATATTCTCGTTTGAGCTAGATTTCCTTTATATAGTCTCCATGGTTACAATGTAGCATTTAAACCAAGAATCCTTATACTATAGTGAACAAGTCATTAATTTGTCAGGAGTTGTAGTGAAGTACGTCTTATCAGCGCAACGTGATTAGTTAGTTCTTTATTTTTTGACAATATAGTTACTAGCGTTGCACACTTCAATTTGCAGCATGAATTTGCAGAGCAGCTACTGAAGGAAAATCCACTTTATTAATAGGTAACGTACTAACAATTTGATTGGAATCACTGTGTCAGTGGGTCAGTGGTTCCAATATTACTAACGCCGCCACCATATTTATAATTCGGAAAGTTGGTTACAGCTTCCTTTGTTTATTTAAAATAAACTACGAGAAAATAAATACTATTTAAAGTATGTATACATATTTGGCATCCGGTATATGGGAGCTTTTTATAACTCATCTATTGCGGATGCTCTGGCTAGGAACTGATTTTAATTATTTATAGACAACAAATAAACAATTTATATATAACAAATAAAATATTTCGTTTATTTTTGTTTAGAATATTTTTTTTTTATTCTTTATTTTTCATGAAAATTGGTATACGAGAGTCATGTTTAGAACGCTAAACACGAATCCGAAATCAGAAAGTTGGAAAAATCTCAGTTTCATAGTACGAAAAATTATATCAAACATACCAACAAATGACACTTTTAATCAAAATTTACAACGGTTTTTAGAATGCTGATCAGGATTTTGAACTAAAACCAGGGAACCAGTTCAAGTGGCCGTGCTGTCAAAGGCACTCTGTTGGGAACTTGGAGGTTGCTAGTTCGATTTCTAATGGTGGCAATTTGTCAATCAAAATTAAAGGGGCGGTTAATTGACCAAAAGTGTCGGCGTATAGATAAGAACGAAGGAGTGGGTGTGAAAGTTCTCTGCAGTCTTCACGAACTCCAGATAAATATCGGCATTGTTGCTATCAAAGTCGGCCGCAGTCACACAATCTACCAATTCCTAGTTTGCATAAAAATTCCTTGTCTTCCACTCACATCATTAATGTATGGGTGAATTTTTGAGTATCAACCACCATAAACGTACATGTCATTATATGTTTTTTTCTAGTCGCCGAACACGAATCAATAGACAAGAACAAAGGAAAATCGTCCGCAAATTCCCAGTAATCGAGATGAGCTTGTCGCAGCTACCCCTTGATTCAAGTTATGACCAAAGAATACAATATACATAGAAGCATAGATTCTTAAAAAGGATAAATTGTGCACATACCAAAAATCTGTGTGCAGACCGTCACCAAATTAGCAACAAGTAACATCTCCTCGGAGAATAATTACATCTAGCTAATTCATACTGATGGCTACTTTGTAGTCGAAATACGTATTTATAAAATACAAAAAATTTAGATCTAGGAAATTGGGGCAAAAATCGAAATTTATTTCGAAAAATCCTAGAGTTCTCTTTAATATTATTTATATTATTTACATATATATTATTATATATTAAAATAATATTAATATATTATTATATTATTTACATATAAGTGTATGAGTACGATTTTTGTGTCATCTACAATTTGTAGTATATATGCTGACCACTAGATGACAATAGCTGTTCGATTTCGGTATTTAGTGCCATTATCAGCACAACCAACTGTACTGTGACAGAACTTACCAGTACCAGTTGCCCGGATCACATTGAAGCGGGGATGTACTTTGAATTTTTATTAAAAGGGAATCCACCAATATTGATGAAATTTTTATGAATTTTTAGAATTAATTAGTCGAAATTTTTTAATTTTTTTTACAAGCTGGATAAAATATTAATATTTGTTATATTTAAAAAACTTATATTTAAAGCGTATTCTTTTAAAATAGCAACTGGAACTACAAAAACAAATATTAATATTTTATACAGCTTGTAAAAAAAAAATTAAAAAATTTTGACTAATTAATTCTAAAAATTCATAAAAATTTCATTAATATTGGTGGATTCCCTTTTAATATAAATTTGAAGTACATCCCCGCTTCGATGCGATCCGGCCAACTGGTACTAAGTTCTGCCAAAGAATACAGTTGGTTGTGCTGGTAATGGTACTAAATACCGAAATCGAACAGCTATTGTCATCTAGTGGTCAGCATAGGGACTAAAAATTTTAGGTGACACAAAAATCGTACTTATACGCTTCTATGCATATTGTATTCTTTGTTATGGCATACTTCAATTAAACATATTTCAGTTAAATATATATACTTCAGATAAAGAAGCTGCATAAACTTTCTCTTCTTCCGTTTTTTATTTTTTTTAAATAAGAAAAACACTTTTTTTTTTCAATAATTTCATTTTCTTGACTAGAGAATCACAAGAGTATTTGGCCAAGAAAGACTCTCTTAGGTCAAGACTATAAACGAGCCTGATTAAAAAAAAATTTTAAACACCGTTCAAGAATATTAGTTTCTTCGCTCAACTAAACACATGTTTTTGGTTCGACTGTGTAGTCTTGAATGAAAACAAGGGTTTCTTTACTGAAGCAAATATTTTGAAGAAAAAATATTTTCTTGAGGAAATAAATTCCTTCTACCAGTGTATGTTTTTATAGGTTTTTATGAATGATGATTTAGAACAGAATTTAGATATTAGATATTAGATATTCAGAATTTAGGTTCAAAATTCTCATACCAGGAAAATTGAGCTAAACTCTCAGAAAAATATCCTAATGAGTTTTTCATGGGTACATATCAACATGTCACTATATACGTTTTTTGTGGTAGCTGATTTAGAACTTAAAGAACAAATTACTTAAAACGTGATAACTTTTCCGAAAAATCGAAAACGGTTATTCAGTCGATTTTTTACTTTACTGACTGGCCTATGTAATACTCTAAGAATCAATCAGTATTTAGAAAAACATATTAGCTAAGGGTCATTTTGACTGATAACCTTCCATTAAATTGCAAATAAATAATTTGGTATTTCCTTCCATCACAAATAAAAAAATTAATTAAAAATGTAATTATTCTTATCAGTAAAAATGATAAGGAAATAACTGGGTCAAACTAAAAATTTTATTTGATAATTTAAAGCAAATAATTTTATTTTTGATATCGGCATTTTAAATATAATTTCCTATTAATATGTGATATCTGATTATAATATGTTTATCGTTTATTCAAATTGTTATTTATAGACATAATTTTTCGCTAGTTTCAATAATTCAACATTCGTTTTGTATAAATTTACGGAACGTTTGGCATACCTTTTGTTGTACTTCTACTTCATCTTCAGACATTTGCAAATTATTCATTAATAAAATACCACTATGAAGATTTTCCCGTACAAATTAATCTATATGTAAAAAACGTATACTACTGTTCAAAAATTGAACCAGTTGAATCATTCTAGTGTTATTGTATGTAACATACATGTGACTTACTGGTGGTTCAATTTTTATGAACGTATGGGAGTGTATATGTAAATATTTACTTGTAAACGAAGCATATTTGACTAAAGTGGTGATGCGAGTAAGCAAAGGTTTATGGTTCGAATTGTATAGGGTTTTATAATCTATGCTAATTTAATTTTCAAAGATGATACTCTACACCAGGGGTTCTTAATCATTTGTACTTTGAGCACATTCTAGAAAATCGGTTGGACGGCCGGCAATATTTACATCATCAAGATCCAAAAAATTGAGTTTTGACCTATCATAGTCATAGTCAAATTGTAACCGATTTCGAAGAAAATTTGTTTCAACTCAATAAAATTGATCTAAACAATCTATTTAAAAAAAATTGCGTCAACTTAGCGACTTTCCTTAGAATACATAAATCACTCTCTTGCGGTTATAATTTTAGTGTGATCAAAATGAAATATATTATTTGATATGACTTTAGTATTTGCAACAATAGTTGCATTTCCTTTGGAGGAAATTCGCTAAAAATTAAATTTTTTAATAGCCAAAATAAATCTTTGTATAACGATTATAGTCTATGGAAACGACAATCAAAATTTTTTCAATAAAATATATGTCATGTATTTGCGTCAACACAAAATATTTAATATCGCTCTTAATATTGGAATAATCTAAAAATGTACAAGGAGTAAAGTTGTAGAAAATCAAGTTTGCTACAATTCATTACTTGATTATTTTTCTCAAACTCGAATGTGAACAGAGATATTTACAATTTTAACTTTCAATCTTTAATTGTAAATATTTGTGTAAATATTACTGTAACAGAAAAATGATAAGAGTCAAAATTACAGTAAAACTTAGTACCTACAACTTAACTCTTCATAAATTTTTCGATTTTTCAAATATTAAGGGAGATAGTCTTGCTTTTTCCCCTCCCTCTAAATCCCATTTCCCCTCGACGGATGTTACCATTTAACGACCTTTAGAATACCAAAAGCGACCCAAATACCCAATTTCATTCCAATCGGAATAAAACTGTGACCGCTAGAGAATCCACAGACATTTAAAAAAGGTACATATGTTGTATATATATATATATATATATACACATAATATATATGTGTATATAATATATATATATATATATATATATATATATATATATATATATATATATATATATATATATATATATATTTATATATATATATATATATACATATATACAAATTTTAGCGATAGTGATTTTTAATATCTAATAGGTAGGATCGATGGACATTTGAAGAAATTTTTACGAAATTTCAACATTGATGCAAAAACAATAGCTGCATTTCCTTTGGAGGAAATTCGCTAACAAGTGAAAATAACAACTATATTGAGTTAATTGCTTAAATAACCAGTATATCCTGTAAACTGACTTTCTGTAAAAATGTTTCAAACAAAAGTTGTTTATTTACAAAAAAAGGAACATTTTTTGTTTTTAAATTTTTGCTCTATCGCTTATGGTTTCAAAGATGGGTAGTTTTGCCCGTTTTGCCAAAACATGGTCCAATTTTGCCCATTCAAGAACTTGACCTATTTTTAGCTCTAGTACACCCAAAATTTTAACTTTTTATCTCTTTATCTCTTTTCGTTTTTGAGTCCACAGGCGGAGGGACATGCGGATATGGCTGAATTAGGCCATTTAATGAACACCTGTTCCAAACATGTATGTCTGCGATTGAGAATATTCAAGCGTTACAAAGTCGGGACTAAACTTAATACACCCTTGTACATTTACATATATCGGGTATAAAACAATTATTTATCTTGTATATAGATTCAGAAATCGAAGAGGTATGGACATCTCATCTCAGTATCGGTAACAACTAGCGAATTCGCAAGATACTAATTTAGATAATAATTTTTGAAACCTTGTACCAAAAATAGTGGATTTGAAATAAAAATATTTGAAGGTTTTATCCAAGCTATTATAAATTTGGGTCAAACTTGGATATAATTCGGAAAAAAACAAATGTTTTGAACTTCGCAGCGTAATCAGGATCTACAAAAATGGTTTTGACTTATCATAGTCATATTTTAAGCGTTTTCGATGAAGTTATTTTACAATTTTAAATTAATCCAAGGAATCTATTTTTTTTATTAAAAAACCTAGCTTTCGAAATCGAGAAGGTATCGACAACGCATCTCAATATCGGTAATAACTAGCGAATCCGCATCCGCAAGTCCAAGTAGGGTTCAAAAAAAATTCTTTAAATTTGGATCAAACTTAGGTACGATACGAGCTTGATGATATTTCCGGCTAAATTTTTTCTATTGAATTAGTGAGAAGATTCTGTTTATTATCGAATACAAAAAATTTCTATTGCTAAAGTAGTCTTCTATTGCTTAGTTTGGACATTTTACGGCTTGATTTCAAGTTCAAAATTTCAGCTTGTTATCTCTTTTAGTTTTTGAGTTATCGTGACCACAGACGGACGGAAAAGCGGAAATGGTCGAATAAAGCCATTATGAACACCTATTCCAAATATTTATGTCTGCGATCAATATTTTCAAGCGTTGCAAAGTCAGGACTAAACTTAATATACCCTGGTATATTTACGTATACCGGGTATACAAAGTCAAATAATTATGAAATATTATTATTTTAAAATTACTTATTTTTCGACTCCTAATTTCGATTCTAGAAATGTGTTTTTCGATTGTTAACAGGTGTTTCTCGATTCTCGACAATGTGTCTCTTGCCTCGGCTTGACTTCGGTCATTATCGAAGTTTTAAATCCCGCCTCGTGTCGAAATGATCACGACAACACTACTTCCCACTATTTATTGAATATGTACGTCTAAGTCAGTGGCGTAAGTCAATTTTTTTGACCCATTAGCAAATTCTAACTACGGGGCCCCTACTAACATTTTTTTTATTTCACTGTTTATACAAAGGAAAATTATTTTTTAACTTAAGACCAGAGAATGAAATAGATATATATTAAATGAAACATATGTATATTTAAGGATTTTAAAATATATTTAATAACGAGTATTATACGTTTAAATGAAAACTGATTATAAATAAAAAACAAAACATATTTGAATATAAACAAAAGTATAAAAAGTTATTTAAATGATTTTTCGTCAAGATTTTGTAGCCGCAAATTTGTCAATTAGAGTCTTCATGTTTAATTGACTTGCTTATTTATTCTCAATAACAATTAATGTAAAACGTAGCAATAATAAAATAAAGGGTTCCCCTTTCTTCTGGTATAAAAGAATAAAACTGTATTTGTGTTCAGAAACCAATAGATGACGTTACATGGATGATTATTTAATAATGTTGTTTTGTAGTTATAATTTAATTTTAAATAAATAAATGTATTTGATATTTTAATATTTCTAAACTATATTTATAAAAAAAAAAAACAAAAGTTAATTAATATATGATTTTTTAATATATAAATAATAAATAAATAAAATTTTAAAGAGGCCCCCTGCAGCCGGGGGCCCGAAAGCGTTGCTTCCAGTTGCTTCCCTGTAGCTACGCCACTGGTCTGAGTGTTTGACTCGTAGACTCGAATAAGTTAGTTGAAAAAAGACAATGTCGAGTTAATGGCAGTCTAGGGTTACCAACTCTCCAGTTTTAGACCGAAGACTCAGGAAAAATTTAGTTTTTCTGGACTCCAGATTAAAAAAACACAATCTCCAGATTTTTTCCATTTTATGAAAAGAAAATACTAATTTTTTATGAATACTCATTTAATTTATTATCGCGAGAAATTTATTTTGATTTATAATGTTCTCACTATTGAAAGTTGCTCATAATAACAATACTGTAGCTAGTAGCTTTTTACACAGAGTGAGCTACTGAGCGTTATTTTAAATGTTTACGCTTGCGCATACGTACATAAACAGCTAATTAGTTTGTCTGATTTTTGTAAATATCCTCATCGAATGAGTTTTTTTTAAATAGTAATTACGTACGTCAGTAAATATCTCCGAACTGATGAGATCAATCTCCGTATTTCCAAAATTTGAGTTGGTAACTCAACTGTTGATCACAAATTAAAATTAATGATTTATTATGGCGTGAAATAACTGTCACGTCATCTGGTAATGATCTTTTTGATAATACTAATAAAAACAGAATTAATTGATTAACTTACCGACATTTCGGCATGGGGTAAATCGATGAATGTTAATTCGGATTCTTCACCAGCCAGGAGGACACTGACCGTTTTTTCACCGCTATCATCATCTGTAATATAAACTGCAATCTGTTAACTTCAGTCAACTTTGGTACGGGGTACGATTAATACATTTTAAAAATAAATTATATTTTTGGTTGGTATTTATGCCGTGTACAGATTATTATAAGAACAATTGGTCAAATGCAGGATATAATTGCATAATGAACAAAAAAGATTAGTATTGAAATAGGGAAATATTTTGTTCAAATAGGCAACACGCATTGCATTATTGTTGTATTGTATATAACTGTAAAAACTATTTTATCTGTACTAAAAAACAGCTAATAATTTTGGTTTAATATACCTCATTTCTTGACGGTTAAAGCAATTTTTAACCGCATTTCCCAAAAAATGTTCAAAATAATGTATAAATAAAATACGCATCTGTACTATTATAAAATAGTAAATGTCTGTTTATTTGGTCGTTTATTCGAGCATCACGTAAAACCTTTTGGACCGATTTTGACGAAACTTGTATGTTTAAAAGCTTATGATTAGACTTAAAAACTGGTCTGTATTTTAACTCGCTACGAGAGATAGTATAAGAACATATTTACTGAAATAGAAATTTGGAGTAATTATCGATAAATATTTGAAGTAGTAGAAATGGTGGGAAATTACATTCAGTGGCGTAGCGTGGGTGTCAGCCACCCGGGGCGGAAGAAAATTTTGCCGCCCTCTTATTTAGGTACTTCAATTTAAAAGACTATAATATACAGTAATTCTAAAGAAATTTTCGGCAAGAACAGTCATCATTATTGTGTATTATACAGGTTTACAGGTTAAAAATAAAAATTCATCATATAAAAGTCATCATATATATATATATATAATAATAATAATATTACAAAAATTCTTACACGTACGCCACAAAACTTCTTTAACTTAAACTTTAATCGTCTACTTTTTGAAAGAGCAAAGTCTTTTATCGCACTATCAAAATATCAAATGGTTCAAATATTTACAAGATATTATTATTATTTATTGTGAAATTTTGCCGCCCACTAAAGGTGCCGGCCCTGCCGCCCCCACTACGCTACGCTACTGATTACATTGAGGTTTTAAGTCAGGAGCCGGATATAAAACAATAAAGAACGAGCGAAGCCTCGGGTGTATGCTAGTAATATATATTGCTAGATTTGTGTGTTAATAAGCTTTCATTTGATACCCTACACTAGACATGCAATTTTTTTCTATTATTTACCGTTTTAAGCCCCAATACTAGCACCTAAATAAAAACGTAAAATTTAAACCGTATGTTTTTATTTGAGTAACTGCATGTTCGATTTTTTATTTCTGCTGTTAGAAATTTTAATGTGAAATAGTTTCTGAAAAAAATATCTGTGACTTACAGCCATGGATCATTTCTTTAGTGTTTTCTTTTTCCGAAAGACGGAAAATAATGTAGTGGAGATTTGGCCGAGAAGATACATGACATACTATATATACCAGCGTTTCCCAAACTTTTTTGACCGCGGCACGGTACGAAGTTTTAAAACTTTACGCGACCTACCTTATGAAAAAAAACCATTTATTTAAAAAAGAAATTTATTTTTTAATAAAAATTAAGTTATTTGTTTGTTTATTTCATACACAAAAATTGCAAAATAATTAGACAAGAAAAATATAAGTAATTAAAAAATTAACAATTATATTCATTTAAAACTTTAGTAAATGAAGTAAACTTTGTTTCCACATATTTTGTCCTTAGTGCGAAGGATGATGTTGTTTGTCATCACATAACAATTTCAAATTAGGAGGTAATCATGTTAATTTTATTCTCAAATTAGGTTCGACATCATCCAAACTTTTTCGATACTTATTTTTTAATTACACCAAGGCTGAGAACGCAGCTTTACACGTATAAGTGGTGAAAGGCATTAATAATTGTATCGCTTTTTCGCTTACGCTTGGATACTCCTTTTGATAAACACTTTTTTCAGATCGGTGTCGCATTAAATTTCAATTAAATTATCAACTTTTTGTTCACTAAGATTAAATATTTCAATTTACTTTTCAATTTCGACAGAAAAAGAATCTTTAATCCACATATTATTTGAAAGAATATTCGGAAAGTAGTCTTTAAAACTATTTATTAGCTGACATTTAGCTCCGACAGATGTTCTTGAATTGAAACTAATAGTGTTTCTAGACGTAAATTTCCTTCACCATATTTTGCATGGGTTTCAATAAATTTATATAATGTTTCAAAAGATTTAAAATTTCCTTTTGATAGTCGTTGTTTCCACAGAATAATTTTTTTAATGATTCCAGAGATTTTTTCCGATTCTTTGAAAATATTTAAACCAAAGCCTTGGAAATTTAAATTCAATTCATTGAATGTAGAAAATATGTCGCACAAATAAGCTACTTTTATTAACCAATCGAAATCGTGGAATCTATCCTTAAATAGAAAAATAGCATTTTTTTAGATGGAGGGTGTTCATTCAGTGTATTTCTAGTGTCTAACTGATGTTTTTACAATTTTCTTTCGCGGCTCGGAAACATTTTCTACGACCCAGTGCCGGGTCGCAACCCACACTTTGGGAAACGCTGATATATACTATGTCTACATAGAGAAAGCTTATTATTAATAAATAATTTAGTGACATATTGATAAAACCCAGGACCAAATTATTAATAAAACAAGTAAAAAAAAACAACTTCATTGCTTAAATGCCCGGTATGTACTGAGTTTATGAATGAGAACACGATCCGATTATGGCTATTCACAAACTTTACCTTACTTTTTTGCTCTAGAACACACAGACAAACTTTATTCGTTTTTGAGTTATTGTATTTAGACGGACGGACAGATTTTACTAATTAGGTTATTTTATGAACACCTATACAAAAAATTTTTATCTACGTTCAATATAATCAACCGTTACAAAGTCGGGAATATATCCTTTATATTATATACCGGGTATACAAATTAAATTACTAAAATAGTTTATAATACTAATTCAATAATTGAATTGTTTAATATAAGTCAAATTATATCAATCATTCTTAATCATGTTAAATTAGATATAAAACATATTGAGACAGAACCCGCATAGCTATTCTACTTTATATATATATATATATATATATATATATATATATATATATATATATATATATATTATATATAAAGCCAAATTTCAGCTTAATGAAGACAATTTCTCCATATTATACAACGTTGTGTAAAAATTTCAAAACGATCGGTAAAAAACTTTAGGAGATTTGCGAGTACGTACAAACGAACAATAAATTTTTATATACAGATGTTCTGAAATTCATTCAAGAAAACTATACCATGATGTAGAGCTGGAAAAACAAACAAAAAAGTTCAATACAGTGTTTCGATTTGACGCTTAGTTTTTGAGATATAATTAATAATAAATTCAACTAATCACATTTGCATTTTTGGGTTTCGCTACACTACTCCTCCAATCACAGAGCGCATAGGATAAGGAGGCGCAGCCACAGTAGTGAAGTAGGGCTGCCATGCTAAAGTAGCGACAATCAGAGTTCTCAATAAGTGTATCGATACCCACACAATGGTTGAATTTATTAATGTTGAATAAATTATATCTCAAAAACTAAGCGTCAAATCAAAAAACTTTATTAAACTTTTTTGTTTGTTTTTTCAAGCTCTACACCGTGATATAGTTTTCTTGAATGGATTTCAGAACGCCTGTATATAAAAGATTAGGTTCCGGTGATTTTGCTGGCCAAGCTATAAAACCACAACGACCTATCCACTGATTCCAGAATTTATCTAAGAATCTTCTCACATTTACTCCGCACCTGTAAATATTATTGCACAGCTTATTCTCAATCCGGATTGGCAATACGTGTTGCAGGATCAGAGATATTCCTAGAGTGTTCAAGAGTGCGAGGCAATCCATGGGCCCTCGATTGGAGTGCATTGTCGTCAATAGCGGAATTTGAACATTTTCTTTAATGAAATTCAATCTCAGCTAATTAAACTAAACAACTACATGCTTTCATAGAAACCACATCAAGCAATTTTTAAAGGATTTTTGCAGGAGTAAAATTATTCAATAACTGTCATTTCGTTATCTTTTAACCGATTTTGATGTATAAGGTGTCGTTCGATTTGTTAAAACAATTGTATCGTAAAGTTTTTTGCTAATCTTATTAATTTCTCAGATATTTGATTTTAAACATTTGAAGTGGCCGCTATTTTGAAATTTCGAAACTTTTTTGGAAAATTATTTTTGGATATTGATGAAGTCTAAGTGCGTGAGGTATTTGCCGAGTATCAAAAGAATATCTTCAATAGTTTTCGAAATTTAATAAAAGAAAAAAAAAACAAAATGTTGAATTACGGCTAAACCATGACGAATACGAAAAAAAAAGTATGTTTTTTTACTATTTTGCTGCGTAGAATATGTACAGCCAGAAACACATTTGTGTACATCCTGTATATACCTACAATCCCGTTCATAAATATTGACCCAGTTGAAACATTTTCTAAGTGTACTGTATATAATATTATACATATATATAGTAATATATACGCTTAGAATGTCACTTACTGGTTCATTTTTTATGAACGGGAGTGTACATACACCCAAAAAACATTACCCTCTTTCATACTTTAGTTCAGAGGTGGGCATGGGCGGCTCTTCGGAGCCGCTGGGATCCCCATAAACTGTGTGATTGTAAGTAAGAAAGGTATGTTTTGAAGTAGGACGGAACGATGTTTCAATACAGGTTGTGCTACCAATTATTGCCTAATAATTTATTCAATCAATTTAGGAATAGTTGGGAATATTTTCAATTACCGTAACTGAAAGGCTTTTCATGCATAAAGTCTGCTGATGTATGATGCAATGAAATGATAAAAGATTTTTTAATTCAGGGATTTTTTTTAAAAGTGCAAATAAACCGTCATTACAGCCCGTTATATTACTTGCACCATCCGCGGTAAGTGAAACGAATTTTTCTAAAGGTAACGATTTTATTCGTACAAGTACTCCGTCATAGAGATTTTCGGCGGTCGTTTCGCGATGTAGGGAAATCATCGCAAAGAGTTCTTCTTTAACAAATAAATCATAGAAAACCATACGAATGTAAATTAACATCATTGGCATGTTAACATCATTGTATCCTGTGTCATCAAATTCCAATGACACTATACTATACCCCCTTCGAAGAAAAAATAATTAAATCAGGTAAATAATTGTTTAAGTTCTCCGAAATGAATAACTTGATGGTTTAGAATCTAAACCATCAAAAAAATTTACAAGCGGTTTACAATTGCCTAGCGGTAAACGTAAAAGATCAAAAAATTTATATTTTATAATTTATATAACATTTATATTTTATTCATACACAAATATATTAAAAAGGTACATTTTAAGCCCCAAATTACCAGCCCAAAATTCCAGAGTATGTATTCAATGTATTGTACGTATTGTATACTTTGTATAATAGTGACCATAAAAAGGAGTTGGTTTTTTATATTTTTTTCAGAAAATGTTTTAATTAAAAAAAGAAAATAATAATAATTGGTAGGGTACCCTGTATTTACTCTATTTTTCTTCCTACCTCTCACTCAGAGCTGAGTGAAGTCAAACATTACCCACCGTCATACTTTAGTTCTAGAGAGTAGGTACTTGATGAATAAAGAAAAAAAACGCATTAGCAAACCTGTGTGAATTAGGTATAAAATGATATTTTGACATTTATGTCGAATGTTTTCTATTGATAACAAGTAGCATTGAACATTATTGTATTGGTATAACTACATCATACCCACCACCATTCAATACACCTAGAGTTATAACAAAAATACAATAATATTCTAATAAAAATAGCTTCTACCAAAAACCACATGGTGCGTGGTTCGCAAGAATAAAAGTAGATATAAGAAAAAAAAAATTCGTTACGCAGGAGCTGCGTCAACTTATCGAATTTCCTTAGAATACATAAATCACTATCTAGCGGTCATAATTTTAGTGTGATCAAAGGAAATATAATATCTGATATGACTTTAGTATTTGCAAAAATTAAATTTATTAATAGCCAAAAAAAACGGTATAATGATTAAAGTTTATAGTTACTATGGAAACGACAATCAAAATTTTTTACAATTAAATATATTTTATGTATTCGTGTCAAACAAACACAAAATATTAAATATCTCTCTTAATATTAGAGTAATCGAAAAATGTATTAGGAGTAAAGTTGTAGAGAATCAAGTTTGCTACAATTCATTACTTGATCATTTTTCTCAAACTCGAATGTGAACAGAGATATTTAGAATTTTAACTTGCAATCTTTAATTGTAAATATTTCTGTAAATATTAATGAAAAATGATACGAAACAAAATTACAGTAAAACTTAGTACCTACAACTTAACTCCTGAAAATTTTTTCGATTTTTCAAATATTAAGGGAGATAGTCAATTTTTGTGTTTTCCCCTCCCCCTAAATCCCCTTTCCCCTCGTCCGATTTTACCTATTAACAAACTTGACCTTTAGAATACCAAAAGCGACCCAAATACCTAATTTCATTCCAATCGGAATAAAACTGTGACCGCTAGAGAGTCCACAGACATTTTAAAAAAGTACAGACATTTTTAGCGAATTTCCTCCATATATATATATGTATATATATATATATGTATATATATATATATATATATATATATATATATATATGTATATATATATATATATATATATATATATATATATATATACAAATATTAGCGATAGTGATTTGTAACATCTAATAGGTAGAATCGATGGACATTTGAAGAAATTTTTACGAAATTCCAACATTGGTGCAAAAACAATAGCTGCATTTCTTTTGGAGGAAATTTGCTAAAACAAATAATGAAGATGACCAGCCTAAAAATATTAAATATATTAAGGTAATTGTCATATTAGCCAGTTGGTGTAATTGAGAACTGAACTGTGGGCGGGACTTAAAAAACATTTCTGATTGTTGTGTGCAACGAAAGTAAACCATTTGTTTACATTCAGTAATTTTATTCTAAATTAGACAGTTGCAAACATCAATGTTTTTATGTTTAAAATTAGCTTTTAAAAAGCCAGCCCTTTGCCCGATATTCAAAAATTCTTATAAAATGCATAGGAAATTTACGTCAATTAACTATTTTTTCTAAATTTTGACAGTTCAAACTTTTATTAATGCAGGCATTTCTATAGAAACTATAAACTGTATTCGAGGTCTAGGTAGGCTGTTACTTTGAAACGGTCAGAAATCAGCTATAATTTTGGAACGGTTTGGAATTTTAAACTTCTGATACTTTTTCTGGAGTCGTAAGGGAAATTTACATTTCTTAAGTCCTTTCTCATCATTATTTCGCAATCTCCTATAGTTTTCTCCAAATAATTCGGACAAATACACAACATATTTCCTTTTTATATACAGAATGCACGGTAAACTTCGTTTCGTTTTTGGCCACCAGACGTCATGGCCAAAGTGGTCAGTTATCAATAGTAGCAGGTTAACAAAATTCAAAATAAAGTTTATAGCTTTTTTTGTCGTAAAGTTTATTGAGAATGATAATAATTAAATAATTAACAGGTAAAAATAACAACTAACTGAGTTAACTGTTTAAATCCCTGCATGTATTGAGTTCATTATCACGTATAAATATATAAAATCGGGGTTAAACTTATAATACCTTTATAAATCTTGGAAGATGAGACATCGGCGTTGTAAAAACGATTTGATAATAATAAATAAGGAACAAGACTTTTCTATCCTACAGCATCCTTAATAAATGGAAATTTCGAACACAAATATGAGTTTTTTATACGTATTATATATTCGGGTGCTTTGAAGTAAATATCATAGCCAAGATTTATATAAAGTTTAAAAGAAAAAGAGAGAAAAACTTATTGGTATTTGATGTGTTCGCCAAATAATAGTGAATTTTTATGAGTGAACAAACATTCAAATTATTTGTGGTAGAATAATATTAAAGAACTATGGAAGTTTATATAGAAAGTTATAACGAAAAAAACAAATTATTATACTTTCGACAATTCAATGAGATCAATAGAAACCAGGGATACGATTTTACCAATAAAATATATCCGATCAAAAACATAAATGTAAAAATGGGCCGAGTTTACGGGTAGATACTTCATATAATAGTTGCTCCTTAAAATGTGATGGTATCCCATTAAAGAGCCGAGCTATTTACAAAGTAAATAGCACGGTAAACTATTTACAATGAAAATTAATGAGGGGTAAATTGATTAAATGTAAGAAAATATTTGGTTGAAATTTATTTCGCAAGTTTTCCTTTGGTATGTTTTTAAAATCTTATAACGCGGCAAGTTTAAAATATTTGAAATAAAAGAAAGAACTCGCCAAGTTATAAATTTTTAAAAACATACTAAGGGAAAACTTGCGAAATAAATTTCAACAAAATTTTTTCTTACATTTAATCAATTTACCACTCATTAATTTTCTTGGTATTTATTATGTTAATTTTATAAAAACAATATTTGCAAAAATTTTCGATTTCTCGATAGAAATATGGTAGTTTCATAATTTTTCTTTCGGTTTGGGCACTATATCTGACTGTATGTCAAATATCAACTTTTAAGGACAAATGGTCTAGGCCCTGGAATTATGATTATGTCTCTCCATGAATTAGGGATGTGTGTTTTTTGGGTTTTTGAACCGAAATAATTTTTAACCGTTTATTTCTTAAAGAAAGGGAAAACTTGTTCTCTTATAAATCCCAATATAGCTTATATTCGAAAAATCAGCACAGTAGCTCTTTTCGTTCAAAAGTTATTTCGGGGTCAAAGCTGCTCTGATTTAACGTGTAGTAATAGTACTGTAAACGCGAAGGCAAAAAACCCCTTAAACTCGACCTGTCGCACTACCGTGCTATAGATATCAGTACGCAAGGTCACACCCCCTCAAAATCGATCTAACGCACTACCGTGCTAATAGATTTGTTTAATACTACTGGTAAATTTAATAAAGTTTTTAATGCCATCTAACCAAAATCAACGTATTACCAGAGCGGGTATACATAACGCGGGTTATATAATTCTTGAATAAAATTTCGTATTCCATCTTCAATTTTATTATAAAAAAATAATTATAACAATTATTTGGAATTTATTACAAAGATTTACTTTAGAAAAAAAACAACAATCTGGCTGCATTATCGACTTAGAAAAATGTTTGGTTAATTATCTTTTGAAAATTTATTTTACTGGTTAATTAACCAAATAATTTACCAGTAAGTAACCAATTAATGGTCCTCACGAATCACTAATAGAAACATTGTATAAGCCGTAAAACCTGTCGTCGATCATTTCAAAGCGTAATTATCGACTAAAAACAAACTTTTAACACAGCGTCTTATGGAGAACAAAATTTTTTTGTACTTAAAATTATAATAACTTTATTATTAAAGTGGCCATCATAATAAATAATGGTTATAAATATTCTTTAAAATACGCAGTTTATATAATATGCATTAAAAAAATGTTGTTGACGAACGTTTGAATTAATTATTTAATAAAATTAAAATTGTTTTGCTAGGTTTGTTTTTGACACCATATTTTGAAAACTGGCGACAGCGCACAGTAAAAAATATACACATACATAAACGCATATGCACTGTAAACGTCATAACAAAACACGTTTATTGTGAGACCTGTCAAATCAAGTCAAATCAATTTCTAATATACATTTACTCATATTTTAAAATAAATACTTTTAAAATATTTAGGACAAATAAAAAAAGGTTATAAATCGTTGTAAGATTTATGATATACTTTACAACTTTTACTTTACTTTACAAAATCCTAAATAAATTTTATTAATGATAGCATTCATTTGACTCTAGCGTATCGCATGAACGTCGTTAGGACCCTGAAATCATGAACTCTTTTTTACATACAACTTTATTTTTGCTTGTGTAGGTATACCGTGTGTGTTGGATAGCTTCTCCTATAGGGAATCAATGTTAAATATTATTTACTATAATAACTAATGCTTAATAAAGATATAAAAATAGTGGGGGTGCTCTGTGGTGTATGGGATGTGTTGTGTTCATAATGCTGGCTGCTGTCTAAAGTTGTCAGTACTACATAAACATCTAAGTAGAGTGCGTTAAATATATTCATTGTGCGAATATTTCTCCTCAAGTTCTAGAAAATACCCGGGTAGATTTCTACAATCGACTTGAATATTGTTTAGCAAATAATGGAGAAATATTCGAACCGTTGGTTTATCTTTTTTTTTGTCAGATTCTATTTTTATTTATTTATTTTTTTGGGTTTTATTTTTCTTTTAATTTGTGGATTGTTGTTTTATATTATACCGTTAATAGAATACTATCATTTATTTTCAAACATTCCACATACAAATAATAAGGGGTATTCAAAAAAGAATTTTCAATTGCTAGAAGTAATGGCTAAACTTAGGAAGACAACAATGAACATATTTAACGCACTCTACTTAGATGTTTATGTAGTACTGACGACTTTAGACAGCAGCCAGCATTATGTACACAACACATCTCATACACCACAGAGTTACTCCCACTATTTTTATATATTTATTAAGCATTAGTTATTATAGTAAATAATATTTAACATTGATTCCCTATAGGAAAAGCTGTCCAACACACACGGTATAGAAGTAAACTAGTAAAATTGAGAAAATATATTCATGTTTTTTTATCAAATTAACTCTAGCAATGTTCAACTTTATATTAAAACCATACGCAAATAAATAAAACAAGAATTTTATTTCCTTTTCATACATAAAAGAAAATCCTATTAGATATTTTAATATGCAAGTCTAGTGTTATTTATATTTAAATAATATGAACGTCTATATAGTATTTTATTTGCACAAGTATAACTCTCATATACGGATTTTGAATAAAGGACATTTTATGAATGAATTATAACTTCTCATTGTAGAACCACCGTTCTATAACTGAAACCAACAACAGTTACGATCAGAAGCTTATTTATGTTTCCATCCGAAAGAATGCATGAATACCTTGAGTATTGGAAAAATCGAAAAATACATAAGAAATAAAATTATAGAAAATAAGTTTTACTATAATTTTGTATCTTATCATTTTTTCTAATACACTAATATTTACAGAAATATGTACAATTTAAGATTGAAAGTTATAATTGTAAATATTTCTGTTCACATTAGAGTTTGAGCAAAAATGATAAGGTAATGAATTGTAGCAAAGGTGATTTTCTACAACTTTACACCTTATACATTTTCGATTGTTCTAATATTAAGAGACATATATTATATTTTGTGTTTTCTTCTTTCTCTATGCCCCCTTTGACTTATGCCATTTATTAATAAAATTGGCCTTGCAAATACCAAAATCATATCAGATACGACATTTTATTTTGATCAGACTAAAATTGTGACCACTAGAGATTGTTTTATCTGTTCTAAGGAAATTCGCTAAGTTGACGCAGCTTTTGCGTAACGAACTTTTTTTTAAAATAAAGTTGATTTTTCAAAATGTCGTTTTATACTTGATATATGATGGTATTATTAAATCCACTAAATTATGAGAAAATCCCCCAAATTTACAACACTGCTGACAAGTTAGTAAGTATGCTCTGAGAGAAACACGCTGCACTTAGATGCTCAGAAGTAAATTTTGTTTTAGAATAATTGGTGTGTTTGGGCGAACAAATATCTTAGTATCCCAAGTTAGTTACTCAGAATATCTAACTTAGTTTTTATCTGGGACACTCTACAGATATTTAGCAACTCAGACTATGGCGCTATTTTGCTTAGTATCATTCGTATTAGTATATAAATAAATTTATAACCGACAAAAAAAAAAATAAACAGATTTATATTAAATATATTATATATTTATTTAAGGTTATTATGAAGAAAATTTAATTTAATGACATGTTCTTCAAAATTTGACAGCTTATTATTTCAATAATAAAGAATATGCTGTCAAAGTTTGAACTTGATCCTGTTTTTAGTTTTTGAGTAAAAAAATGTTAAAATTACAGTTTTGAAGTAAGATTTTACATAGCGTTAAATGGACTTGGTGGTAATCACAGTGATATAAAAATCTACATCTTGATTACCAGAAATGCCAGTTTTATGAAAAACTGTCATAATAATTATCAAAGTCTTATAAATACCTGGACCAAATTAATCCTGTTTTTGGTTTCTGAGATAATTAAATTTGTAGATCGAAAAATTTTCAAAATCAAGTTTTATTTTTATTTTTAGTTTTATTTATTTGTATCTAGTTTTATTTTAGTTTTATCTAGTTTTATATTACTTATAACGTTGCCGTACTTTATAGGTCACCATGCAACTTTTTTTAAATACATAAAAAACATATTTTTAATTTCTTTTTTACAAAACAAATAATTTTTTTTTGCAAAAATTAAATTATTTGAAACGATTTATTGAATTTTTTTTACTTATTTAGAGTTGGCAATGGATGAGATATCAATCCATTTAGCATAGGACAAACTCCCCACCCTAACTTATCCCTTCCAGTATCATAACAACCTTAAACACATTTAGGCACTTATATATGTGTTTAGTTATGTACTGTACGTAAACATAAACAAAAATGGCTACTTAGTCAGCAAGTCTGTCCAGGTCAAAAGCGATGTACTCAGTCGCGAAGACCTTAATTTCTTTTTATGCTGAGTATCTAACTTAGGATACTATTTATTCGCCCAAACACACCCAATGACTTACTGCCATAGTTTACTAAAGACTTAGTTGTTCTGAAAATATGAACATAATCAATACATGCTTCAATTGGTCAAACGCACCATTGTGGTACTAGATATACATACAATGCGTAGTATCTGTGGAACTTAACGTCCGTGTTCACAATATGTTTACATGTAACCTATTTACAATTACAATTTAAATTGTTGACAATCAAACCAGTTTTAGCCACTGTATTCATATCGAATAGATACAGTGGAATTCTAAAATAGATTTTTATACAAAAACTTTTTGATTAATATTACTTTTAGAAGTGACATATAATTGGGGCAACATCCGACACTGATATTTTCATTTCTATGATTGGTTTTATAATATTCTGCAGAAAGAAACAATATGTGTTCGTTATTTTCAAATATAATAGGAAAAATAATATACATGCATATATATATATATATATATATATATATATATATATATATATGTATATATATATATATATATATATATATATATATATATATATATATATATATATATATATATATATATATATATATATATATACAGGTAATAATAATTGGGTTATCGGCGAATAAATGAAATGAATTGAAAAAACACTGTAAATGACTTTCACAAGAGTTTATAATTATATAGAGCATTGGTGGGCAGGGTTTGACTTTACAAGCTCTGAGTGAGAGGTAGGAAGAGAGATAGAGTAAATATAGGGTACCTACCAATTATTATTATTTTCTTTTTTTAATTAAAACATTTTCTGAAAAAAATATAATAATACCAACCCTTTTTAATGGTCACTTTCTATTATAATTATACAAAGTATACACTATTGACCCATAATACATTCAATACATTGAATACATACTCTGGAATTTTGGGCATAAAATGTACCTTTTTAATATATTTGTGTATGAATAAAATATAAATCTTTTGATCTTTTGATCTTTTACGTTTACTGCTTGACAATTGTAATTTACAATGTAAACCGCTTGTAAATTTTTTGATGGTTTAGCTTTAGTTTAGATTTTAGAATTAGGTTTTTGGAAATTCCGAATAATTTGCCAAAAGTATTCATATCGGAGAACTAATGAACAATTATTTACCTGATTTTTTCTTAGTAGAGGGTAAAGTGTCATGGGAATTTGATGACACTGGATACAATAAACATGCCAATGATAAAGCTGGGTGGGTGGGGGTTAATTTATTACTAATATCTAAATGGTCAAATTTTACATAAAGTGGGAATTTTATGATAGCTTACTCAACCTGACTGAGTTGTTTTGATTTAGTTTCACTTTGAATTAAAAAAGTGAAAAGTACTATTCGTGCTATTGAAAATTATTTTTCGCATAATTTAAAAAAAAATAAAAGTAGTGATTTTAATAATGGAGAATACATCGCAAGCAGTCTTGGATAAGTTCAGCACTGGACGTGCGGCGCCGTCTGCGAAGAAAAGGAGGATATTTTTTGGCATCAACGTGTGGGAGCATCGTTTTGGTATATTTAACAAAACTGATAAAGAGGTAATTTGCCTATTTTGTGGTAAAACGCTTATTTGTTTAAAAAGAATTAATTTCCAACGTCATTATACCGCAAAACATTCTGCCGAGTTTGATAAATTCGAAATAGGGACAGCAGAACGCGATCGCGTAATTGCTGTTTTTAAAAATAATTATTTTGAATCATCGTCCGCAAAAAAATTACATATTAATAATGATGCATTGGTAGGGCAACCTGTATTGCAACATCGTTCCGTCTTATTTCAAAACATAACTTGCTTACTTACTCTAACTTTCTTATGGGGAGCCCCGTGGCTCCGGATAGCCGCCTACGCCCACCTCTGGTATAGAGAACCAGCATACTGTGGTGGCGCCTCTTTCAGTAATTTTATAAGTTTATATGTGATGCTGTCAGAACAATGTTGTGGTTATTTTAAACGTTGGTTAACGTACATTTTGACACAATCACATAATTGTTTATCAATTCATAATTACTTCCTAATATTTATAATTATAATAGAGTTTTTGCCGACGTACATTCCAAAATTAGAGAACTTTTATTTAAATCATTATACAGATAATTTAATATTAAAATATGGACTCTAAATTGTAATGTTTCCCAGGGTATCTATATAAATTCTAAGTTAATAAATGTAAATTTTAATTTTCATAGTTTTATTGAACAATATTGAATGTTGATTTTATTTCTTCTTCAGCAAAATGCTGGTCATTCAAAAACAGAGGAGTAACAGTAGCATATCATTAGGTACATAGAGAGATTTTTTAATATCAAGAAATCCCTTGTCTGACATTACTTTATCAACTGGTTCCAGAAGGTTTAGATTCAGATGTTTTAAATTTATTCGTAGTTACTGATCGACAATTACATAGTCGATCAACTACGCTTCGATTGATGTTAACTTAAAACATTTAAATAACTTTATTATAACTTTTTATAAGGTATATAAATAATAATCATTATAATCCTATAATATATACAGCCCTTTGTGCAATTCCCTTACTGACTCACTCACTAACGTATATGAATCCTAATCCACTTTTAGAAATGCTAGAAGGTTGCAGTTTTTTGCATTCGACGTGGAATAACTTCAAACTTACGGGAAAAATCAAAAAACTTTAATTTTCCCAACTCAACCCACCAAAAATGGGAAAAAACCCCAAAATTTACCTTTTTTTAGTTCTACTCATGCTAGAAGAGTGGGATTTTTTGCATCATGTCAAGGATGCGGTGCCAAGGCCAAAGGCCACCCCGGGGGTCAAGCAGAGCGAGTAACTTAATAATAACTTAAGTCAGTCGTAATATCAAAATGTTGCTTAGTAATATTTAGCTTCACGAATAACTTTAGCTTTCGTTTAACAAATTATCATGCTCAAATTTACACTATTCAACATTTTACACAAGTTTCTGTTTACTTAAACATAAATTATAACCTTATTTGTCAAATGACAGTCATAAATCGGGGACAATAATTTTTTTAAATCCACTTTTAATAATAATAACATAATAATATTTTTTAATAAATTTTAATAATAACATTTTTTTAAATTTTGTAATGAATAATGGATCGTTACTTGACGAAATCCATTATAACTATTAAATAAAACAAATATTTGAGATTTTCGTAAAATCACTTTATTTGACTAGTTTCGGAACACAGTTCCTTCTTCAGAAATAAAAATGAAATGAAATCATCCCACTTGAATTACGATAATACAATATCAAACATAAGAAAAGATTGAGATGCAGTCACGCATGACAAAATATAAAATATTAGTTTGCGCACTACATCCACAATATAAGCTTATGAATGAATTAGCGAAATAATCTAAACCATTTAATCATTTGAAAATGATGAAATGCATATCAATACTTATATTTTAAATGTAATGGAAATAATAAATAAAATCCATTAAAAATATATAATGGAAAATGTCATTTTAAATACTTGTTTAGAATGGAACCAAATATTAACTATCCTGGATTGTTACCTAAGTATAGATAATTAGTACTCAAATATTGCCGTTGTCAGAACTACTTTTTACACACCCAACTACTTGTCATAAGTTAGATAGATAGATAGATTGTAGAGGCTGCCCTGGACGGGATACACTTCGACCATAAGGTCCATTGTGATGCCTAAGGATGTGAGGATGCGAGTGGAGTGGAAGGAATTTTTGTGCATAGACTAGGAAGTGGTAGGATATGCGGCTGCAGCCGACTTTGATAGGAACTATGCCGATATTCATCTGGAGTTTGTGAAGGAAACTGCAGAAAACCTTCTCAAGCATAGCCGGTTACTTTGTTTTTGTCCATACGCCGACAGTTTAGTCAATTAACCGCCTCCTTTTTTTCTTCTTTTTCTTAATAATTGACAAACTGCCGATGTCGGGATTCGAACCCTTAACCTCCCAGTTTCCAAGTAGGCATACTGCGCAGATATAACGCCTTAGACCGCTCGGCCACTTGGACTGGTCATGTCATAAGTTGGTCGACTATTATTCGTAAACTAGTAGATCCTACTTAGCTGTGTATAATTTTCCTTTCAATTTTAATATACATACCACTTTTGCTAATTTTTCCCGATATTTAAAAACAGTGGTTTAGTTGGTAGGGTATAGAGATACTTAATAGCTACTTTAAAGATATATAATATTTCGTGAACAGATCCCTACACCGAAAATGTGTCAATAATATACCCCGAATATTTTTGAAACACCTACTTTAGGACACCCAGGTTTATACATATATTACCTGTACAGTCAACTTAGAGTATCAAATAAAAACAACATTTTACACATAATTTGACTAACGTCTATGTTGAGCAGATTTTGGAATAATACTGATGTGAAAAAATTATACCAATTCTTTGGCACTTTCCGCGTATGCAAGAGATCCTTGGTTAGATTCCCCACAATTGTCTCATTTTTTCATTTCAGAATTAATATAATGTTTGGTTGACATCCATATTTGTCAAATTAAGTGTAAAAGGTTGTTTTCAATTCATACTTTATCTATATTGATTGTCCAGGTAATTTGTATCATATTGGTATTTTCACAATATATCTAAACAAAAGACGGTAGTTTCTCATTTGATTTTTGGAATCTACGCCTTTTGAAACAAAATATTCTAAACTATGAGAAAGGGTGAATTAGTTTTTTCTGTCTCAATTACAATGGTTTATTATTATAATATAATATAAAAATAAACAAAAAGAGAATGAAAGAAAACAGAATGATTTAAAAAAAAATATTTACACATATTTTTCATTAAAATGTGAAAAACTTTCGAAAATCTTGAATTAGGCATAATTGGTGTTTTCGCCGACAGAGCACTTCAAAATGATTTAATGTCTTTGTTAATTAATTGATATTTTTGCCCGTCTTTAACATCTTTAACAAATATTATATACCGGTTGTTTAGTTTGTATCTTCACATAGCAGATCTACCACGAGTATGAGAGAGTACATATGTATACATTAAGCAATGTGTATGAGAAGGAGGTCTTATAGGTTTGTTTTCTTACTTTAAAGTTAAACTGTTAAAATATTATTTATAGGGTAATGGGGACATAAAGAAAGAAGAAAACACAAAATATAAAATATCTCTCTTAATATTAGAACAATCAAAAAATGTGTCAGGAATAAAGTTGTAGAAAATCAAGTTTGCTACAATTCATCACCTTATCATTTTTGCTCAAACTCTAATGCGTACAGAGATATTGAGGAATTTAATTTTCAATCTTAAACCGTCAATATTTTTGTAAATATTAGTGTTACAGAAAAAATGATAAGAAACAAAGTTTCAGTAAAACTTAATACCTAAAACTTTACTTCTTATAAAATTTTAGTTTTTTCGAATATTAAGGGAGATACGTCAAATTTTGTGTTTCCCTCTCCCTCTAAACCCCCCTTTCCCCTTGTTCGATTTTACCCATTAACGAACTTGACCTTTTGAATACCAAAAGTGCCTCAGATACCAAATTTCATTCTGATAATATGAAAACTGTGACCGCTAGAGTGATTACAGACACATATATATATATATGTATATATATATATATATATATATATATATATATATATATATATATATATGTCCATAGATATATATATATAAATTTTACAGATGGTGATTTTGACATCTACTAGGTAGGATCGATGGACATTTGAAGAAATTTTGACTTCGGTACGGGACCAATAGCTCTATTTCCTTTCAGGAAATTCGCTAAAAAACCTAGAGTTCCCTTTTTAGCGAATTTCCTGAAAGGAAATAGAGCTATTGGTCCCGTACCGAAGTCAAAATTTCGCAAAAATTTCTTCAAATGTCCATCGATCCTACCTAGTAGATGTAAAAAATCACCATCTGTAAAATTTATATATATATATATATATATATATATACATATATATATATATATATATATATATATATATGTGTCTGTAATCACTCTAGCGGTCACAGTTTTCATTTTATCAGAATGAAATTTGGTATTTGAGGCGCTTTTGGTATTCAAAAAGTCAAGTTCGTTAATGGGTAAAATCGGACGAGGGGAAAGGGGGGTTTAAAGGAAGGGGGAAACTCAAAATTTGACATATCTCCCTCAATATTCGAAAAATCGAAAAATTTATAAGAAGTAAAGTTTTAGGTATTAACTTTTACTGTAGTTTTGTTTCTTATCATTTTTTCTGTTACACTAATATTTACAGAAATATTGTCGGTTTAAGATTGAAAACTAAATTCCTCACTATCTCTGTACACATTAGAGTTTGAGAAAAAATGATGAGGTGATGAATTGTAGCAAACATCATTTTCTACAACTTTATTCCTTGCACATTTTTTGATTGTTCTAATATTAAAAGAGATATTTTGTATTTTGTGTTTTCTTCTTTCTTTATGTCCCCATTTCCCCTTCACGTATGACATTTATTAATAAAATTGGCCTTGCAAATACTAAAATCATATACGACATTTCATTTTGATCAGACTAAAATTGTGACCGCTAGAAAGTGATTTATGTATTGTAAGGAAATTCGCTAAGTTGAAGCAGCTCCTGCGTAACGAATTTTTTATTTTAATAATCTTTATAAAATGTGTATAGTTTGACTAATTTAAAGTACGTTTAACATTTTTAACAATTTATCTTTTTAAGGTAGTCACAGATAAATTTACGGTTAAATGATAATCAATTTTTTGGCTATGAATAATATTTTTATTGACAATAGTGAAGAAAAGTCTACGAAAAACGAGTTATAATTTAAATTATTATGTTTTTAAAAATAAACATTTAATACGCAACCTTACGGAAAAATATATTAAATTGTAGATAATAAAGAAATTTGACGGTGAACTTTAGCAACATTACTCAATAAATAGGAACATTCATGTATGCAGCATTTTTGTGTTTTGCCGGTTTTGTTCGGGTTTTATAATATATACTGATCAAATCAAGTATATATATATATATATATATATATATATATATATATATATATATATATATATATAATTTTAAAATAGAAAAAAAATGTATTTCATAAAGTTTTATTTCATTTCTGATTTTAATATACTCAAAGGTCGGGTCGGCCCAACTACCTACAGAAATATAAATAATATTAAAGAGAACTCTAGGATTTTTCGAAATAAATTTCGATTTTTGCCCCAATTTCCTAGATTACACAACTAGATAAAATACACAATTTTTTGTATTTTATAAATAAGTATTTCGACTACAAAGTAGTCATCATCAGTATGAATTAGCTTTATTTAAATATTTAAATAATAAGTTGTCAAAAAACAAATTTTTTTTGGATGCATTATTTTATTTTTGCCTAAAAATTGAAATATCTTGTAAACCGATAGAGATATTGAAAAAATAATCGCAAATTCTTTCAGGTTATGTTAACATAGTCCATAGAATAAAATTTCAGGCGAGGAATTTTACATAAAAAGTTAAATAACTCCGAAACGATGTGTTTTATCGGAAAAATAAGCAAAATGGAATTCCCTTAGAAAACCAAATGATTTACCAGAGCACTTTGCAAATTTTTGTATTAAAAAAAAAAGAAGATTTTGTCTGGATTTAATACATTAGTTTGTTTAAAAAAATCCAACCCACCTACCCGCGGTTTTTGTAATCTTTCTAAGACGCGAAGCTAAGGCCGAAGGCTGCCTTGGCCTCCAAGTCGTGTCCAAGGGGTTTCCTTTGTAAATGTGAATCTACATAGAAAGAAAATGAGTTATGTAACGCGAAACGTAAAGTAAAGTCAAGCATAACAAAACGCGTCGCGTTTTGTGCGAAGCCTTCGGTTTTGTATATTGAAGCCTTGCAAGAAGGAGTCATATCCGATCAAAAATATTAAATGTAAAATATGGGCCGAATTTTTGGGTAGATAATTTATATAAAAGTTGCTCCTTTAAAAGTGATGATATGGGATAAAGGACCGAGCTATTTACCAAGTGTGAGTGAAATGAATATTAACTTATTATGTAAATTTTACCTTAGAAAATTAATGAGGGGTAAATTGATAAATTGAATATCAGGCACATTACCTCTTCCTTATACTCTTCCTATAAGAAAAAATGAGTCAGACGACAGCATTCACGAATGTATTTTAAGCATTAAAATATAAGGACTTAGGTTTACGTCCGTGAGGTCTTGACCTGGGGCGCGAAAACATAAAGGAAAAAATTGAATTCTTAACGTAGCAGTTTAGTGAAAATGAATAAAAATAGGTTTTTTTCAATAAATATTTCTTATTCTAAAATATTTTATACAATTTTTATCAAACGGAAGGTAGGAACACCATATAGGATCTATCATCGACTTTACATTTAGGATCAGAGTGGGATGAGAGCACTCCACGCTTTTAGTTACATCAATGTTAATTATATTGTCAATCTCTTTATTCTTATTTATATTATCTTACATCTTTTAGTTCGTATTATAAAATAAAAGCATGTTTTTTTAGTATTTTCAAATTCTAATTTTATTATATTTCTTAATAAGTTTTTTGACATGATTTGAACTAGTTTAATGTAAAAAACATTTCCGTTCATCCCTTAATAAAATAATTATTTAAACCAATTATAAATAAACAGTTATGCAGAGCTATTAGGTCTCATAAATAGAATATATTTAAACCATTACAACAGAGATAATTGTTTTCTATATCGAATTTACGTAAATAGTTTTAAATTTAAACGTTAATATTTCGTTTTTTAAACATTGGTGTCATGGAATAGTAAATTACTAATTACTAATACCTCTAATGATATATTAGAAGGAAACGAGATATTTGACAATGGTCGGAACTCGTGGACAACAGATTATAGGAAACTTGTATGCCGCTGTTTAGAATATCATAACAAAGATTTATACAAATATTCAGATTGTTTACGTGCATTTCAAAGTTTGTTGAATCCTTATTTGATTGGTTTATATCGTGAATAAATTAAACAGAGTATAAAATTAATCAAAACTACGTCTAGTATATCTGTATATACACAGGTTAAATGAGTAGAAGTTTATAGATAATTAATTTTTTTTTGGAGTATTCAGAAAATTATTTTATTAGAAAATCTAATATTTTATAAATCCATATCAAAATATCTTAATCCTAGAATGATGGATATTCAAATATTTATACAAATAATATATTTATAAAAATTTATTACGGTTTTTACACACTGATTGTAAATATGGCGATAAAAATATTTAAGTAGCTTATTAAAAACTCAACACACATACTATAAATATATGTATATATATATATATATATATATATATATATATATATATATATATATATATATATATATATATATATATATATATATATGTAATAAAATATAAAATATATATATAATAAATGTCAAGGAACTATGCCGATATTCAACTAGAGTTCGTGAAGGAAACTGCAGAAAACCTTCTCAAGCACAGCTGGTTACTACGTTCTTGTCCATACGCCGACAGTTTCCTTCACGAACTACAGATGAATATCGGCATAGTTCCATAGTCGGCTGCAGCTGCATTTCCTACCAATTCCTAGTCTATACACAATAATTCCTTCCACTCCACTCATATCCTCTCATCCTTATAAACCACAATGGACCTTATGGACGAAGTGTATCCCGTCCAGGGCAGCCTCTACAATCTACCCTTCTATCCAATAGCTGATGGTCAAGAAGACTTAATTGGTTGACGTCCTATGCGAAAGATGGCCGGGAGAAGTATATCAAAATACTAAGATTATCAAAGGAAGATGATCTGCTGGAAAATATGAGTGAAAATGGAGCGGTCATAGTTATGAAACCCACCTCGAATGAAACGGAAAATATAATGAAGTTGGGTTTACAGACTAAACCAGAACTAGACGTAAACTGGAATAATTTTAAAAAGAAATAACAGTGGAATAATTTTAAAAGATGGAAAACAGTTGCGCGACCTAAAACCTTGTCGAGGAACAAACAATTATTGTAACAGATCAATTATTGTAACGAGAGCATTGATGAAGATGACATTGTAAAGTCCGTTAAAAAGGAGACGATTGTGATCTCCGAAACCAACAACAAAGCCGGCTACAGACAAGCTTTCCTAGAACTTCCAAGGGTATCATTACAAAAGGTACTTTGTAACCGAAGAATATACGTAGGATGAAGCAGATGCCATATAGAAGAGCCAATTAAGTTGCGTAGATGCTTCAACTGTTGAGGTTTTGGGCATTTATCGTACAAAGGTGAGAAAGAATCTGTAAAGCTTTGTCGCAGATGTGAAGATAATGGTCAAATGGCTACAACATGCAGAGGACCTATACATTGCCTAGAATGCAAAGAAAAAGGACACAGATCAGACAGTATGAAGTGTCCAAAATATAAAAATTGGTGGAAGAGACTAGGGCGAGACAAAGAAGACAAAACACATAGCATGGAGAAGTAGTCCAACATTTAATTCAAGAAACGGCTCGTCGGAACAGGATCGACATAGTCTTGGTACAGGAACCGAATAAATTTCTCTCAGAAAATCAAGGATGGTTTCTTGACTACGGGAGAGACGTTGCAGTTAAAAATTTTCAGGAAATAAGTGAAGTTAACAACATAGATAGTGACTTTATAATCTACAAGTTTTATAATAACCTCTAATATCATATGACACATAAGAAATAAAATATTTGCAAAAGTCCTACTTCTATCACCTTTGACCTTTATTATATTGACTCGTAGGCACTATATTAAATGAAACTTTTTTGCAAGTCTTTATAAAAAATTTCAATGCAAACGTTAATGCAAAAATTCAGTATTGCATTAAGTTGAATCCTTATTTGATTGGTATAAACGCAACATGTGTAATATGTTTAATTCTGGTACGTTATTTAAATAAAATAGATTTAACTATAATATTAAAAAATATAGAAAATAAAAAAAATTATATGAATATATAGATAGATATATATTTATATATTTAGTGTGGTGTTTAATAAGCTACTTAAATATTTTTAGCGCCATATTTACAATCACCTATTAAAAACCGTAATAAATTTTTTTATATATATGATATTTGTATAAATATTTTACAACGTTTTTTTTTGTTTTAAATAAAATTTTAATATCCACCATTCTAGGATTAAAAAAATATTTTGATATGGATTTATAAAACATTATATTTGCTAAATATTTTATTTTTTTAATACTCAAAAAACAGTTAATTAACTATAAACTTTTACTCATTTAACTTGAGTATAGAGATTTATTAGACATAGTTTGATATATTTTATAATCTGATTTAATTTATTCACAGATAACCTGTTTAATCCAATCAAATAAGGAATCAACAAACTTTGAAAAGAAAATAAGCAACTGAATCCTTGTGTAAATAGATCAGAGCCAAAGATATTTGAGAGAATAAAATTTCTTTACAGTATGTGGTTGGTCGGAAAATTTAATATAAATTATAAGTAAATGAAAAAAATGAAGATATCTTGGAGAAAGTTCCGGAAGAGGGATGGGGTTAGGGAAATAGTCGTAAATAGTGATTTTTACGATTTCCGGCGAAGTTACGTCTCCTATCGGAAATAATTAAATGTTAAAGTTGTAGATAATTAAAATATCTACAACTTTTATACTTACCAATTTCCAACATAACCTCAAATTTATGGAGAAGAACGCAAAAAACCGGTTTTTTCGTTTTTAATTTTTTTCTGCAATAAAAATGATTCGATTTCAATGAAAATAACTGAAAATATAGATTTTTATGCGTTAAACAAGCAGTAATTTTTTTGAAGCAAAATATTCATATTTCGCTTAATGATGCGTTCATTTCCTGAATGTTTCAAATGTACGGTTATTGTTTAAACGATGTTTTCAGAAATTTTCAAAATAATAAAAGTATAATTTAGTAAAGTTTGTTTAGTATTATACGAAATTTAGTCTTTTGCATTAATTTAAACCACCATATGTCATAAAAAATGAAAATTCATTGCAATTATTGAAAAATTGATCTTGAAAAAATCATTTTTTGGGTTTTCTCGTTTCAAACAATATTTTTTCATACAAACAATATTTTTTCATACAAACAATATTTTTATTTTATTTCATCATTGAGTTGAGGTTTCAAAGAACAAAATGATCACTGGTAAAATTAAAAATTCGAAATTTTACTAACCAAATTTTTGGTTTGAAAATTCGCCTTTTTTCAATTGTAACTCGTAAAAATCTAAATTTGAATATTTCGCTTCAAAAAAATTACTGTTTGTGTACCATATAAAAATGTATATTTTCAGTGATATTCATCGAAATCAAATTATTTTTGTTGCAGAAAAAAATTAAAAACGAAATAACTGGTTTTTGCGCTTTTCTCCATAAATTGGAGGTTATGTTGGAAATTGGTAAATACAAAAGTTGTAGATATTTTAATTATCTTTAATTTTTTCCGGTATAAAGTGTAGTTTAGCCGGAAATCGTAAAAATCACTATTTACGACTATTTTCCTACCCACACCTCTTCCGGAACTTTCTCCAAGTTCTCTTCATTTTGTTCATTTACTTATAATGTATACTAAATTTTCCGACCAACCACTGTAAAGAATTTTTCTACAATTCGGGGTTTAAAAATCGGTTTGGCCCTGGTCTAAAAGCTTTTCTATGGGATTCTAAAGACTGACATACTCGTTTCATATAATCCGTTGTCCACGAGTCCAGACAAATATTTTAAAAGTTTTTTAACATATCTCCTTTCCTTCTAATATATCATTAGAGGCTTCTGTTCTAGTAATTTACTATTCCATGACACGAATGTTTAAAAAACGAAGTATTAACGTTTAAATTTAAAACCATTTACGTAAATTAGATACAGAAAAAATGTATCAATACGTTGTAATGGATTTTATATATTTTATTAATCAGACCTAATAGCTCTGAATAATTGTTTATATTATAAATAACAATTTTATTAAGTAATGAACGAAAATGTTTTTACATCAAAAAATTCAAAATTCCTATCTATTAATATGCCTGATTGAAAATTTTATATGAATTATCATATATAATTTTAAAATCAATGCTAAAAGAGTCTCATAGGAAAACATTTAATTTAATCTGGACGAATCAACAAAAGTAATTAACACATAATTAAACTTTAATTAAACTTCAATATTTTTTTGATAACGTTCAAACAAATCAATTTAAATGAAAATCTAAACAATATAATTTAATTACACAAAAAAAAAAAAATTAAATAAACTCTTGTATTCAATCCAGTTAAAAATCAAAGCAGTAATAGGTATGCATATATTTTTATATATAGGTTGCTACTTACCATGTTATGAAGATTTGTTCTGGGAAGCTTTTTCTAATAAACTTTCGTATTGGCGAAAAATATTGTTTATAAATTTTAACGTGAATACGTTTATAAATTTGATATATAGGGGGGTAATTCAAAAAAACTGATGATAACAAAATCGGGGGATAAAGTTTGGTGTTTGGTGCTGCTATAAAACTATTAGCTAAATTAAAAATATGACTACACCACTCGATAACTAAATGTTCAAAAAATTTGTTACGATAAGTTAGGACTGGGACGCATAGTGCGCGGGGGGAGGGGGAAGCGCCGCCATTTTGAGGTAGTTTTGCTGCGTCATATAATTTCCGTTTGGTATAACTTTAGACTCAGAGAAGCTAGGACGTTCGTTTTAGTTTCAATCGACAACTCTCATCAAGATCTATCGATATATATTAGATATAAAACATAAGTGTGGAATAGTTGTATTGAATATATAATGTGTTAAAGTAAAAAATTTAAACAAATAATGCAATGTCGGCCTTAATTCTTTAAAAAGCCAAGTCAAAGTAAACATATCGTATATGTTTGGAAAGGACTTCTCAAGAGGAATCCATCGATATACGTAAAACACCATATGAAAGAGTGAATCGGTGTCGGTGCCGCCATTTTGATGTCGTTTTGCGGCGTCACATAATTTCCGTTTAGTATAACTTTTGACTCGGTCAAGTTAGAACGTTTGTTTTAGCTTCAATCAAGAGCTCTTGTCAAGATCTATCGATTGTATATTGATATGTAAAGTAGTTATAACGAATCAAATATGGTGTTAATATAAAAATTAACATATATAATGCAATGTAGAAATATCTGCAATGGTATACCTCTCTTAATATTGGAAAAATCGAAAAACACATTAGGTTTACTACAATTTAATTTCTTATCATTTTTACTGTTGCTCAAATTTTTACCGAGATATAGACGGTTTAAGATTGAAAATTTAAATCCTAAATATCTCTGTACACAATCGAGTTGTAGAAAATTTATTAGGTAATGAATTGTAGCAAACATCATGATTTTCTACAACTTATCTCCTTACACATTATTCTAGTTCATTTCAATTATTCTAATAAGTGAGATATTTTATATTTCGTGTTTCTTCTTTCTCCAAGCACCACTTTGCCCTTAACTTACTACACCTTCACTTGTGAACTCCGAAGTTGTAAAATGAACATTATGAAATTAATTATGAAATAACCAGACTTCGAAACATGTCCAGCGAAAAAAATAAAATTAATTGTAAAATAAAATCTTAAAAACAAAGTTTTAAAACAAGAAAATAAACTCTAAATTAAATCAAACCCATCAATTTATTACATTATACAATTTATATGATATAAAAGCTTGTCGCGATATTAATATATATGTCAAGAAAATTTAATTGATATAAGTATTTTTCTCTCTCAGTGTACGTATAAGACGCGCAAAGAAAATATTACCCGTTACGTACACGTATTCACGTAAAACACACGGCCGTGTCCAAGATACAGCCACTCCCCCCTTTTATTTAATTTAGTTCCGTTCACGTGTACTTTTAAGTTTAGTTGATATGCTGGAGTTGAGTGATTTTTATTATTAAAACATTATAAATGCAAATATTTCTGTATCGTAGTTACAGAAAATATTTAGTTACATTGGAAATTGTTGTAAAAAACTATTTTCTCTTAACTATAACTATTTTGTAGAGAAAACTATTAACTATTTTGTAGAAAAAATTACCGACAGTTTTCCATCTCAAATTATTGTTGATGTTCGTTTTGGTTTGTTATAACATTATCAAAAGTAATCAAATTGTCGACGAGTAACATATTTCCCCGGAGAACAATCACGATTAACTAATTCATACTGATCATGACATAGTTTATAGTCGAAATTCGTATCTAATAACACATCTAAAAATTGAGGCAAGTTTTAAAATCATAAAACAACATTTGTAACTCATGGGAAATACAATTTTTTTTTATTAATGAAGGTAACGAATAATTTTAGACCATTTCAGAATGAAATTGGAACAATATTATCAGGATATTTTCGGTATTTCAGGATATTTGAGGTGATGTATTCACACTAGTTAAGTAAGCACATATGCTTAGTATGCATCTATAAACGGACGAAGTCGCAGGAAACTAGTCTATAGATCAGCTGTGCCGCGGTACTTTTGTGTGCCGCCAAGTTTTAGAAATGTATATACTAAAGTATTAACCAACATAAAAACGAAAAAAAGATCGAGACTGTTATATGTAGAAGACGATATGAGAGTAGTGTTGTCATTTTTACGACCAAATATAAATGAAATTATTAAAAAACATCAAGCTCAAATCTCTCATTAAAAGTATTCTTATTATTAACTTGTAATTAATCCCTTAATAAACCTACAGTTGTTTTTGTAGTACATGTTATTTTATTTTACATTCAAAATTATTATCATAAACTATTTTACACAGTGTATTACAGGTAAGTAAAAAACTTTTAAACTTATCTTTTTCATTGTGTGCCGTCAAATTTTGAAATCGTTAAAAGTGTGCCGCGACAAAAAAAAGGTTGACAATCTATAATACACTCTATAATAAACTGTTTTCCGCGACTTCGTCCGCATTTATATGAAAGCTAAATATATATGTATTGAAAATAATAATAACAATAATTATGCTTATTCTTCTAATAACAGCTAGCCTTGTTAAATTAAATTAAATTAAATAAATTAAATAAAAACAAATTAAAAAATAAATTATTTAAAAAAAATTCTTCCTCCACCCGGATTTGAACCAGCGACCTGTGTATGTCTATATCTATTGAATATATTTTATCTTCCGACTTACTTGACAAATATCAATATTTAAGGCTAACGCTAGATAAGATACGCAATTTTAACGTAATGCTAGATAGTCTATAGCCTTCCTCATGAATGTGGCTATCTCATGCAAAAAGAATTTTTCAAATCAGACTGGCAGTTCCATAGATTAGCACGTTCAAACAAACAAACAAAAAATAACTCTTCAGCTCTATTATATTAGTATAGATAACGTGTCTCAATTCAAATAATGCCCCTGAAAATTTCTTCAACTAAGTGTTTTTGGAAAAAATAAAAACGTTTTATTTGGATTGGGACATTATTTGATGATCTTGATTTTCTCCTTGCCCTGGGCCTTCAACGTTATTTGAAGACATCTTTTGTTTTTCACATGGGAACCTATATATTTATGGCAAAATCGGACACTTCGGAAGGAAAAAATAAAGAAAAACTGAGTCATTAAGTCTATTTTGGTTAATACTTAACCATTTAGACAAGGGATTTTCAAAAAGAAGTATTTATTAAGAAAAATATAACCATTTGGAAAACACAAGTTGACCTTCAAATACCCTTAAAGTCTAAGATCCAGAAAGAAATAATCAAGTGCATTAAAATGAGTCACCCTGTATAATTTATCTGTATTTTCATTTCTATAATAGATATATAAGGAAAATCTTTATCGAAATTATCCAAGCATGACAATACTACTATATATATATATATATATATATATATATATATATATATATATATATATATATATATATATATATATATATATGTATATATACATATTTATATTTTTATATAAAAGAAAAACATTCAAAGATATAAAAAAATAAAACAAAATGATTTTTTGAACAAATGAAAATATTTCATGTCCTGTAGAAATAATATTCGTACTTATAAAAAAGAGAACATTCATAAATTTAATATTCTAAAAATATTATCCTCGATTATGTGGTAAATACGACTTGTGAATTTATGGTTCTGTAAAGTTTAAATCACTTTTCATGCAGTAAATCTCAGTCCTGTAATATTTTATCATATTTATTATCACTAATCCGCAATTTTGTGTCGGTTTGCATTTTTTTGAAATCCATACGATCATGCACATCGTTTAAGCTAAACCTTGTGAATTTCACACCATTGATTAGAACACGACTCTTCGACGACGAACGAATGTTGAGTCGGACTTTTTAGTGCGTTACCTACTAATAAAAGCATGTTTAGCCTTTTAAAGATATCAAGTTTTTTTAATTTTAATACTAAAAAAATTATTGAATTTTTAACATTTATTACTTTCTAAATTTCGTATATTTTACCAACGCTTACACTAAATGGTGTCATATTATTCCTACAAGTTCATTTAGATGGAGCCATATAAAGATTATTAAAATACATATACAAATTGAGAAAACAGATAATGAATTTAGACAATTGCCCAATTCCAAATTCTGATTTAATAAAATTAAACCATTTTCAAAAAATCTGTTACCTGAATATCAAAGTTAGCTTCGATACCCTCACTTTAGTAACAAAAACAACGCCGCATAGTCACAAAAGGATACCGTCAATAAATAGGTGGGGTTCTTCACACACCTACTCCTTTAGTCAGTCAACTCAAATAATCCTCAGGTCAGATTATATCCTCAGTCAAATAAAATTAGCAACAAGTAACATATCTCTGAATCCATATCCCAGAGATAGTTACGATTAGCTAATTCATACTGATGATGATTACATTGTAGTCGAAATACGTATTTATAAAATACAAATAAATGTTCTAGGAATTGGAGCAAAATTCTAAATGTAATGGTGCCATATATTGTCATTAGAATTCATTCGTTTGCTAACTTTTACATCGAAACGACAATTGTAAGAGTGTGTTAAAAGGATTTAATTATGCAAAGTACATCACCAATTATCAAAGAAAACTAGTTTTGATAAATATAAGTGAAAAAACAACAGTTAATTGCTTAAATACTCCTAAACACAATTTCAGTTCGAGGCCTGTGTGGGTCAGATAGTATTTATAGTTACGGTAATCTCTGTAACTACTGAACCGATTCTAAAAACTCTTTCGCCGATAGTAAACTACACTATTCTCTAGTGACATACGCTATAAGTTTGCATTTCATGCATCCTTGTCCGCGTGTCACGGTAGTTTATACGATGCAAGATAGAGAAAAAACTTTAAATATAAAAAATGTGCTTATCTAATAAATATAAACAACATTTGTATGAAACTTTTTTTCCATACAATCAAAAGTTTAGACACAATTTCAGTACAAAGCCTGTGGGTTATCTATAATAAATAAAGAAATACACGTTTCAGCGTTTTGGCTTACACCTTTAAGGGGGTACCTTAGGGAGTCAGAGATTCAGTTTTTGAAGTTGAGACATGAAAATTTCTATTTAAGTCCATAATAAAATATACTCTTCCGAGTTTTTAAGAAATGTACCCTCCAAGGGTGAGTGTTTGTATAGTTCATTATTTTAAAATTAGAGATAAGAAAATTGATATTTAGCCGATAAATTATAAATAAATAATAAATCCGTGTAACAGCGTTTCAAAACAACCGGTCCTTGACGGGTAGAAAATTTATATTACTCAGATATAAGGGCTTTACAAAATTTTTGCAGGCGAAGCCACAGCGTGTAAAGCTAGCTTTTTTTTTATATAGTATCTACTTTTATGCTACCACATCCTAAAATTATTCTTACTGTATTTTTGTACGTAGATGTGATATTATATAAAGGTTTGAGGGTAGAGAATCTTTTGATGAAAACATTGTATTCGTTATTCATTTTTAGCGTTTCGTACCGTAAAGATAAATTAAATAATGTGCAGATTTTGATGTGCAGACCTATTAATTTAATTATCTACCCGAAGTAAGCACTTTTTGCAGCTATGCCAGTTGAACATATTTGATGTAATATATACAGTGCTTTAATATTTATGATCCATTGTATACCATATGTGGTATTATGCAAGACTTGTGTTGGCAGAGATTATTGATTGTTGCGTTGTCTTGGGTGCACATTCTTACTATTAAACATTAATACCTTTTAAAAAAATCCTCAGTACATAGTTTTTAACATACGTTTAATAACTTGACTTGTATACGAGATCTGTCCGAAAAAAGACCAACATGCTTTTATATCTTCGCGCCAGAGTGCTCGAGCAACCTCTCCGAGGCATGGACGTTAACGGTAACGTCTCATGACCTTATCGGTTGCTCACCAATATCTACGGGACGTATAGTTCATGCGCAGCGTGAATTTGTTTCTAAAGCTTTTTTTGCTTTCGTTGGATGTTATTGTTAAACATGACTGAAAGATCAAATCAACGAATTTACATCAAATTTTGCTTCAAACTCGGAAAAACTAGTTCGGAAATTATTCAAATGATGCAAAAGACCTTTGGGAATGAGTGTATGGGCAAAACACAAATAAAGGAGTGGTATAATCGTTTCAAAAGTGGCTGCACATCTGTTGAAAGTAATCCTCGTTTTTGCCGACCTTCGACGACAACAACACCGGATAATATCGAGCGCGTGCGATTTGCGATTGAAGAAGATCGACTTTTCACTGTGCTCGAATTAGAAGATTATCTTGGAACACCAAAAATTACAATTTGGGAAATTTTAACCTCGGATTCAGAAAGTGGAAGCGGTGGAAGCTGGGGGGAATCTCATCGAATCTTGTACAGCAGTTTTTAACTAAACACAATATCGCACTGCTTCGCCAACCTCCGTACAGTCCCGACATAGACCCCTGTGAATTTTGGTTGTTCCCGAATTTAAAAAAACCGCTCATAGGACACCGGTTTGACGACAAAAAGACGGTTGAAGATAATGCGACGAGGGCACTCAAGTCTATTCGAAAAACTGACTTCCAGGACTGCTGGCCAGTATACTGATTTATATTTCTGAATACACCCATAGGTGATATGCACAAAAATTTACTTTTGATAATGCCACTTTTTTTTGCGTGCAGTGTATTTGAAGTAGTGGAAGCGGTGGGAACTATAAATATTTGAAGTCGTGGAAGCGGTGGGAAATTACATTGATGTTTTTAGCCTAAAAATGACGGTAACCGGAGATAAAACAATGTAACGCGCGTATAATGTAGTATACTATATAAACTTTACGTAACACCACCATTTATGGGATAATAATTCGGAATCTTTGATGTACAATAACGATACGTACTTACCCGCTTTTTATGGTAATTTATTTAAAAAAACAAGATTTTTTTAATGCTAAAAACTAACATAACAAATTAATCCAAAGATTATATTGAGGTTAAGTGTGTATGTTTTAAGATTATTTATAACGTATTATAATTATGAATAGAAAATGCGGAGAAATTATTCGTGTAGTATTTAAACTTTCTTATAAATGTTGCTTAATGATTTTAAATCTTCTAAATAGAAAAATTTATTCATACAATCTTTTAATTTCCATAACGTGACAAGGGTATTTATTATGTCTTTACAATATGATAAGTCCTTCCGTATTCCGTTTCAAAATAACGAAAATGTAATAATTTGAGAAAAAATTAACAGCGGTTTATCATTTATAATGGCAAAATGATCTGATATTTAACTCTTTTACATTTATAGTATTTTATTCAAGAAAAAAGAATGATATAGAAGGAATCAACTAGAAAAATCCTATTTTGCAAAATTCTACAAAATGCGTTGTCCAAATTGACTGTTGTCATGTAGAACCGAATAATAAACTCCTAACATTAAATGAATGGCTCTATCATCAATATTTTATTTTATTAAGCCGTGCTTCACAGCTAAATTTCTAGTAAGATAACCTAAAATTGATTACTTTTATTTAATTTTAGATCAGTAGGTCTTTTGGTTAGATTGGTAGTATTTCAGCTTGATGTGTTTAAATCAGTCATTGTACATCTATCGTTGGTACGGCATATTGTGTGCTTGACAAAAAAAAAAAACACATTTCCCACCGCCCATACTCCAAAATCGAAAACAAACAAAGTACGGTAGTACAGCTAATACACAAACCAAAAAATGATGTTACAAAACACAATAATTACAGACAGCTATACAAATTACTACACACACACGCATCACAACCAGACACACATACACACATGCCGGTGGACAAGGGAGACGGAACAACGAGACTTGAAGCGACTGACTAGGACAAGAAAGCAGACAGATAGCGCTCCTTAACTTTACTATGTCCGTGCGGAGTCAATTTAGCAAATTTCCTTAGAATATATAAATCACTTTCTAGCGGTCACAATTTTAGTCGGGTCAAAATGAAATGTCGTATATGATTTTAGTATTTGCAAAACCAATTTTATTAATAAATGACATACGTCAAGGAGAAAGGGGGGGTATAAAGAAAGAAGAAAACAAAAAACATAAAATATCTCTCTTAATATTAGAACAATCGAAAAATGCGTAAGGTATAAAGTTGTAGAAAATCATGTTTGCTACAATTCATCACCTTATCATTTTTGCTCAAACTCGAATGTTTATGATTTATAATTTAATGTTTATAATTTAATTTTCAATCTTTAACCTTCAATATTTCTGTAAATATTAGTGTAACAGACAAAATGGCAAGAAACAAAATTACAGTAAAACTTAGTACCTACAACTTTATTTCTTATAAATTTAAATAAATTTCGGTTGTTTGAATATTATGGGAGATATGTCAAATTTTGTGTTTCTCCCTCCCTCTAAACACCCCTTTCAGTATCGTGTTCAATTTGAGAATCAATTCTTATGCTTATCGACCCTACTTTGTAACTTTTATATCATATGATATTCACTTCCATATCATATGTATTCTTAAAGTAAACTATTTTCAAAAATTTCGTACTATTTGTATCGGAGTGTTGTCAGTAATTAATTTAGATTGTAGACGAAATTTGATTAGTATTCAATGCACAAATCTTAAAGATAAATAAATACAACATAGAAATGTTTGTGTATCGTAAAAGAAGATTCGATATTGAGAATGTATATTGAATATATTATATATGCAAATATTATATAGAGTTATGTTGCATACATACAGTTATAAATTCTATTTAAAAATTTACATATTTTTATACACGTTATCATATTGTACAGCGTGTTTGAAAAGTCCCTCTATTTTTTCTAAATTTTTTTACTTGATTGGTACCTTTTTCAATAGGTTTTCGGGAAAATGTTTCGAATAAAATTTGTTAGGATATTTATAATTAATGAAAAACATCTATCCGAAGCATTTTTTTCGAAAACAGAACGAATACGACACTAACACAGAATACAATTTTGAATAATAAGCACACATATCCACAAATCGTGTCTAATTGTACATTATAAATATAATAACAACTTTAATTCGAAATATTTTCCCAAAAACCGAATGAATAAGGTACAAATTCCTTTCGTAAAAAATAAATATCTTGTATGTTCAACTTAAGTATGCTTAACTGTCATATTTAAATTTATTATCACTTAGTATTTATTATTATAAAAAAATGAAAGAAAGCATCTAAGTTTTTTCCTTCACATCTGTGTTCCTTTTAGCGATCTTATTTATCATAAAGTCTATTGTAGATATAGTAGAGTCAAATAAGGATTTTTCAGGCAGATTGCTTGGAACCGCAATTTTTTCATCAACAGCAATCATTTAAACGTTGGATATATGAGATAAGTATATACACTATATAGATACACATATATTTGTGTCTCTTTTTGATAAATTTAATCAAGCTGTATTTTAATTATAAAAATATTATTTTCTAATTAAAAACCGACAGATATTAAACTGGTTTTCTTTAACAAATAAACCATATTGGTCGGTACATTTTTTTGAGTTCATTGTTAGATAGGTAAGTGTTTAAGCTTTCGATTAACCCTTAAAAACCTAAAAAATATTAATTTGTTTATAAGTAAATTAGAAAAAGGTAAAACATATGATAACTCTCTAAAAAGTTAACGTATCGGAATATTTTTGTTTTAAATTTAAAGGTCTATAAAAAATCTATAAGTTAAAAGAAAATTAAAGCTGTTTTTCTTTTACATTTGTTTATAGCGCGTTATAAACAAATTGAAAAATAATGGATAAAAATACAGTTAACAAAATAATTTTCTTTTTCATTTTATAGATATTTTTAAGACCTTTCATTTAAAAAAAAAATTTATTCATCTAAAACGGAATGCATCCTTTTTATTTATAAAAATCGGTGACACGGTATTTAATTAATTGTGAGGGACCTAATTTTTTTAAGGGCTAAAATTGGGCACATTATTTTTAACAGATAAAAGGCATACTTTGCCATTGTTAAAAAAATGAAGTAATTGTTAGATTATTTATTTTAATTTAAATTATTTGCGTTTTTCGAATTTTTTCCTCGAATTCTCATAAATCGATTTTAATGTTTATGGGCTCATTTGTTTTCTTTTTTTTATATAGAATTGAATAATATTCTATGTCATTTTTAAAATTTTTAGTTTTAAAAAAGAATTAAGAAAAAACGCTTTTTTGTTATAAACAAATTCAATTTTTAATTAAATACTGATATGAAAAAATTAACTCGTCAACCACCAGAATTCAATTTTAACCCTGTTCCGCCAAGAGTTGGACCGTAAAAATTTGGGGTCATATTCAGGACGTCAAGATGAATTGATTTAAAAAAAAATGCGGTTCCGTGCAACCTGCCAGAAATCGGCTTTGTGAAGCTAATTTGACTCTAATAATATAGTACAAGTATATATTATGCTACGTAGACTATTCTTTGATTTTAAAAACTTCAGGGCGTGCAAGCTATGTTTCTGTCGTTTAGTTTTGGTAACTGGCGGAGAGCATACATCGGTATTTGGAACTTGCGAATTTGGCTATAGCATATGGTGTAGCTAAATGGATAATATCCTTTCTGGGTATTTTAATTTTAAAAGATTTTCACCTTTGGACGATTTTATTAATATTGTTTAAATACAAATAATGGATGTTTCGATATTTTCTTTCTTTTTCTTCTAAGTTTATCATTCGAAAAACATGTAAGTAATTTTGTATCATGTTTAATATTTTTCACGAGTCACGTGTTTGGAGATTTATTAATTTGCTTTATGTAATCATCGCCAAGCGATTTGTTGCAATGATTATTGTTTTGCTAAAATTTCCAGAGAAGGATTTAAACTAATGGATTCATTTGTTTCCGGAATAAATTTTGGAGGCATGTTTTAACGTGATTTTTTTTTATTATATGTGGCCTTTTCATTATTAATCAAACTCATATCCCTATCCATTCGTATCATATCATTCAATTTCTCACCATAATAACTTTCACAAATTCCTTTTGTAAATGTTTCCCCTCTGCTTCCTTTAATTCAATTAAAGTTGCATCATTAGGGGCCGACTTACAAATATCTAGCACTTCTATAAATATTCCACAAACAAACATACGTACACTGTTTTCAATTTTACCCATTTCCCATACTTGTTCTCCAAATGCAACAATCGAATATACCATAGATTTAATCATTGTATATATATATATATATATATATATGTATATATATATATATATATATATATATATATATATATATATATATATATGTATATATATATATATATATATGTATATATATATACATATATATATATATATATATATTGTATATATATTCACTTACAAATCACTCTATTTACAATTTATGGATTGACGAATCGAAAAGTGTGAGAGGTTTTTGAAGGAAATTTAATTATTATGAAATTTTAACACTTCCTAGTTAAGAGTAAAAAACTTTTCGTTTTTGGTGTATTTGTGAATTATTAATAGAAAATTTTCTTGTATGGGTATTTGTAAAATGACCTTATTAGTCCATTTCCGAATATCCACCAGTCAGTCTGTCTGTCAATACGATAACTTAAAAACCAAAAGAGATAACGAACTAAAATTTAGTGTGTTTGCTTCACAGCTAAAAAGTGAGGTCGAGTTCGTGAATGGGCTTCCTTTTTTAAATATAAAAATTTTGTTCCTTTTAGCGAATTTCTTCTTAAGGAAATGCAGCTATTGTTTTTGCACCAATGTTGGAACTTCGTAAAAATTTGTATATATGTATATATATATATATATATATATATATATAAATATATATATATATATATATACATATATATATACATATATATATACATATATATATATATATATATATATATATATAAATATATATATATATATATATATTTATATACATATATACATATGTACTTTTTTTAAATGTCTGCGGAATGTCTAGCGGTCACAGTTTTATTCCGATTGGAATGCAATTATTTATTTTAGTATTTGAGTTGTTTTTGGTATTCTAAAGGACAAGTTCCTTAATGGGTAAAATCAGACGAGAGGAAAGGGGGTTTAGAGGGAGAGAAAACACAAAATTTGACTATCTCCCTTATATTTGAAAAATCGAAATATTTATCAGGAGTTAAGTTGTAGGTACTAAGTTTTACTGTAATTGTGTTTCTTATCATTTTTCTGTTACACTAATATTTACAGAAATATTTACAATTAAAGATTGAAAGCTATATTCTAAATATCTCTGTTCACATTAGAGTTTGAGAAAAATGATCAAGTAATGAATTGTAGCAAACTTTTCTACAACTTTACTTCTTATACATTTTTCGATTATTCTAATATTAAGAGAGATATTTAATATTTTGTGTTTGTTTGACACGAATACACGAAATATATTTTATTGTAAAAAATTTTGATTGTCGTTTCCATAGTAACTATAAACTATAATCGTTATACATCGTTCTATTTTGGCCATTAATAAATTTAATTTTTGCAAGTACTAAAATCATATCTGATATTATATTTCATTTTGATCATACTTAAATTATGACCGGTAGAGAGCGATTTAAGTATTCTAAGGAAATTCGCTAAGTTGGCGCAGCTCCTGCGTAAGGAATTTTTTTAAATATAATAAACAATTTTTTTTTTCATGAACTGAAAAGTTTCGCTGCAATTTCAGCGCAAACATCTGTATTTACTATTGAATACAAAACTTTAGATGTATACAGTTTTTACCCGCCTACGGCAAAGCCAAAAGGAAGGGTTATGTTTTTATTAGCAGTACATGTATGTTTGTATTTATATAAGTTCCACCGTAGCGCCTAAACTACTCCATTGATGATGATGAATGAGATGTCGTTTGCTTCGTCTTTGAGTTTCGCGTGTCGTAGACTATGTGATGTCATATTAAATCTAACGTAAAAAAAAAATTAAAATTATATCGAGTTTTGTATCAGATGAAAGGTTTTAATTCACAAATTTCGAAAATGTGTAATATACTTTTAGCCGACTACAGAAGAATATGATCTTAGCAGTCTATATATTTATTAAAGAATGTTCATTTCCCTACGTTTTTCGTGGTCGGGTTTCTTAAACCTATGTATTTTGAACATTTTTGCGGGGGTAAAAAGTAAAATTAACCGTTCACGCATTGATTTTTAACTCAGTATACACTGGATTTTTGAACAATTAGCTCAGTGGTTATATTCACTGTTTTCATTATGATTCTCTCTCCTGAAAAAATTCGTTAAGTCTATGTAGCTCTTTCGCGACGAATTTTTTTCTGGGGTTTCTGGACGAATGCCATCTTTGTTAGAAGTTTTTGATCTTTTCCTTATTTTTGCCCTTAGTCTATATTATTTACTGTTACTTTTCTTCTTTAAAATAAAAATAATTTTTCTAACAATTTTTTTTAAACACGTGTATCAAATTTATATTTTATAATTCATATTCATAAACTCTACTATCAAATCTTACCCTGGAAAATTATTTTTAGATAGTAACCAATTAGTGTAAACTCGAATCAATTAGTGTAATAATAATTAGGTTTGAAATATTTTCACATATTTAAACTCAACTACTAAATGATGATATGTGCTATATTTAAAAATAAAAAATAAATATGATCAATTTGAAAACAATTTTGATGACAATAATTTGCATAATTTAAATTAGAACACATTCAAACATATATACACGCACAGATATATACATACACATATGTCATCCCCTATTTATGGTAGAATTTTGTGTAATTAAATAAACATATTTACTATTTAATAAATTTTGTTCCAAAATTATTGGCACTAAACAAACAAATTCATTTAAACAATTACTTTATTACTATATATTGCTTATTGTTCAAATACTCATATGACATGCGTATACATCATAACGAGTACGAAATTAGTTACTATTCGAAATTATTGTTTATAGTATTCTTGAAAACTACACGTCTAAATACGAATATATACATCAAATCTTTTTTAATACAAATATACTAGCCAAGTAGCCGCGCTTGTTAAGACATTGTTAGCGAATTTCCTCCAAAGGAAATGCAGCTATTGTTTTTGCACCAATATTCGAATTTCGTAAAATATTCTTCAAATGTCCATCGATCCTACCTATTAGATGTTAAAAATCACTATCGCTAAAATTTGCATATATATATATATATACAACATATGTACTTTTTTAAAATGTCTGTGGACTCTCTAGCGGTCAGTTTGATTCCGATTGGAATGAAATTTGGTATTTGAGTAGCTTTTGGCATTCTAAAGGTCAAGTTCGTAATGGGTAAAATCGGGCGATTGGAAAGGGGATTTAGGCGATGGAGGGGAAAACACAAAATTTGACTATCTCCCTTAATATTTGAAAAATCGAAAAATATATCAGGAGTTAAGTTGTAGGTACTAAGTTTTACTGTAATTTTGTGTCTTATCATTTTTCTGCTACATTAATATTTACAGAAATATTTACAATTAAAGATTGAAAGTTAAAATTATAATATATCTCTGTACACATTCGAGTTTGAGAATAATGATCAAGTAATGAATTGTAGCAAACTTGATTTTCTTAAATTTTACTCGTTATACATTTTTCGATTATTCTAATATTAAGAGATATATTAAATATTTTGTATTTGTTAAATACGAATACATGAAATATATTTTATTGTAAAAAATTTTGATTGTCGTTTCCATAGTAACGATTAACTATAATCGATATATATGGTTTTATTTTGGCTATTAATAAATTTAATTTTTGCAAATACTAAAGTTATATCAGATATTATATTTCATTTTGACCACACTTAAATTATGACCGCTAGACAGTGATTTATGTATTCTAAGGAAATTCGCTAAGTTGACGCAGCTCCTGCGTAACGAATTTTTCTACTTGGAACTGGGAGGTTATGGGTTCGAATCCTGACACCGGCAGTTTGTCAATTAAAAATTAATGGGGCGGTTGATCGACTAAACTGTCGGCGTATGGACAAGAAAGAAGTAACCGGCTATGCTTTTGAAGGTTTTCTGCAGTTTCCCTTCACGAACTCCAGATGAATATCGGCATAGTTCCTATGCCGATAACTCCACTCACATCATAAAAATGTATATCAAAATTAATAAAGGTTGAAAAATAATGATGTGGGTGGCCTCTGTTATAGACTGTCGTGTTTCAAAAACGGAGGTTAAACCCCATTATTATTAGTACAAATACATAATTTATCATATAACTTTCTGTTTACTTAATAGATAATAACTGTATACAAAGTGTGTCATCTACTTGTGGCCCATTGAATTTCCCTGCCAGTTTGAACCTTTCGCCGATGGAAATTAACATCATAACTACTATAAATAATATTAAAGAGAACTCTAGGATTTTCCGAAATAAATTTCGGTTTTTGCCTCAATTTCCTAGATCATATTTTTTGTATTTTATAAATACGTATTTCGACTACAAAGTAGTCATCATCAGTATGAATTAGCTAATTATTCTCCGAGGAGATGTTACTTGTTGCTAATTTGGTGACGGTCTGCACCAAATTAGCAACATTTTCTTTGTAGTCGAAATACGTATTTATAAAATACAAAAAATTTGATCTAGGAAATTGGGGCAAAAATCGAAATTTATCATAATTACTGTTTTGTGGAAAATAAACGTGAATTTCGTGCAAAATTTAAGTCAAGATCGGCACCTGCTAAGAACACTATAAAGATAATTTATGCAAAGTAGACGTCAACGGCATATTTGGGCAACAGTCAAAACCAAATAAACCAAAACCAACGCGTTTTCATAACAACATTGAACATGTAAGGGGTGTTCAGTTGAAGAAAATCCGACAGTCTCGTCTAGACGTCGGTCTTCACATCTTCACAGCTAAATATCTCACATACCACTCTCCGTCGCATTATTAACGAAAATTTAGGTACAGAACCTAACATGACGATTGACGGATCAATCAATAATCATGACGATTGACGGATGAGGCTTATTTCTCTTTGCTTGGCTCAAATAATACATGAGAAACCTCTCCATGATCAAAGAGTGAACTTTTGGTGTGGTCTTAGTGCAGAGATGCTCATTGGACTGTATTTTTTCGAAGACGCTCGTGGTCAGCCAGGTACGATGAATGGTGACCATTATTGGGAGATGATGATTAGGGATTTAAAAAAAACGGGCTCAAGTTTGCTTCGCAGTAAAAGGCGGACATTTACGAGTTATTATTTTTGTATGATTTACTTGTAGCTATTTCCATGAACTGAATAAAATGTACATTGACAAAAAAAGTAAAAAAATATACGTATTTTCATTTTATTTGATAAATAAATGAGTTTGCTTACATTGATACTGTAAATATATGCTATTGCATTTTGTTTCTTAAGACTATGACATCTGGTGGAAAGAATTGGAAACAGAGTAACCAAGCTCAACTATGACAGTTGCATATGCATTAATAGGGTTATGCAATTAATATAAACAAATTAATATTATTTTGTTAATGAAACTCATTGGAATATAATCCGTGAATAAAACAATTACAGGCGAACTGAAAAATTTCAAAGCCACTTTTTACTACCGAAAATTTGTATTGATAGTATTATAGGTATAATTAATTGTTCAAATGTAGCCTGACTTAAGTCAACATCTAGGAATTTGACGTCATGATTAACTTTACCAATACAGATAAAATTCAATAAATTTCAATACCTGGCATGTACTGAAATTTATGCATGTCAATATGATATTCAAAATCACATCAAATCTAATGTGATGTACTATACTAAATCTAACCTCCCTAAAAGGAGTATTTTAGTCGAGAGTTTAACCTACTATAATGGTTTAGACAATTAACCGACCTATTAATTTTTTGTTTTTTAAATTAATTTAATTGACAACCTGCCATCGTTGAGAATCGAACCAGCAACCTCCCAGTTACGAGCAGAGAGACAACGATAAGTATTTTGTGTTTTAAAATTACGAACATACACATTTTCTAGGAAATTAGAAAATTCGAATTGCTTTATATTTTCGTTTTTGTGATGGTATTTTGAAATTGTATACCTAATTTAATGGCTATTCATATCCCATATGAAAAGAATCCCGGGGCTTGACTAATTATAATAAATATTAATCTGTTAGAAGTTGTTTCTGCTGGTTTAATGTATTTAAAATAATTTGTTTGTATATGAATGAATACACATGGCAGTCAGTAAGGATGTATACCACGTTCATTTAGAGATTGACACATTTCTGTTCGATCCGGTTTGAATCCCAAACGCTTTTTTTCAAGTTATAGTAATACATATGTGAACTATCAAACTATTTTAGTGAATCAGAGTCCAGTGGAATCTCTACCATGTTTTTAATGTTCTTTCATTAATAAATAGATTATTCAAATGAAACTACGTGATTCTCAAGATATAAATGAAAGATTCAGGCTTGCTAAACAAATTATTTTGTGCCGTTGATTTTACGGATCATGTTGTTTATTAATTTCGGATTGTAGCCGTTAAATATTGCAATGTGTTTAATATGCTTGATCTTCTTAAAATAACTGTTGCTCGCGATTGGTACTTTCAGTAATCCATTTATTAAAAAGTTAAATATGGCTAATTTGTGTTGAGGTGGACTATTTGAATCTGAAGTGATGTATCTTTCCGTGTGGGTGGGCTTTCTGTAGATGTCAAAATCCAATTTATCTGTGCCCATGTTCCTGCTGATTTTTAAATCAAAGATGGGGATCGAGCCTTTCCTTTCAACTTCGGTTGTGAAATCTATAGATGGGTACATTTTGTTAAGCTTTTCTAGAATAGCTTTGGGATTTTCTTTATCGGTATCAAAAATCGTAAAAATGTCATTAACATATCGGTACCAGATTGTTGGAAAATATTGGAAGCTGTTCTTGGCTTTTTCTTCTAAGTCGTTCATGAAGATATTACTCAGGAAAGGTAATAGTGGATTACCCATGCTCATCCTGAAAGTTTTCCTGTAGAATTTTTCTTCAAATGTAAAGACATTTTGTATCATGCAAAGACGTGTTAGTTTTAATAATGCGGTTATTTCATCTTTAGGTATATCCTGATTATTTAGCCATTTTTCCAATAACTTTATGGTTTCTGGGATTGGTAGACCGGGGTATAAAGCTTTAACATCGAATGACATTAATAGTGATTTTGGTTGTACCGGTGATCTTTGATTTTATTGATTAGTTCGATGCTGTTTTTTGATAGAAAATGAATTTGTTTGGTTAAAAGCTTGAAATTTTGCAACTAGCCATTTTGCTATTTTGTATGTTGGAGATTGACCCCGAGGCTATTGGTCTCATTCATCCGCCGTTTTTATCGATTTTTCAAAGACAATATAATCTTGGCATGACAGGATTCGAACACTATAGTTGAATTTTATTAGCTTATTTATGATTTTTGGATATTCGTCTAAAGTATCTTTCACTTCTTTTATGAATGCTGGTTTATATTCATAATGGTTTGATACATAAAAATTTTTTCCGAAAGATAAATTTTTTGGTCATTAGCCTCACTTTTAACTTCTGAAAATTTATGAAAAGTATAATTGTATTGAAAACTTGTAGTATAAAAAATTTTGCAGAGCTACGAGTTAAGAGTTCAATTTCAACTCAAAGTTAACATATTTACCGCTTCTGGGAACGATTGGGCTTCAACCTACACTTTTGGGAATATTTTCTTTCAATGTCTATTTTCAAAATGTAATACTATGCCAATTTTCAGAAATATGTTCGATCGTTTCTTTTTGTTCAAAACTTTACACGTTTAACCCCCCATCCACACTCTCCGCCTCACCTGAGACTCCTGCAAAATGCGGCTATTGCTTTGACGATTTCATGGGAAACTTATGAGAAAAAAATCTCGATTATGTTCGATTAGTTCACTTTTATGTAGCTCTTAAACCATTATCAATTGTCTAGTGACGAGGATAACTTTCAGTGAACAAGAGTTACATATACAGCATATGGCAAAATGTTTGTTTAAATTAAATATAAACATTTTTTTCACTAGTATTTTCATGGCAATGACTGTAAATGGTTATATGTTTATTGTATGTGTACAAAAACAACATCAACAATATTTTGTTTGTACGCTTTGTTGTACAATTTACATAGAATATGTATGTGTATGTGTATTTTCTTTTCGCTGTATGTTTACTATACAACAATTTAACAAAATTTATGTAAAATTGCCAGTAATTTGCATTTAACAAAAATATACGAAGCGTATTATGTTCGTATAGAGTGTCACACTTAATTACAAGTTAAAAAATTCGTTACGCAGGAGCTGCTTCAACTTAGCGAATTTCCTTAGAATACATAAATATCTCTCTAGTGGTCACAATTTTAGTCTGATCAAAATGAAATGTTGTATATGATTTTAGTATTTGCAAGGCTAATTTTATTAATAAATGACATACGTCGAGGGAATGGGGGGGGGGGGGTGTTATAAAGAAAGAAGAAAACACAAAATATAAAATATCTCTCTTCATATTAGAAAAATCGAAAAATACGTAAGGAATAAAGTTGTAGAAAATTAAGTTTGTTACAATTCATCACCTTATCATTTTTGCTCAAACTCTAATGTGTACAGAGTGTTGAGGAATTTAATTTTTAATCTTAAACCGTCAATATTTCTGTAAATATTAGGGTAACAGAAAAAATGATAAGAAACAAAATTAAAGTAAAACTTAATACCTACAACTTTACTTCTTATAAATTTTTGGATTGTTCGATATTAAGGGAGATATGTCAAGTTTTGTGTTTCTCCCTACCACTGATCCCCCTTTTCCCCTTGTCCGATTTTACTCACTAACTTGATCTTTTAAATACCAAAAGGGCTTCGAATACCAAATTTCATTCTGATAAAATGAAAACTGTGACCGCTAGAGTGATTACAGACACATATATATATATAAATATATATGTACATATATATATATATATATATATATATATATATATATGTCCATAGATAGATATATATATATATATATATATATATATATATATATATATATATATATATATATATATATATATAATTTTACAGATGGTGATTTTCGACATCTACTTGATAGGATCGATGGACATTTGAAGAAATTTTTGCAAAATTTTGAAGTCGGTACGGGACCAATAGCTCTATTTCCTTTCAGGAAATTCGCTAAAAAACGAGCAATTGGAAAATACAAGTCGATATCCAAATATTACTGACCTTCATATATGGACTATTGTTTTTATATGGGACGATTTGATGTATAATCTAGCGTCGCAATTAGGTTTGCCAACTGTTTAGAAATATATACCGAACTTTAATCCCAAACAATATGACAATATAGTAAAAAGTACACATATCACCTATAGTTGTTTCAGTAAAGATTTTCGATCGGGTATCGGGTATCTTCGATCTGGAACCGAATTAATTACATCCTTCATCGATTATATAGCTTTATTGTGTTGTTAGTTATGAGACTTTTAATGTCCGTATTGTCGTAGATCTTTTTTAATTTCATATAAACGAGAAAATAAATCAGAGTATTTAGGTTTGTGGGATATATGGCATCGCGCAATATCTATCTGTGGGATCAAATAAACTTACGTGACAGCCATAGTCGCAATCCAGATGACGGAAGCGAAGGAAAATAATACGAAACTGCGCTCGCTATATACAAAAGGACTATAATTTAGTGTTATATTCTATATTTATTGTTAGATTATATCTTTTCTGAATCAGAATAACAAATCGATAAATTGAAGGAATAAAGAAAAAACTATCAAGAATTTTTTCTGTTTTTAAATGATTCAATTGGAATCTCAGAAGTGTAGATTTGTTAAAGCAACTTTACATTCAAGTAGAGAATAGAGTTTTAAAGCAGGACAATCAATATAATAGAAAGGCTACAAAAAAAAACTAAAAACAATACATTAGAATGGTTGTATCACATAGCACAGTATAGTGCATTAGGAACTGCGGTGGACAAACTTTAAGCGAAGTCACCGTTTAACACGAAGGATTAGAGACGGTTTTTAGTGCTCTGTATCTCAGGAACCAAAAAGCTACAAAGCTCATTTTAAAATTTAAAACGTAACGTGAAACCCACCATCTGATGGATCGTTTAAGATTTTAGGATGAAACCAACTAGAAAAGTCTGAAAACCGAAAGTTTCCCTCCCCCTGGAGGGAAACTCCCACTGGAAGCACGGAAGTTTCTATCTCGAAATGAAATATCGTGCACCTAGGAAACTTACCTAGGAAACTCATTTATATACTTTTGATGAATAACGTTATTCCTATTAAATATATATGAAGGAAAATCTTTTGTAATAAATGTATACCAATAATTTGCATACTTTTGATAAATAACTTTATTATCCTTAAATACGTACCAAGGAAAATCTTTCGCAATAAATTTATATTAATCATTTTTTACTTTTGTTAAACAACTTGGTCCTTACATACACTTTTTGTGTGCGAAAACTTGGTCCCTTTCACATTTTTGTTTTTGATGGGAATTATTATAACATAAAAGAAAACTAATACATTTAGGTCTAATTACATAAGGTCTATAGTGGATCTGTATAAGGACTTTGTGTCTATATTCATGGTTATCGAAGTCTATTCACGGTTATGTAAAGAGCAATTCAATGTAATACAAAATAAGACTGAAAAGGCTGATGTCCGATGATGTCAAATTATCTCTCTACCTTGGTTACCTTTAATGTCATTTATGCATCCAATATGGGCTTTGTTAGACTTTGTTAGTCATTTGGATACAAAATGTGTTTATGAGTTTTTTTTAAGGTTTCAGTGACAGGGTATTAGCAATTTATTGGAAAAATATGTTCAGAGTCATTCTGTATACTGGTTTATATTGTTTTGTACATTGAAAAACAGATGTAATAATGCCAATTTAAATAATGTTTTCATCGTATTTTGTATAAAATATTTAGACAATAGTACAAAACAAATTATTCTAACTAAAAAAAAAAAAGTCAAATTATAAACTTTTAAACTAGTTTTAAACTAATATTATGTTCAGTTTAGGATTGAAAATGACATACATTTGCTAAATAAGATTTATTATTGCCATCCATTGCATAGACTAGCCCAGCAACCTTAATACCATTAAAAACAATCAAAATTTTATGACGGATTGTCCAAAATGATATTTGTAAGTTGGGTTTTTTAATATGTAAAAACAAATATCTTATAAAATTTAATTTGATAAATTATTTAAAGAATGTATATATTGCGGAATTTTTAGCCAGGTATTAATTAATATTTAGTGGCGAAAATTTACAACTGCGAAAGAATTAATAATCACCGTCAACAAAAGTCTTGCATAGTATAACATAAAGTTCATTAATGTTAAAACTCTACATATTTTAATCTAGACATGTTGTAGGTACACAAAAATTTTTCAACTTAATAGGGAATATGCATGAAAATTTTTTTTCACTTAAATTGAAGCATGTTTACTTGACAAATATCAAGGTAAAATTTCTTTTTAAATAACTTTAAAAATAAGCGAGATATGAATGATTGAAATTCCCGATTAGACAAAGAGGGTGATAGCCCACTTGATATGTTATGTGACGTCATATTACACTTTCACCATTTAAAATACACGTAAAACTCCGTTTTTAGTATTTTTGCAAGAAAGAGACAGATAATAATCTGTCGGTCGGTCTTGATATTTGTCGGATTTTAATTTCGTTTTAAATATTATTACAGTATTAACAGTATTTTCATATTCTGAAAATAAATGTGAAAAAAAATTTTCATGCATATTCCCTATTGCTGATCTGATTTATTTAATACTTTATTCCTCGACTATTAGGGACTCAGAGCCAGTAGCAAGAGGACTAGTAGCTAGTTGCAGGAGTAATTATTAGGCGGTGTTTCTTTAAATGGTTAAAGATTTGGGCTGTATCTTTGAAAAATCTGCTATAAGTTTAACTTCCATACCAATTTGAAATCGTCAATGGATAGGATTGTTTTGACTTTTCAGTGTATAAGAAATTGCGAAAAGTTAAAACTCTTTGAGAAACCACAGGCCGGGATTCGGTATCCACATTTCACGTGAGGCGAGTCTTATAGAATAAGTCAACTCAATATAATCCAAAATACCGTAAGTATGCCTGAAGAAAAACATATTAAATAAATCAGACCAGCAGTTTCGGTGGCTAATTTTTGTGCGTAGGGCAAAAAACTCCAGTCAATAACTGGAATAATTGTTTTTTTTAAACTTTTGGATCAAGGCTCGGATCGGTTAGAAAATTTTTGCATTAAAAAAATGTCTAAGGAACAAAAGTAAATAAGATTCAAGTTGGGAAAACAGACCTAACCCACAGAGACTCACTTTTTCGAGAAATTTGCCATTTTAACTTTTTGGGAGCGTCGAAGTAGTTTCAATTCTGTGGTATCATAATCTTGGCATCAATGAGCGTGACGTACACGATGCATAGTCTAGGTCGCCATGTTGGATTTTCCGTTGGATGGCCCATTGTTTTTTGTTTAGAGGAGGGGGTGGTTGCAGGAGCTTGGGGCTGTTTTCCCACATTGAAAGTTTTTTAGACCTTTTTGAAAAAATGGGAAAAATTGCAAACCGATTCTAGCTTGACCAAAAAAATCTATGTTTTGTTCATTTTTACCGCAGTGAAAGGGCATATGGTAAACTTTTACAGGTGTTAGATTTTATATCGATTACAATATGCATGCATATGAGAGAGTAATAAAAAACTAGTTAAACTAAAGACAATTATGTTTTATTGGGCTTTTAAAAATCTATGTACCTAATAATAAAATTTTCTATCACAACAACGCTTTATGTCACAGACTAATTTTTATACATTGCATTTTTGAAGCTCTATATAGAGACTACGTGTAAAGTTATGAATGCTGGGAAGCGTGAAGGTATGAATGATGGGAAATAGAACTGATATTAATAAAATTATAATAAATCAAATAATAAACACTGATGTCATTTTTATTATAAATATACACCTTTTAATTAGCATATAATAAATAATAAAAGTTCAGTTTTATTTGAAAAGCGCGTAATTTATTTGTGTATTTAATATTCTCATAAAAAAAGTATCTGTTACATTTAAAAATGAAATGTACACAGTAGACCGGCAGCTACAACGTGAAAAAAAATGTTAATGTTTTGTGTATACTAATGAGTTTTTTGTGAAACATAGGAGGTACACTCCCGTTCAATAAAATTGAACAGATCTGAACCGAATCAGTCTCTCACAACTTTGATTATTCATGTAGTAAATGTTTTTGACAGATACAACATTTTATTTAATTTTTATACGTAAAAGGGAGATATAACACTTAACATGTATTTACATTACATATTCTTACTCTATCACTGACTTGTTTACATAAATAAAAACTATAAAACTTCCATTTCTTTTTTCACATTTAAAAAATATACTACTTATCTTTGTTTACAAATAAATATTATACAGAGAGTTACAAAAGTGAGGAGTTTTATGAAATGTAAGAAAATTAACATTTCAGGTTGGTTCAGCTAAAATTTAAAATTTAATAATTGTTTTGTGCCTTATTTATTCAGATTTTGGAACAAAATTTCGAAAGTTATTAGTATAGTTATAATGAATAACTTTAATTCGAAACATTTTTTCGAAAATGGAATAAATAAGGCACAAATCAATTATAAATTTTTTTAAATCTTAGCTCGACTTTTGGCATTGACTGTACATGACGAAAGGAATCATATACGTACATACGCATGAAAATCAATTATTTTGCCCACACACAAATTTGAAGCCACTTTCTAGTTTCTAGAAAATGTTCCAAAAATCTTAGCTTTCATTTCTTATCGTTATTGAATTATCGCATAGACTGGCAGATGGACATCCGAAGTTGGAATAAAAACATTTTATGATCACCTTTACCAGAATGCTATCTCTGACAGCTTTTTCAGTTTGAAACTAATACGCTTCTATGATAACTATTTCATATAGTTCATATATCACTATTTCATATAGTTTCGAATGTGACAAACATTGTATTTCCGCTTTATATAAATAGTTGAGTTTTAGATTTGAGCAATGATAATAATTCCTATAGAACAATCCACATAAATTTAAATATTACAAATATATAGTGTGTAAAATAAGGATGAAACGAAAAATAGGACCAAATTTTAATACATTACGAATTTTACTTGTTTTAGTTAAATAATGGTCTACATTTGTGAGTGGTTAAGCGTGGCAAAATCTACAATTCAAATGGACCTTACACCATTATGGTGCGTGTCTTCTCGTTTGAACCTACTGCAGGCGTGGATCCAGCCCTCAAAACAGGTTATGGTCACAGCCACCCGAAAATCGGCCAAGTGCGAGACGGAGTATGAACTCGCTCATGATCGATAGTGCATTCCTTCAAAGGAGATGTTTACAAAATATATGATGCCCTGACAAGGTTTTGTACAGTGTATAGTTCCACGTGGGCAAAGCCGTGGGGTGAACACTAATAAACCTGTAAAATTTAAGTTTGTTCGCTCACGTGAATTGCAAAAGTAAATGTGTGTTTGTTTGCACAACACAGCGTCACATTTAGATTCTAAACTACTGAACCGATTTTGATGAAATTTTTACAACTTCAAAGGATATCAAATTAAATTAAACGCTAGTATACATTTTACACTAAATAATTTTATTTCGGTGCTTACTTAAATTACAATTTTAAGCTTACGTTTCTTATTCGTTGATAATTTCATCGATATCCAGATTCACATCTTTGTGTCTATTTAGGAGAGCTAGCCCGGATAATCTTTCCTCTGCCATTGAAGCACGCAACCAAGATTTTACTCTACGAAGAGTAGAAAACGATCTCTTTGCGGTAGCTACGCTGACCGGTAGAATTGACAGTATTTGTAAGAAAATTTTATGTTAGGGTACAAATCTTGGTCACACGCCACACCACATAAAAGGAAAGCGGCTCGGAAATTTTGCGGCAATGCATATGTGCATACAACATACGCTTACAGTACGCTTAATAGTAGACGACTATGTGCTTTTAAATTAGTAGATTAGCTGACTCTTTTTTCCAATACAAGTATTCATCTGTTAAAAAGAAACATATAATATGTTGTCAAAAATCTGACATAACGTGTCAGCATATCGTCTATGATGACAAACTACTTCGCTGCGTTCCGAATCACGCACAATTCATTGTTTTTTTAAAATTTTATTAAGGCATTGGATATAATATCATCAACCTATCGACCTCAAAAGACCTGGAAAGTGTGACGTAGCAAGTCTATTAAGGTTGTGGGCATGTCCATCGTGCCCACAATGGTGGATCTGCGCTTGACCTAGTGCAACGTTTTCTTATATACGTATACTTCACGAAAAACCTTACCTTCTTCCTTAGCTGTGCCTCTACAAGTCTAAGTAGCCGAGCGGTCTAAGGCGATATGCCTGCCCCGTATGCATACTTGGAAACTGGGAGGTTATGTGTTCGAATCCCCACATCGGCAGTTTGTCAATTTTTAAGAAAAAAAAGAAAGGTTAATTGACTAAACTGTATGGACAAGAACGAAGTAACCGGCTGTGCTTGAGAAGGTTTTCTACAGATTCCTTCACGAACTCCAGATGAATATCGGCATAGTTCCAATCATAGTTGGCTGCAGCCGCATATCCTACCAATTCCTAGTCTATACACAAAAATTCCTTCTACTCCACTCACCTCCTCACATCCTTAGGCATCACAATGGACCTTATGGTCGAAGTGTAGTCTGTCCAGAGCAGCCTCTACAATCTATCGATCTATCTAGCTGTGCCTCTTGAGGTGGGTCTTGGCTTCTTTGACAATCTCTTGGCTTCTCCATTCTCATTTTATCCCTCACCTTCTCTGTGCGGTTCACTCACTTTACTTTTACCAAAATGTATATCAAGCAGCTATCTTAATCACGTGTCTGGCATACGTATTACGTGGATTAACCACTCGGTACGACGAGCTTTAACGAACTCCTTGGATTTTGTATACTCTAAGAGTGAGTAAAGGTAACTAACTGTTCATACAAATTCTCTATCCACTGTAATTCGGATTAAAGGCTACGCTAAAAATTTGTTTAGGCAATGGTAAAGGTTCATTATTCTTCATTTTACTTCAGATGACATTTTATTTTTGTTACTTAATTTAGATCCTGAGTTGATGATACTATTCACTCTTTAAAATAATATTAATCGACAGGTAAGCGAACTATGACGCGGGTTATTTTGGTGTTCAAATATTTAGCTTTGTTCTTATGAATTTGGACATTTAATTCCAGACGATAAAACACTGGTGTATAACACACTGAAATAATATTTAAGTGCGGATAACTTCCAGTAGGCGGATTACACTCCCATACATGCATAACTGATTGTATGTGTGAAGGGTATTTTCTGTTATATTTTAAGGACGTTCATTTTTTTAATCCTAAATTTCTTTAGGATTTTCCAAAGTTGTAAAGTATATCAATAATCTTACAACGATTTATAACCATTTGTTTATTTGTCCTAAATATTTTTTCAAAGTATTTATTGTAAAATATCAGTAAATATAAATTAGAATTGATTTGACAGATCTTGATTTGACAGTGTATATGTATGTGTATATTTTTTTACTTTATTTATGTACACTGTCGCCAGTTTTCAAAATATGGTGGCAAAATCAAACCTGACAAAACAGTTTTAATTTTATTAAACAATTAATTCAAACGTTCGTCAACTCCATTTTTTAAATGCAAATATATAAATTCTATATTTCAAAGAATATTTATAAACTTTATTTATTATGGTGGCTACTTTAATAATATAAAATAGTAAGTTATTATTATTTTAAGTACAAAAAAATTCTGTTCTCCATAAGACGCTGTGTTAAAAGTTTGATTTGTAATCGATAATTACTCTTTGAAATGATCGTCAACAGGCTTTAAATTTTTGAGGGAGGATAACTACATAATTGAGCTATTCAATTCACGAAAAAATATTTTTTTATCTACTATAAAGCCTAATGCATGAACGTCCTCAATTGGTTAACTACTTTAAAATAACAAGTATACAAAAAATATTAATATCGTTTTTCTTGTAAAAGCTACCTGCCTAATATCAGTGACAGTTGAGAATTAAAAATATGGATATAAAATTAGAGTATGTAGTAATATCTGTTTCTTCGTATTGGAATGAATTATAATTATATCCAGGTATTTCTACTAGATCAAATATTTAAATTAAAATAAAAACGATAATAAAAAACTAATAAAATTTATTATGTTCTATTGAAAAATAAAGATAATTTTTTTATTTAGAAATTTTCGTAGTATTATTCGTTTTTATTACCGAAAAGTTTTAAATTATTTTAAATAGAAAAGTTTGTACAATTCGATACGATAATAAATTAAAATTTTGTCTATAAAAATCGTTTAAGAATTAATGTTTAAAAAAATTTTATTTTAAATCATTTTGATGATTCGATTTATTTGTATAGTAAATAGATTCTATTTATAAAGTATATAGATTCTATATCATGTAGTAAATAGTTATGGTTGTCTTGTTTTTTGAATCAAGTATAAATAAATAACTATTTTAGAGTTCAAAAAATTTCATTATCAGAAGGCATCGTTGTTTATATTTTATGATATTTTTTTCTCTTGCAAAATATTTTACTCAAAATTCATAAAATAAATATGAAATTTCATGGTTACATTTTAAAAATTTTCATATTTAAAATTTTTCTACTCTTAATAATGTGCGTTGCGTTTCATTGGTTGTATAATCGCTGCGATACGGATTTTGCTAATTTTGATGAAATAAAGTCTTGGAAAATATTTTATGCAATCAATATATCATGGTAGTATTGTTAAATGCATATAATTCACAACGGATGGCAGTCCAAGTGAGTAGGGTTTTGTCATGAGTAATTTATAAAAAAAAAAAACTTTTATACTTTTAACCAAAAATCAGATTCACCCTTCGCCCATTTCGATAGAGATTTTTTAGCACCGACTCAAAATTATTTAGGTATTTACATTGACTTAGTTTTTTTGCTTTTCTATTCCTTTCTTTTTTCGGAGATTTAATTTTTTGTATAAAAGTTTTTATTTTTTGCTTTTCAGTTACTTTCTTCTTTCGTCGGTTCTATTTTTTGTTAAAAAGTTTTTTTTTTTACTTTTCAGTGCCTTTCTTTTTTCGTACATATTATAGTGTCATTAGAACTAAATAAGTGTGCCAAGTTTCAACAGAATCGGTTCACAGATGACAACTCAGTGGGTAAACAATCCATTTTCCTCTATTTTTCTATCCTTAGGCACTAATTTTTTTTTCAAATTTTATGGTAACAACATCGAAGTATACCTATCCAATAAAAAAAGGAATTATTAAAATCGGAGTACTCTGTAAAAATTTATGCGTGGTCATACGTAAAATATATATATATATATATATATATATATATATATATATTAATATATATATATATATATATATATATATATATATATATATATATATTTATATAAATATGTATATATATATTATATATATATATATGAGGGCAAAATATACAGTGATTATGATAATTGATCTTTAGTGGAAGCGCAGGGAAGTCTTATTTTTTAAATTTTTTTTGTGGCTAAAATTTGAAATTTTTTTTCCAAATTTTTATGGGACCAATTTTTAATAATTTCCTATCCAATAAAAAATTATCAAAATCGGACTACTCTGTAAAAAGCTATGCGTGATCATATATAAAAAAAAGTAATATACAGGTTGAATTGAGTACCTCCTTCTTTTCGTTGGTAAAAAAGTGTTTAGCATTTTTTAAGTAAAATTTATTGAAATGCCGATTATTACATACTTAAACAAATTGTTACAATTATTACATGCTTAAAAAGAAAATATTGGGATACTTCGGACATATATACAGAGGAAATAGATACGAACTTCAGAGACTAATTATGTGCGGTAAAATGGATGGCTTTGCATCAAGGGGCAGAAACCGGATCCCGTGGATCTCGAATATTAAAAAATATTCAAATTTTAAATCGTTCTACAATTTAAAGTAGGCCGCAATGGACAGAATTCGATGGAATCGAGTGGTCTCCAAAATCCTGTAATAGGATATGGAACTTCATGATGATGAAACAAATCGTTAAATTTTTAAGTCAAGATTGTAAAATACCTTAAATTGTCCATTATTGCATACTTAAACAAATTGTCTGGCATAAACTCAAAAGGCCAGCATTTTCTCAAATATATTATTGCATCAAAAAGTCACATTGTGTACAAAAGTAAACGTGGCAAATCTTTTTGAATCCCGTCCTTTGTACTTTGACCCTTTTTAGTGCAAAATATGACATAATTATGAAATGAAACAAATATTGGCAATTTTCGTTATTTTTTGTCTATATAGCTTTGGATACACAGTTCCTTCTTCAGATAAATTTATAATAACAAAAATGTACAAATTTGAACAAAAAGGTAAACATGGATGTTACATAATAAAAATATTGTAAGATATAAATGAAAACAAAGATTTCATTTAATAAAATTTTAAAAATCCAGATGGATATTTTAAATTGCGTTTCATTTTGAAAGACCAACTGGATTTTCAAAATTCTTTACTGCTTAGTTTGTTTGTAGATAATTAGTTTTCGGCATAATGCAAACCATAATAATTTCATATGTATAATCTTAATATTTATAATTCTTCTGTCCGTGTGTATGTGACTGAACTCCTCCTAAACGACTAAACCGATTTTGATGAAATTTTGTGTGTGTGTTCCAGTGGATTCGAAAATGGTTACGATTCACAATTGGCCCGGTCCTAAACTGCTGGATTGATTTGGATGAAATTCTATAAAATTATTTTATTAAAATTTTGTTTTAATTTTGAAATGTCAATTTTGATTGTCGTTTCTATAGTAATATATCGTTCTATTTTGGCTATTAATAAAACTCGGGCTTTCGCACTACCGTGCTCTAGATGTAATTTTTGCAAATACTAAAATCATATCAGATATTTTATAGAGTAATTTATGTATTCTTAGGAAATTCGCTAAGTTAAAGCAGCTCCTGCGTAACGAATTTTTATTTTTTTTCAAATGAATTTTTGTTTTTAAAAATGCCAGCAATTAGATGTACAAACTTAAGTTGCTGAACTCGAAAAGCTAGAAGTGAAAGATATACCGCGAAACGCGGAAAGAAGCTGAAGGGAATCGTTGGAATCGAAATCAGCAACATAGAAATTTGCGTTTAACCAATATCGAGCTGCATTTAATAATAATGTGGAAATCGATTACAATTCACAGCAAATCGTTGCTATTGGACCAATGAACGTTGTGTGTCAATATTGAAAGGCATTTAAAGTTTAAATATGAAGACCCTGGATTGTGTTGCGCGAGCGGTCAAGTAAAATTGGCGCGATTGGTACCGCCAGAAGAGCCACTACATTCATTGGTTTCGGGAAATGGGCCAGATTCTAAACATTTTTTGACTCATATCGAGCAATCAAATTGGTTTCAAACGACGTCATTTGGCGCAACAAAAACAATAAACTTTTAACACCACGTGCTTGATACGTTGACAACTTGGAAATGGTATATCAATTGAAATGGCCTAAAGTACATGTGTAGCTCGGTAAATTACCAAACGCAGAAAGAAGTGAGTGTGTTTAAAAAAGTTGATGGTGGAATGGTGGAGTGTTGAGAAAGTATTTGGAGAGCAACATGGGAGAGCCACATGGTGGTACAAACAATTCGCTATACAATATCTTATATTACATCTATTTATTATCTGTTTACTATTGCAGTTTCAGGGTCAAATATATGATCTAACAGGTTCCTTATTGCGAATGCGGGATAGTGACTACAAATTTTAGCAGATTTATTTTATGGGCGATTCAGCAAGGCAAGTAGTACAGCGTTGTGCACACAACACTTCGGTGAAAAGACCAATTGTGGAACGGCTCCAAATGTTTTTCCATCAGCACAACGAATTGGTTGCGTTGTTCACGACCGCATTAGACCACATGCCATCTGATAACCACAAAATTGTCAAAGTCGATAAGACGCCTGCAGGACGTTGTAATGCGCCAACAATTGATTACGTCGCTAGAAAATAAAACTAAGAATGTTGTGTTTCATAAAGCATTAGAATAATAAACAATATGTTTTTGGAATAATAATTATTTTTTATTAATTATACCAATTCGAACTCAATATTCATAGTTAAGACAGGACAAGGTCTGTCGGAGTTTCATTGTATAACTTTAATTTGTATTGCCTGTGGTTTATAATATTTTGTATAGTTCCAAAAATAGTTTTTATAATACTATATTTTATTTCAACTAATTCTTTAACGAATTTATTTTTAGGTTTTAACTGTATTCCCCTAAAGCTTTATATTCATTCACTTCATACAATGTTTTTATTATTCTGTAATTTATTTACCTGGTATAATTACCTGTTTGTTAAATTGTTAAAATAAGTACATTGTTGTCATTGTTATATTTTCTGTAGAAGAAACTGTGTATCCGAAACTATAAAAAAAAAAAAATTTCACATAATTGTATAACTTAATAACGTTAAAAAGTGTCCACAGAAACATAAAAAAATAGCGTAATCATTTCTAATTATGACTAAAGTAATTATAAAATATAAAATAAAATTCTCTGTCTGAATAGTTATAATGTCCATTTAATATTGGTGTGTAAGCTGATAGATACCAAGATGAAATATACTTGCTATTATTCACTAGGCATTACACTCTACATGAGTTCCATTGCGATCTGTGGTATTTACTTAATAATTTAATAAATTGACAAAAAAAGGTCAGAAAAATTATAAATAGTTATTACTTGTGGTCGATCTTACATCTTTCTTTGATATCAAGTATTCAATGTATAGTTAGCCACAAAGTTAATGTCCTTTTTTAAAATTTTATAGTTAATTTGTGCCTGATTCATTTGGTTTTCGAAAAAAAACTTTTGATTAAGAGTCATTACTATATTTATAAAGACAACTTTTATAAGAAGCACTTTTTCGAAAACCGAATCAATAAGGTACAAATCAATTATAAAATTATTTAAAAAGGACATTAGCTTTTGTGGTCTATACCATAGGTGGGCAGGGTTTGATTTTTCAAGCTCTGAGTGGGAGGTAGGAAGAGAGATAGAGTAAATATAGGGTACCTACCAATTATTATTATTTTATTTTTTTAATTAAAACATTTTCTGAAAAAAATATAATAATACCAACCCTTTTTTATGGCCACTATCTATTAAATTATACAAAGTACACACTATTGACTATACAATACATACAATACATTGAATACATACTTTGGAATTTTGTGCATAAAATGTACCTTTTCAATATATTTGTGTATGAATAAAAATAAATCTTTTGATCTTTTACGTTTACCGCTTGACAATTGTAAACCGCTTGTAAATTTTTTGTTGTTTTAGCTTTAGTTTAGATTTTAGAATTAGGTTTTTGGAATAATTTGCCAAAAGTATTCATATCGGAGAATTAATAAACAATTATTTACCTGATTTAATTATTTTTTCTTAGTAGAGGGTATAGTGTCATGGAATTTGATGACACTGGATACAATAAACATGCCAATGATAAAGCTGGGTGGGTGGGGGTTAATTTGTTACTAATTTCTAAATGGTTAAATTTTACATAAAGTACGAATTTTATGATAGCTTACTCAACCTGACTGAGTTGTTTTGATTTAGTCTACTTTGAATGAAAAAAGTGAAAAGTACTATTCGTGCTATTGAAAATTATTTTTCGCATAATTTCTTTTTTCAAAAAAAAAATAAAAGTAGTGATTTTAATAATGGAGAATACATCGCAAACAGTTTTGGATAAATTCAGCACTGGAGGTGCGGCGCCGTCTGCGAAGAAAAGGAGGATATTTTTTGGCATCAACGAGTGGAAGCATCGTTTTGGTATATTTAACAAAACTGATAAAGAGGTAATTTGCCTATTTTGTGGTAAAACGTCTATTTGTTTAAAAAGAAGTAATTTCTAAATTGATTAAATAAATTATTGGGCAATAATCGGTAGGCAACCTGTATTGAAACATCGTTTCGTCTTACTTCAAAATATACCTTGCTTACTTACTCTCACTTTCTTATGGGGAGCCCCGTGGCTCCGGAGAGCTGTCACGCCCACCTCTGGTATTTTCTACAAACTACCTAATATACGATCCGAGAGTGCTATGCTTTTAAGAAACGATGATTAAATATGTTGAGAATATCGTTTTTGTAGTTAAAAATTTAAAAACAAATTGGTCTAGGAATGACTTTGTTACCTGATGGAATCTACATATTGTAAATTATATGATAAATAAAATAAATTATAATTATAATAAATAAATTATATTATTAAATTAAATAAATATTTGAAATTTTCGTAAAATCACTTAATTTGACGTAGTTTCGGAACACAATTCCTTATTCAGAAATAAAAAATGAAATCATTTCAATTATATATATGATATATATAATATATAATATATTATTATATATATTATATATTATTATTATATTTAGTTTTCATTTTTTTATTTCTGAAGAAGTAACTGTGTTCCGAAACTAGTCAGATAAAATGATTTTAAGAAAATTTCAAATATTTGTTGTATTTAATAATTATAATGGATTTTCGGCAAGTAACGACCCATTCAATACTAAATTAATAATACTGGCGAATATTTACAGTAGGGTCAGATAGGAAACAAGCTAATTACATTATAAATAGTAAACCACTCAAACTTGCATAAATTTTGTTTTGTTACATTGTACTATGTAATCAGTCCGTGTGCTGTAGTATCTTTGTAGTTAATTTGGTGTATCTCGCCATTTTCTTACTACATAATGTGTTAAATACATGCCTCGCAATAAGTCTCAAATCATTTAAGTAACAATATGTACATTAATATCCGGATCGAAGGACCAAAATAACATTAGTTTTCGAGATTATGAAATATGAAAAAACTCATTTGAAAATGACAGTTACTTCATATTTCATAACATTAAGCTTACATAAACAATATGTAAGGTAAATATAATTATAGCCGTGATGAAATCGATGAAATAAACCATAAAAGCTCTTACTATTAAATTAAATTAATGTTCCTTTAATTTAACAATTTTAAAGACAATTAATTTCTTTCACCCTGTATAAAACACAAAAAGAACGAAAAAAAAACTGAAATGTAAAATCTCCTTGACGATGTTACACATTTAATTATTATCATTTTCATTAAAAAGATAAATTTATTCATATAATCATAAAATCCATATAAAATACTAAAGATATTACGATTAAACTTTATTTTTAGTATGTTTTAAAAAGATGAACGAATATATATTATGATAAAAAAAGAAAAAAAAAATTTTTTTTAAAAACATGTTTTAAAAAACAATGCAGACATTTAATAAAACGAAGTAATATGATCGAACATATTAAAAACTTTTCCATACATGTATACCATAGATAATATATTATAATAGTTTTAAAAGTTTTCTCTTTTAGTTAGTTGTGTTCGCCTTCTCTATAGAAAACATTTATTATATTCTAAAGTTTAAAATTTTGTGTTGTAGACATTATTCAATAAAACAATTATTTATTATAATAATATTGTTGTATAGTCTGTTGCATTGGTTGTTGGATGGTTGTTGGTAGCAGAGCATTGGAGTTTTGGTATGATATTCTCTTTAAAATAATACCATAGAGAATATTGTTATCGTATTGTGGAATATAGTTATATTTCTTGTCAAATGAAACGTGAGAGATGATTCTCTAAATTAAAGTGTAGAGTACCGGATACAATCTAAAAGTTTAATATACTAATACCAAAGCACTATAATATATGTCGTAGCTCTATGCTAAAGTCGTCTTGTTAAAATTACTTTAGCAAAATTGTAAAAAAAAATAAAATATCAATTTATCAAATATTGCAGGGAAATTTCAGTTTTAGAGACCTTTTTCATTTCAAATTATGATTTGTTTTTGTTTTAAATTCAAATTATGATTTATTTTGGGTAGAATGTCAAAAAAATCAATTTAAGAAAATGAAAAAGCATTATTTCACATATTTGTTCGTCTATAATGAGTCAAGATAAAAGTAATATTCCTATAAAGAAGGTCGGATCGAGCAAACGCTTGACTAAATGCTTTCAATGTCGCATATTGAAACAAAATTGTTGCAATAGAAAAATTAAATTGTTTTAAAACACACATATTAAACTATGCGAATGGACAATCACCCTTTTCCGTTTACATTTTTAGCGAATTTTCGATGAAAAATTCAACTATTTCCTAATTAAATAGCAACAATATGGTTGTATGTTTCAACTATATGTTTTTATCGTATTTTCGTAAAACCACCATATCAGATGTTAGTTGTTTCGAAAAATGAAGAATAGCAGTAAAACACATCGTATCTTGAAGATTGTCGATCCAATTTTGATGGAAAGTCCGATTTGAAGACAATTTCATGGCAACTCTATCGAATTATATAAAGGTGGTGATCGATTTTTCGCCTAACTTTTCCAATATCTCTTTACATATAAAAGGGAAATACGTTGGGTTGATTTGTATATGTTTGGAGAACATACACCCGAATTGTTTGGAGAAACTGTAAGTAACTGAGTTAGCGAAATAATAATGATCAGAAAAGATCCTATGTAAATTACGATTCCAGAAAAACTAAAAAATCCCCAACCGAATTTATAGCCGTTTTTTGTTGACAATAACCTACTTCTGACGGCTAGTACTTTAATATAGTTTTTAGTTTCCATAGAAATACCTGCATTAATAAAATTACGTATTATGTATCAATAAATTATGTATTAAACGTTTTGAAAAGTCAAAATTTAGAAAAAAATTATTATTTCATATATATTTCTTATGATAATTTATTGATGCCCGGACAACGCCGGCTTCTTCACCTAGTTTAAAATAATTGCGTTCTATCGGCAATAGATTTAAAACATCATGATCCTTGCCTCAAACTGCGTTGCCTATAAATTTTCCTCCAAATTGGAAATCATGTCTTCAAGAAATGCGAAGACAGGCAAACATATAAGGATTCTTTTGTTCGATTCTTGGATTCTTTGTCTTTTGAAAAGAAAAATATCCAGAAATGAAGTTTTGCTTAAAAGTTTACAAAAAAAATTTTAGTCTGGTTTCGCTAATTTTCAAGTTTTACGGATTTAACATTAAACATGGCTTTAAGACTACTTTACCGCTCCTGGGAGCGGTTGGACCTCAACCTACACTTCTGGGAACATTTTCTTTCAATTTCTATTTCCAGAATGTAATACTACACCAATATTCAGAACTATGATCGATTGCTTTTTTTCTTGTTCAAAGCTCTACACGTTTGACCCCCACCCACACTCTCCGCCTCACTTGAGACTTCGGCAAAATGCGGTTCTTACTTTGACGATAACATGGGAAACTTATGAAAAAAATCTCGACTATGTTCGATCAGTTTACTTTTATTTAGCCAGCTCTTAGTCCATAAATACAGTAGTGGAAAGTAACTTCTACTAAGGGTGGGATAATAAAGGAATGACATGTAACAATCCATATTAATGGCAAAGTTTTCCCTGACTTAAATAGTGATACATTCGATGCCTCAATGTTTACTAATCGCGTAAAAAACAAAAATTAAAAAACAAAAAATGTTCGCTTATTAAAAATAAACAATTTTTGTTTGAAACTTTTTTCATAAATTTAGTATATACTAGGTATTAGATTATCAAATGATAATTAATGAGTACTCTAGGTTTTTGAAATAAAATTTCAAATGCGCCCCAATACCTAGATCAGTTTTTGTATTATAAATACGTATTTCTACTACAAAGTAGTCGTCATCAGTATAAATTAGCTAGTCGTAATTTACTCATTGACAATTAGAAATAGATAGAAGATAGAGATCAATAGACAAAAATAAAAAAAATAAAAAACTAAACAAAATAAATTAAAATAAAATAAATTTTATTGAAATTACTCTTGTTAAAATTGCTTTCAATCGATTTACTCTTGTTAACATCACTCTTATATTGTCTCAGGATATGTTATTAGTTGCTAATTTGGTGACAGTTTTACGAAGTTTCTTGGTTGCTTATAATAAAAAAACTGATCTAGGTATTGCGGCGAATTTGTAATTTTATATAAGAAGTAGTTAAGCAGTTAACTCAGTTAGTTAGTTTCCATTGTTTTAGATATAAATTCGCTAAAGGCACTCTAATAATCCAGCTTTGACCATATAGTTTGTGATATATAATACGTTTTATACTTGATACATGTTTATAAATTAATTTTGTCTGCGGTTCTTTTAATATATGACGACTTTTTATTATTATTAATAAATGTTATGTACACTCCCGTTCAATAAAATTGAACAGACCTGAAATGCTAATTTTCTTACATTTCAAAAAACTCGTTACTTTTGTAACTCTCTGTATAATAATTCATTTGTAAACAAAGATAAGTAGTATATATTTAAAGTGTGAAAAAAGAAATGGAAGTATAGTCAAAAACAGTTATTCTAAATAATCAAAATTGTGAGAAACTGATTCGGATCAGATCTGTTCAATTTTATTGAACGGGAGTGTAAATATACAACGTATGACAAATACGATTTGTAATGAAAAGCTTTATGGTTAATAATAATTTATAATTAAGAAAGTTTTTAAATTGGAACTAAATTGATTTTCGTGATGGAACTATTGTCGACACGAGCAGTGGCAGATTTACCGGGCAGGAAAGTTAGGCAGCTGCTTAGTGCGGCAAATACTCAGGGGTGGTACATTTTAATGGTTAACACTAGATATAACGCTAGTTTGGTGAAAAATATATGCTTCAAAGAGTAATTATTTAACAACACGTAAAAAAATTTCTTTGGAATTTTAATCAATTTTATTAATCATTTCATGGAGACTACACAAGGAGATCGAACTCAAACGGGAGAATTGACAAAATATGGCAACGAAATGGTAGAAATTATATTTACTTTTTATGCCACTAGCGTCGCCAGTTGTTAATCCGTACTGTCCGTACCGAAGTGAATATAATACAATAAATAGGATTGAAATAAGCAAGTAACCAGTTTTATTTCGACGTGATTATTTTATTTTATTTATTATTAATAAATAAAAGTTTAATTTAATATCTGATTCAATAATCTTTAAATTGATTTTAATAATTTTAAAATAATTTATTTTTATTTAATTTATTTTCATTTTTACAATTCCAATTTTACAGGTTACTATTTAATTATTCGATTTTTTATAATTATTTTGTTTTTTGATTGTTATGTAATTATTTTGCGAATTTTTAACTATCACTTACTTTAACTAATTACTGTATTTCATTTATTAAGAAAAGTATTTTCTGGAAAAATACTTTGGCTGCAAATAATTTTTATAATACTACATAAATGCGTCATGTTTTTCAATTAAAACTCGCGCCTTATAATCTCTCCACTGTTTCCGGTATAGAAGAACACTACTGAATCTTATTTTTGTCAATTATTTGTTTACATGGAGTTCGGTATCCTTGTGTAGTATCCATGAATCATTTGATGGATTTCTGCAACGATGCAGAATTTGTGGACAATCTCAAATGGCCAAAGGAAGGGACTTCAAGGTAGCGGGACATTGGATATTATTGAAAGACATAAACAATTATATCACATAAACGATAAATTTTTGTTTTCTTGTAAACATAGTCTAGAGTGTTTCTTTAAAAAACAATAAATGAAGCCAATAAAATTATTTTTTACTTATTGAATCAGTCACATTGTGAGAAAAATAAGACGAAAAAATTCACAAGACCAAATTCAACGTCCGACGCAAACTTTGAGCGGCAGCCTGTAAATGTATCTTAAAAGAAGGAGGACGGCAATTTGGCAGCTGTCTAGTGCGGCTACTTGTTTTAATACGCCCCTGGACACGAGATTTTTTATTTAATTTTATAAATATTTTCGGGTATAAAATATTCTATATAGGGAATATAAAAAAAATAAAAATAAATAAATATAAATATATAAATATTCTCAGTATAGGGAATTTAATTTAATGGGTCCGAAAATCAAATATAAATTTTTACCATATTTTATGTTTCGAGATCACCACAGTCTAGAAAATACGTATGTGTGTGGTATGTGTATGCAAATAAAAATAATAAATGTAATTATAATAAAAGGATATCGATTTCATCAGGGTGATATTCGAAGCGTATTAATGTCAATATGATCTGAAATTAATTTTATCTATTTCATCAAGGGTGGAAAAAGGCACTTAAAGGGAGGCAAGTGCGTAGGGAGGATTTTCTTTTGGTGTGGGCAACAAAATCAAATATAAATCGGATATATCTTAATATATAAAATTTTTATGTCCGTGTGTATGTGACTGAACTCCTCCTAAACGGCTGGATCGATTTTGATGAAATTTCGTGTGTGTGTTACAGTGGATTCGAGAATGGTTTAGATTCACAATTCAGTCCAAAAAAAAAAAATTAAAATTTTCAAAAAAAGTTTAAAATTTATTAAATTTAAGACGTGTGTAAAGGACAACGTCTGTCGGGACCGCTAGTATATATATATATATATATATATATATATATATATATAAATATATAAATATATATATATATATATATATATATATATATATATATATATATATATATATATATATATATATATATAAATTTCCTATGATATATTCGATAAATATTTTCTTTCGTAAGAATTGGAATCATTCCATTACTCGTGGGAATAATATTTTTATTGTTTCCTTTTTTTCTATTATCAGTTCTAAAAAGAACTATAAATAGATCTACTGGCTAAAATGGCGTGAACAGTGATCTACTCACTGAAGGAATAATAATGAAGAATGAAACTATACCACAAAAACTAGGTTTGTTTTAAGACTAAAAAAACAAAAAATATAATTTCGAGTTTAAAGAAAATTAAAAAACATGCTTTTAATGGAATATGAACTAAAAATGCAAAATATTTTAAAAGAGAATAGAATAAGAGATGGACAATAAAATTTAATTTATTGTTAACAAAAGCATGGGGTGCTCTCTACTTATGTCTCCATCATGGCTCTAGTTTTACAAGTGTAAGTAAAGAGCACCCCATGATTTTGTTTATATTAAAGTTAATTTTGTGGTTAATCTCTTTATACTATTTTCTATTTTCTATTTTAAATTATTTTGCATTCTTTAATTCATATTCCAATAAAAGCATGTATTTTAGTTTTTTTGAAACTCTAAATTTAATTTTTTTTTATATACCCATCTGTATATATATATATATATATATATATATATATATATATATATATATATATATATATATGTATATGTATATGAAATGTAATAGAGGGTTTTTTGGATATGTTCAAGAAGAAGTAGGTACTTTTAATACGGATTACTAAAAAATATAAATTTTCAAATTCGATCCACGTCAAATCGGATTGTGATTCTCTATAATTTTTTGTATATATATATATATATATATATATATATATATATATATATATATATGTATATGAAATGTAATAGAGGGTTTTTTGGATATGTTCAAGAAGAAGTAGGTACTTTTAATACGGATTACTAAAAAATATAAATTTTCAAATTCGAAAAACATGGATCCTAACGTTATCCCATTACCGTGCCGGGCTTATATATAAAACAATATACAAAAATAATAGCTGGATTTCCTTTGGAAGACATATGTATCATATATGGGGTAATCCACGTCAAATCGGATTGTGATTCTCTATAATTTTTTGTATTTTAGTATCTATTGAGCCACTTCCGAGATATGAATTTAAAAAAAAAAATTCGTTACGCAGGAGCTGCGTCGACTTGGCAAATTTCCTTAGAATACATAAATCACTCTCTAGCGGTTATAAATTAGTGTGATCAAAATGAAATATAATATCTAATATGACTTTAGGATTTGCAAAATGTAAATTTATTAATAGCCTAAATAGAACGATATATAACGATTATAGTTTATAGTTCCTATGGAAACGACAATCAAAATTGACATTTCAAAATTAAAACCAATTTTAATAAAATAATTTTATAGTTATCTTATAGAAGTAGAGTTTCCTTGGTGATGACAAAATCAACACAAATTTTAACCAACTCCAAAAAAAGAAGGAGAGATTCTATGTTCGACTGTTTAGTAACAGCTAACTGACTTACGTGTTTAAATACCCAGTATATACTGAGTTGTTTATCAATGATTAAATTGTTAACAATTCTGCGTATTCGAAATGTTAACAATTCTTTCCGAGGAACATATAATCACAAATTATGAGAAAACTATTGAGTTTATGAAAATCTTTTTCAAACAAAACTTGTTTATTTTAAAAAGAAGATTTTTTGTTAGCAAATTTTTTTTGTATCTCTTACGGTTTCAAAGATGTATATATACACCCCCCCCCGTTTGGAAACCGAATTAATTCAACATAAATCAACTGTAACATTTTGAAAAAAAGGTGTTACTTATGAAGTCGCTAGTGAATAAATAATATTAGCCGAACAAAAACAGATTCTTATTTTAAAAAGAGTAAAAGTCACTTATAAAAGACTTTAAAGTCACTTATAAAGTCTAGCTATAGTATGTAATAATATATTAATCAAATACAAATTCTAAGAAAAAAGAAGGAACGTTCTTCGTACGATTCAGCATAAGTAGCGTTGGGGATGTGGTTCATATCTGTGTGAATTAGTTACTTCGATACCCTGGCAATTATGTTGTGTCCTGGCAATTATGTATTTTATAATTGCTAATTTTTTTTTGCAATATGGTAGTTTTATCATATTTGGCTGAAATTTTAATAATGTTCCCAACTTATAATGTATATATAAGTATATGTATGTGTATATATAATGTAATCGTTAGTTAGAGGTTTTTAAATAATTCATTTTTCCAGACGCATCAATTTTTTTAATAATATATTTTTTGCTTCATTGAATGAGTCAGAGTAAGGCATGCACCCCAGCCTGCCTCACCGTAGCTACGCCCTTGGAGGGAGGGGAAACACAAATTTTAAATATCTCTCTAAATATTTTTAGAATGAACTTGACCATACTTTAAGTAATTAATATTATTTATAGGAATGGTCCCGATTTCAATGTGCTAATACTTAAAATTAATAAAAATAATATTACAACTGTCATCTGGATAACTTACAGAGCTGTTTAAATTCATTTAGTCAATTTCCGGGCTATTTAAATTCATCTGACGACTATCTGTTTGACCGTAAATGGGATAACTCGAAAACGCTTTTGTGTGTGTTCAAGAGCTAAAACGTGAGGTCAATTATAAATGGGGAAAATTGGACCTTCCACAAACCAGCAAGGGAGGTGGGGATATTCGTAAAAAATTTAAAAACAAAATAATTCCTTTTTTAAAACAACTTTTGCTTGAAACTTTTTTCCATAAACTGGATAGTGTCGTCACGATTTCAGCTCAAACATGTGTAATATTACTTTGTATTTTAATCAATTTGGGTGTGTCTTAAAAGTAAAATAAACAGTTCACGCGTTGATAATGAAATAGTTCAAACAATCAACTGAGTTCAATTCAAACTCAGTTCAAACAATTACTGAGTTAGTTGTTATTATCACTTGCTGTTTTTCATAAATTTAATACAAAATTATTTAGATTATATTAAAATAAAGATTAAAATAATGTAAATATTGACGTCACAAAAAATAATATCGTTATTAAGATTCTGCATCGGATAAAGGAAAGTGTTTTTATATGTGCTTTATATCGTAAGCTTTAAGTAGTGTAAACATAAACTAAAATAACAAATATTCAGCTGTTTGGTCAGAAATAAGTATGCAAGATAATCTATATATCTATAGGGTAGCGCATCAGTAACGATATGAAACGTTACTTATACGCTACCCTATATATATATATATATATATATATATATATAAATATATATATATATATATATATATATAAATATATATATATATATATATATATATATATATATATATATATATATATATATATATATACAGATGGGTATATAAAAAAAATTAAATTTAGAGTTTCAAAAAAACTAAAATACATGCTTTTATTGGAATATGAATTAAAGAATGCAAAATAATTTAAAATAGAAAATAGAAAATAGTATAAAGAGATTAACCACAAAATTAACTTTAATATAAACAAAATCATGGGGTGCTCTTTACTTACACTTGTAAAACTAGAGCCATGATGGAGACATAAGTAGAGAGCACCCCATGCTTTTGTTAACAATAAATTAAATTTTATTGTCCATCTCTTATTCTATTCTCTTTTAAAATATTTTGCATTTTTAGTTCATATTCCATTAAAAGCATGTTTTTTAATTTTCTTTAAACTCGAAATTATATTTTTTGTTTTTTTAGTCTTAAAACAAACCTAGTTTTTGTGTTATAGTTTCATTCTTCATTATTATTCCATCAGTGAGTAGATCACTGTTCACGCCATTTTAGCCAGTAGATCTATTTATAGTTCTTTTTAGAACTGATAATAGAAAAAAAGGAAACAATAAAAATATTATTCCCACGAGTAATGTAATGATTCCAATTCTTACGAAAGAAAATAAGTATCGAATATATCATAGGAAATTTATGTTAAATAGTCATTTTTTTCAAAATTTTAATAGTTGGAAATTTATTATTATTATATTTTTTTATTAAAATTTTGTTGAAGACATTTCTATAGAAACTATAAACTATATCATCACACTATATTAATCGTTATATATAAGTAGTGTTTCACGAGGCACGAGGCGAGGCGAGGTTTTGGTATCACCTCGCCTCGCCTCGCTTTTTTAAATATCAACCTCGCCTCGCCTCGGCCTCGGCCGAGGTAGATTGATGACCAGCCTCGCCTCGCCTCGGTCGGGTTAGTGATCATCCTCGCCTCGCCTCGCCTCGCCCGAGGTAAAATTTTTTCTAAATTTGACATAATATGGTTAAAAAAACTTGTTAGAAAATAAATGTCTTTAAAACACGGAATATAAGTTGCTTAGTCTCCAAATTTTTGACTCCTCGAATGAAACAAGTAAATTCAAAATTTTGGCCTAAAAAAAATATTATGAAAAGATGATATCCCGTGATGTTTTAAGAACTATATAAGAGGTTCTTCAAAATGCTTCCACGATTTCCAATGCGAAATCCACATACAAGTTACTGTAAGTATAAAGGAAATTAACTATTTTCAATTCTTTTAAATTTATTAATTTAATTATATATTTATTCATTGAAATAACAATAATGAAAACATACGTTATATAATATAGTATTACAGTATTATATATAAAATGAACAGACCCTCAAAATTTTGATTATTCTTGTAGTAAAGAAGAGAAAAAATTTTGAAAATACGTAAGAGGAAGATATAACACTCAACATGCATTAACATTGCATATATTTTTTAAAGGCTTACACTGTCACTGACACTGCATATATAAATAAACAAATTTTTTTTTGTCAATTTGCCTCGGCCGAGGCGAGGTTTTAGTGACGATATACCTCGCCTTGCCTCGGCCGAGGCGAGGTTTTTATGACGATATACCTCGCCTCGCCTCGGTTAGTAACGAGGATTAAAATTTTGAACCTCGCCTCGTGCCTCGTAACCGAGGACCGAGGCGAGGCGAGGTTACCTCGTAGCCTCAGTGAAACCCTATATATAATTTAGAGATATGCAAATTTTTATTTTGGCTATTAATAAATTTACATTTTCATTTATTTTTTATTATGTTTTTTTATTTATTATATTGTCATCGGTTCTTAATACGTCAGCAAAATTTCAGATTATTCAGAGGTCCGAAAGAAGATGAAAACTCACTAAAAAAAATTTCATTACATTGATAAATACATATAGATAGATACATACAAGTCAAGCTAATACAAGTATGTTAATATGATAGCATAATACTCAGCAAAAATATACTCTGCCTGGTCAAAAATATGCCAAAAAAATTCGTTACTTAGACATCAATGAATATCAAATCAGGATAACACGCCTATTTGTGATTTCAATTATGATTCACGTATTAGAACATTAAAAGTGATAATATCTCTGGAAAAATTAGAGTTACAAAAAATACTTCTTAGCTAAATTGTAATAGTAAAAGTTATTTTCAATACCTGTCCAAGTCATTTGTAAAATTTTCCATTTTACTAGCTCATGTAAAATTTTCCATTTTATTAAAATTAGGAGAACCAAAATTTGAGAAAAAAAGAAAAAAAAACTAACGGAGCGGTTAATTGAATAAACAGTCGGCGTATGGACAAGAACGAAAGTAGCTATGCATGTGTAGATTTTGCAAGTTTCATTTCACTAGCTTCAGCTGAATATCGGCATAGTTCCTAACAAAGTCGGCTGCAATCACCCAAACTACCAATTTCTAGTCTACATAAAAATTCCTCCTTTAGCGGTCAGTAAAAAAGATCTAGAAAAGTCTATTAGCCAAGCTTCGACTTCATCTCCGCTAATACTTCTAATATAAAGAGAGAAATTCCAAATTTTGAGTTTCCAAAGTTTGATGACATAAGCAAATATTTTACGGTAAGGATGTCGGAGATATTGTTCTAGTAACTCTTCAGAATAATATTATATATATTAGATATAATATTTAGAATAACTAACTATAATATTCAGAATAACTAACGTATAAAAATAAAATCAAGCCGTCGCGGCGACGCCTGGCATATGTGAAACACCGAAACTATTTTGTATAGAAAATATTCATGAAAGGATGGTTTATTAAAGAAAGTAAATATGGCATAATCAAAAACAAAATATTCTGATTTTTTTTAAAGGAAAAATTATTCTTTATTTAAAAAATACAAATTTAATACCAAAAAATTAAAAACTATATAATTTCTTAAAAATTGAGACGGCTCAATTCTTTCAATCAGTTACTTATTATTATTATTATTATAACTATTATTATTATTAATGATTTTGTATAGAAAATATGCATTGCCACCTATGAATGAGTTTTTGAACCTGTTTATGTACTGCCATCTATCAGCATTTTTTTAATTTGATTTATTACCTGTAATATCACCTATGAACAACTTGTTGATGCGTGGTGACAAAACGTCACCAGGTAACAAACGTAGCCAGATAACAAACATACTTATTTAAAAAGAAAATGATCAGTATATTTAGAGCATAGTTTTTGCAGTAGAAAGTTATGGGAAATGGCATAGAAATTAAAAATTCAATGGCATGAATGCACCATCAACTAGGTGTAAGGATTTAAATTACGTTTTACATGACGCAGAAAATACCAACAGACAACCGATGAAAATTTTGAAATACATTTTTTATGCTATTTACCAAATTTAGACTCAATCTACAATTGTATTATATACACCTGAATGATGTACAACAAGTCCCAACAAGCATGATCGGTTGCTTTTTAGGTCGATTCTAAAACATGTCGTCGTTGAAATAAACTTGACGGCGCTTTTGGAAAAATATATTTTTTGAAATAATGTCCAACAAATTTTAAAATTGTTCTTATAATGACCAACAAACGACCAACAAATTTGTTGGATGGGTTTGGGGTGGATCGCTAAAAGTGGGTTGCTAATTTCATGGGCTTTTGCTGATATTTTGCAACGGTTAAATTTCTCACTCATTATCTACTGCTCTCTATTACGAGCAATTAAATTGATATTTTAATAATTCAATGATTTCATCATTCTCGTATAAGTTTCAAAGTTTGCGACAATCGTAGTAAAAAAGCAACCGCAATATCTATATTTTCCACCCAATTTAATTGATACGAGGTCTTAACATAACAATTTGTGGTAACATTTTTTCGAATACCATTTTATCGAGAACTTAATTCATATTCAGTCCAAAGTACAGCCGTTTTTTTTATGATTAGTAACAGGCTAAATTTTTGTCAGTAGCTTCCTTTCGACGAGACGCCCAACTGTTTTCTCGCGAAAATTCTCGATGATAGTGACGAAGCGCGTAAGAGAGTAACTTTTGTTTGTTTGATGATAGCAAAAATTTTATCAGTAACAGTTAATTTGTTAGTTAAATTGAGAGATAATGTAATAAAGACTTCAAAAAACTTGTGTCCTATAAAATGGATGGTGTGACAGGCAGATCCCCCATCCCCAATATGTTCAAATAACGGGGTATACATAGTTATTAGTAACAAGCTGATTTTTATGCAGTTAATTAATAATGGTATGTATAATTTGATGCCCACCTTGTCCTACAAATTCGGTGGTTCAATTTCCCAGTCCTACGCTATGAACATGTCAATGTAAAATTTTCATTTCGCGTTAAGTAACGGTTATTTAAGTAGCGCCAAGTAATAACTATATATACCCGGTTATTAGAACATGTTGGGGGGTGGGAGACCTGTCTGTCACACCATCCATTTGATGTTTTTTTGAAGTCTTTATTACATTATCTCTCAATTTAACTAACAAATTCCCTGTTACTGAAAAAATTTTTGCTATCGTCAAACAAACAAGTTACTCTCTTACGCGAATCGCTAGTTACTATCATCAAAAATTTTTTCGAGAGAAAAATTGGGCGTCTCGTCGAAAGGAAGCTACTGACAAAAATTTAGCCTGTTACTAATCATTAAAAAAAACCGTGCTGTTCTGTGGACTATAAAGCTTAAAGACAACGATATACTAAAAAATATTTTGTCAATATTTTAGTGCGTAAGAAAATATACCGGTGACAATGGGACTTACAATGAGTTATACATTTAATAATTCCTAGAAAAACAGCAGGTTATATAATTAAACTTATCATTGCAGAAAAAAAAATCCTTATTTCATTTTAATTGTATGTTTACCTATCATTATTTTCCACCAACTTTGTGTAAATGTGAAATTTTACCTCTATATACAGAAGACTACAATGTAGTATCTATGTAATAATGCCACATCTGACACCGGATTTGAAATCAGCGATCCAAAAAACCCCCTTGTCTATATGCTGATACACCTGCTCCAGGAAATAAAACAAGTTGAGAGTGTTCTGGGCATGTGTCAACTGTCAAATGCTACTTTCGATATCAGATAAGTAATCATCGACCCGACCGAAAAACCCCAGTAGAAAACTAATGAAAACGCGTTGAATTTTCCACCCATGTTTGAAAAAATGTCCATTTTTTGACCGTATGACCAATAGAACCATTATATATATGTCCAAAAAGGATGGTGAATTTTCACAGGATTTTTATGGTTTGCTGTTCCCTAATGTCAAAACATACCATTTAAGGATATTAAAATATTATAAATTATATGATATGCTAGAAGTTTTATATATCATAAATATATAAAACTTCTAGCCGAAAACTAAACTTCTTTATTTTCTCGGAAATAGGCCGATTAAAAAAAATCTTCTCCACTATTTCTATTTTTGGAAACGGTCAAAATTTAATAAACTGAAAAAAACTTTTAGAAAAGTTCCTATTTGATTTCGCCTAGAAGCTTAACCTACATCTTTCCAGTTATTTTTACATCTTTCAATGTTAAGGCTCATTTTGTTCTTCAGATATTCCGATAAACAAATTCGAAACGTCTGTCCAATCAAACGAGAGCGTAGAGTCAAATAAATTTTTTTTTGTATATAGTAGATGTGAGTTGCTCCCACCAAAGTTTTTCTGTTTGCAAATTGTTATACATGAAATAATTGTTATTGTTCATCCACCGAAAATAATTGTATGCCAGTTGTCGTTATGATAATTATAATTGTGTTGTTATAATATACAATTATAATTGTAAAATACTTACGTTTGTAAATTTAAGAAAAGTTCAAGTTAAATATTTATTTAACTTTCAGTTCAGACACTTTGAACTATTATTTTTATAGTCTTCAACGTTTAAAATAAATAATATCTGGCTAGAAGGACCAACCAAAATACATTTGTATACATTTATATACAAATATAGTTGACATATTAAGGTTGTTGTGAAACTGGAAGGGGTAAGTAAGGGTGGGTTTTTTCTATACTAGATGCAGTGATATCTTGCCATCTCTATCCATTTCCAACTCTAAATAAGTAAAAATTTAGCAATTAAATCGGTTATATAATTTAATTTTTGTAAAAAAAATATATATTTGTAAAAAAATATATATTTGTAAAAAAATATATATTTGTAAAAAAACAAATATTGTTTAAAAATTAAATCCTATTTTTCATTTTTTTAATAATTAAAGAGTTTATATAATAATTTAAGAGTTTTAATAATTAAAAATATGTTTTTATGTATTTCAAAGAAGTTGAATTTGAATTTGAATTCTTTATATGCTCTGTTTTTATACATTGTAGTACATTGAGTAAGTCAATTTATCATACATATTTATAACATGTGTTTTGGATCTGTAATCATTTAAAATAACGAGTAATTGAATAAATAAATAATATGTAACTTAGAAGGAGTAGACCCGAAACAACGATTCGGTCAAAATCATTCAATATTTAGTGAATAAATCACTTCAAGTAAAAGGCCCTTCACAACTCTAATAAAACTATTTCCATGTTGATATATTTTATCTCTAACTGTTTGATGACTAAAAAAATATTCATACCACTTTATTGATTGATGCCTAGTTCCTTTTTAGCGAATTTCCTCCAAAGAAAATGCAGCTATTGCTTTTGCATCAATGTTGGAATTTCGTAAAAATTTCTTCAAATGTCCATCGATCCTACCTATTAGGTTTTAAAAATCACCATCGCTAAAATTTATATATATATATATATATATATATATATATATATGTATATGTACTTTTATATGTGCCTGTGGACTTTCTAGCGGTCACAGATTTATTCCGATTGGAATGAAATTTGGTATTTGAGGCACTTTTGGTATTCTAAAGGTCAAGTTCGTTAATGGGTAAAATCGGACAAGGGGAAAGGGGGTTTAGAGGGAAGTGGAAACACATAATTTGGTATATCTCCCTTAATTTTTGAAAAATCGAAAAATTTATCAGAAGTTAAGTTGTAGGTAAGTTTTACTGTAATTTTGTTTCGTTCATTTTTCTGTAACACTAATATTTAAAGGATTATTTACAATTAAAGACTGAAAGTTAAAATTCTAATTATCTTTGTTCACATTAGAGTTTGAGAAAAATGATCAGGTAATGATTTGTAGCAAACTTGATTTTCTCCTCTCAAAAGTTTACTCCTTATACATTTTTCGAGTATTCTAATATTAAGAGAGATATTTTATATTTTGTGTTTGTTTGATACGGATGCATGAAATATATTTTATTGTAAAAAAAAAAATTTAAAAAAAAAATTCAACGACTTCAAAAAACACAAAAAGTCAATTTACAGATTTAATCCAAAATACAATTCTTGCCCAAAACTATTACATATAATTTAGTATATGTAAATATACAAGGTATATTAAGTTTGATCACGATTGTAACGCTTAAAAATATTGATCGTAGGCATGAATGTTTAGTATATGTATTCATAAAATTTAGCCATTTACGCATGTCCGTCTGTCCGGCCGTATGTCCGTCTGTCTGTCTGTGGACACGATAACTCAAGAACGAAAAGAGATAACGAGCTGAAATGTGTTCTAGAGCCAAAAATTAAGGTCTAGTTCCTTAATGGGCAAAATCGGACTATATTTGGGCAAAACTGCTTATCTGTGAAATCATTGGAACGTGTTTCCCATCACTGGGGGGGGGGGGGGTACTATATATACATTTTTGAAACCATAAGAAATAGAAAAAAAATTTGTTAACAAAAAATCTTCTTTTAAAATAAACAAGTTTTGTTTGAAAAGATTTTCATAAACTCGTTAGTCATAGTTTTCTCATAATTTGTGATTATGTGTTCCTCGGAAAGAATTGTTAACATTTCAAATACGCAGTATTGTTAACAATTTAATCATTGATATACAACTAGTATATAGTGGGTATTCAAACATGTAAGTCAGTTAATTGTTACATTAATTAACAGTCGAACATAGAATCTCCTCCTTCTTTTTTTGGAGTTGGGTAAAGTTTGTGTTGATTTTGTCATCTCCACAGAAACTCTACTTCTATAAGATTGCTCTAAAATTATTTTATTAAAATTTTGTTTTAATTTTGAAATGTAAATTTTGATTGTCGTTTCCATAGTAACTATAAACTATAATCGTTATATATAGTTCTATTTTGGCTATTAATAAATTTAATTTTTGCAAATACTAAAGTTATATCAGATATTATATTTCATTTTGATCACACTAAAATTATGACCTCTAGAGAGTAATTTATGTATTCTAAGGATTTTTGCTAAGTTGGTTGTAAATTAAAAGCATTATTTCTTGTGTTATAATGGCTAGGCAAATTTTTATTTTCTGCAAAGTGTCAGGGTTTCTTTATTAAGAACTTAATACATTCTAACACGTATAAATAGTTTAATGATAAAATTTTATGTTTTATAAATAATGGCTTACAACTATCTTCCTTATTGTTACAAAATATAATTCTAATGGCCTTTTTCTGTGCAATAAAAATTTTTTTCGAGCATCTACACGCACCGCAAACTGTAATGCCGTATGACATTACACTTAAAAAATTTGCGTAGTATATATTTAATAAAATTTTTTGGTCTACTTTTTGTCGCATAATTCGTAATTGGTAACAGATTTTATTAAGCTTACTGGACAGTAAGTCAATATGATTGTTCCAGCTATGTTTATTGTCAATTACTAATCCTAAGAATTTGGTATGATCAACCAAATTGACTTCAGCGACAGGTGGCATTCCCACTTTTCCCCTCCTGTAATTGATAATCTTTTTTTAGATTTATTTATATGAAGGCTGTTCATTTCACATCATTCATTTATTTTTTTGATTGTCAATAATTTAACTTTACCTTTGAAAAGATTTACATCTTTATCTGATACAATCGCTGTTGTATCATCAGCGAATAGAATTATTTCATTATAAATTGCTCAGAAACATGAGTAAGTCGTTGATATATAGAAGAAGAAACAATGGCCCTAAGATCTACCCTTGTGGAATGCCATAGTTAATGGTTTGCCATTTTGAATTATGAATCTCACCATTCGTCCTTACTTGAACTCGTCCTTAATAGATAAAACTAAATAAAACTAGATAAAAATAAATATATCTGACCCCTGTCTAATCCGGCACCCCCTATAATCCGACATATCTAAAACAGTACATACAAAGCACATTTATTACGGAAAATCTTTGTCATGCATGCTTAAATATGTTGAGACTTGTTCGCGGCACCGTGACTTTTTCTCGACGCAAATAGATTTAATCTTACCACTTTTAAAAGTCGGATTAAAAGGTACTCCTTTTCAAGAAAGTTCCGGACTACAAGGGGTCGGTTGCAGTACTCTATAGTCAAAACAAAACGAAAAATGTATATCGTTTATATCTAACGAAAAATGTACCTCTACCGTAAAAAGAAGGGGGTGGACAATGAAGATAGGCCAAATCGTATTTTAATCGGTGTTTTATGTTACTAAGAAAACTTTAACAAAACTGTCAATCGAATATAATTTGGAAATTGGTAAAATGTGTACCTTTTTGGGCAGCGTTTGGTAGGAAAAAGGTTTTTCTGTGATATTTACGTTTAAAGTGATCGTCTTGGAAACAAACTACGTTTTTACTTAGATCCTATCTCATGTCATTTTAGGCGTTATAACAATAAGGAGCATACATTCTTTTCAAAATTCATTTTTTCCCAAGCTATTAGGAAAACGTCAATTATATATATATATATATATATATCTATATATATATATATATATGTATATATATATATATATATATATATATATATTTATATCTATATATATATATATATATATATATATGTATATATATATATATATATATATATATATATATATATATATATATATATATATATATATATATATATATAATTGACGTTTTCCTAATAGCTTGGGAAAAAATGAATTTTGAAAAGAATGTATGCTCCTTATTGTTATAACGCCTAAAATGACATGAGATAGGATCTAAGTAAAAACGTAGTTTGTTTCCAAGACGATCACTTTAAACGTAAATGTCACAGAAAAACCTTTTTCCTACCAAACGCTGCCCAAAAAGGTACACATTTTACCAATTTCCAAATTATATTCGATTGACAGTTTTGTTAAAGTTTTCTTAGTAACATAAAACACCGATTAAAATACGATTTGGCCTATCTTCATTGTCCACCCCCTTCTTTTTACGGTAGAGGTACATTTTTCGTTAGATATAAACGATATACATTTTTCGTTTTGTTTTGACTATAGAGTACTGCAACCGACCCCTTGTAGTCCGGAACTTTCTTGAAAAGGAGTACCTTTTAATCCGACTTTTAAAAGTGGTAAGATTAAATCTATTTGCGTCGAGAAAAAGTCACGGTGCCGCGAACAAGTCTCAACATATTTAAGCATGCATGACAAAGATTTTCCGTAATAAATGTGCTTTGTATGTACTGTTTTAGATATGTCGGATTATAGGGGGTGCCGGATTAGACAGGGGTCAGATATATTTATTTTTATCTAGTTTTATTTAGTTTTATCTATTAAGGACGAGTTCAAGTAAGGACGAATGGTGAGATTCATAATTCAAAATGGCAAACCATTAACTATGGCATTCCACAAGGGTAGATCTTAGGGCCATTGTTTCTTCTTCTATATATCAACGACTTACTCATGTTTCTGAGCAATTTATAATGAAATAATTCTATTCGCTGATGATACAACAGCGATTGTATCAGATAAAGATGTAAATCTTTTCAAAGGTAAAGTTAAATTATTGACAATCAAAAAAATAAATGAATGATGTGAAATGAACAGCCTTCATATAAATATATATAGATATAAATATATATATATATATAGATATATATATATATATATATATATATATATTTATATATATACATATATATACATATATATATATATATATATATATATATATATATATATATATATATATATATATATAGATAGATATATATATATATTTATATATATACATATATACATATATATGTATATATACCTAATTTTTTGGCTCTATTATGATTGGTCATAAGTAAACAAATTTAAACCAATCATATTAGAACTTAAATAAACACCTACTTTAAATAAAAGTACCGTTTCTCCGTCACACGGTATATATATATATATATATATATATATATATAGAGTGAATTGAACCTGCCGCATAATAGCACACGCCTCTACTTTCTTCCACGATCCTCGAATTCTTCAACAACATCCCATAGAAATCGATAAATTGAAACAAAATGAAGACCTCTCAAAGACATGGTAAACACTAAAGCACCCAAAACAATGTGCGCATAAATAATCAAATCCGGGAACTAGAGCACTGATGGAAAACAAATATACAGTGTGGAGTACTAGGGCAACGTGTAATAAGCAACAAAAATTCATTATTGTTCTTGCATAGTTGTCTTCAAACTTTATATATATATATATATATATATATATATATATATATATCGAATATTTGTAGTTTAAGTTTACAATTCTCTGTTATGTGTGTTTATTCAAGTGTAAAGTGTTAAGATATGAAATATAAGTATAATATTATTTAACATAAGGTCGATAACCCACGAAAGAATAGGTGAACTGCATTTCATCTTAAAATATGAAAATCGATATTAATACGGTATTCTAGTACGAATCACATTGATCAAATACTTGCCAATGTATTTTATTCTAATTATTCTTTTTGTTTCATCATTGCAGTAGTTTATAATATGTAAAATAGAAATTTACTGACAGACAGCAACGCATAGCTTGAATCGTTGAGCTTAGAAGCATGGAATTTTGCACAAAAGTTTCTTATATAACGTAGGTGACCACTATGAAAGGGTTTTTGAAAATTTATCCCCTAAGGGGGATACATTAGGGATGTAAGTTTATATGGAAGTTTGTCAGTTTTGAAGGTAGGAATATGGATTTTGGTGTTTAGGCTTCTGTTTATAATTAAAAGTTAGTTATATCTCCTCGATCTCTCTTCCTTTTAACCGATTCTACTTGCTAACGAACTTGGCCTTTCGAACACCAAAAGCATATCAGATACGGAACTTTCATTTCATCGGATTAAAATTTTTATCGCTAGAGAGTGTAAAAATACGTGGAAAATATATATTTGTTATATATATATATATATATATATATATATGAGTCTGTAGCCTCTTTAACGGTCACAGATCATAAACATTAATAAGATAAAAGTTAACGTGTCATTTCGCGTTCTGGAATGAAATTTAATATGTGATGTGTGCGTGTGTGTGATATTTGAGTTCGTTAATGGGCAGAATCAGATAAACAAAAAATATGGAATACATATCTCTCCAAATATTAGTTAAATGAAAAAATTGACTGCAATATTTAGTTTTCCTCTAATATTTATTTTTAAGAAATATTGGCCGTTTTAATATTGTAATTTACCCAACTACGGCAAAGCGCCATAGCGCCAAATCTACTCATCTGATTTGATGAATTAGGTGACGTTAGCTTCGTCTAAGTGCTTCACGTGTCAATGACTATGCATCGTCATATTTAACCCAACGTGGCGAATTTAAATTGCATAATACGCTTGCCAAGAAAAAACATTCACAAATTTATCGAGTTGGTATCAAATAAAAGGTTTTAACTCACAAATTCCGAAATTTTTATTTTTACCCGACTACAGAAGGATATATGATTTTTAGAATGTTCATATGTTCCCATGTAGCTCCTAAGCTACTTATCATATGTCGCTAGCTTCATTTTAGAGTTCCGTGTGTCATATGCTATGTGACACGCGGACTTTAAATCATATTAAATGCAAAATGGTGGACAACGACTTGCATAATACGCGTAGTCGAAGATCCAAATGCGATGCACAAAACAAAACTGTAGCAATTCCCGGCCTTCGACTACGAGTAATATTTACAAGCCTCTTCAAACTTGTTTCGTGCTTTTTTCGTAGTCGGTTTTTTTAAAACTTATATATTATTAAGTTGATATAATTTACTTATTATTAAGTTAATAACATTTATTACTATGTTGAAGCTGGTGAATTTTTTAAGAAGAAATGATAATACTCGCCATATGTTTCAAGGTAAATATTACAATGTAAGGTACTTACGACAAAAAAGTATACAGAAGTATTTCATTATTGTAACATTAAATACCAATACGAAGGGGGTTTCTTTCACCTTTTAGAGCTATTTTATTAACACATCGCTATAAAATTTAAAATTTATGACACTCATAAAATTTAAAAATTGAAAGAATGTACTAAGCATATACACAGTAAAAATTTTATATGTACAATATTCTGATTTCTGTATTTAAGGACGTTCATGCGCTAGGCTAGAGTCAAATGAGTACTTAAGTAAATATTTAATAAAATTTATTTCGGATTTAAAAAAAGTTATTAAGTATATCAATAATCTTACAACGATTTATAACGTTTTTTTATTTTTCCTAAATATTTTAAAAGTATTTATTGTAAAATATCAGTAAATGTAAATTAGATTTGACTTGATTTGACAGATCTGACAATTATATATATTTGTGTGAATATGTATATTATTTTACTGTGCATTGTCGCCAGTTTTGAAAATATGGTGGCAAAAACAAAACTAACAAAACAGTTTCAATTTTATTAAATAATTAATTCAAACGTTCGTCAACGCCATTTTTTTAATTGAAATATATAAACTTCATATTTCAAAGAATATTTATTAGAAGAAAGAAGAACATTATTTATTATGGAGGCTACTACTTAATTAACTAGTTATTATAATTTTAAGTTCAAACAAATTCTGATCTCCATAGGACGCTGTATTAAAAGTTTGATTTTTAATCGATAATTACTTGTTGAAATGATCATCAACTGCTTTTAAATTGAGGGAGGATAACTACATAATTGAGCTATTCAATTCATTAAAAAATTTTTTTCTCTACTATCAAGCTTCATGCATGAATGTCCTTAATCATATTGTAAATTTGACTTCGTAGTCAAAATGTCTCCTATAGGAGGCCGTTGGTGATCCAATTGACAATCATTATATTTCAGTCTCTGGCACGAATCCATTCAATGGATAGGATTTCTAACCATTTTCTCAAGTTCTAGAGCAACCAAATAGTACGCCTAGTATATGCTACACTTTCCTCATATCATTACAGAATTCGTATTCCATAGTCGATATTTCAGATTACGTAAGACGAGTTCTATGTACCGCGGTTTGCGTATTTTTCGTTGTGAATATAAATATAATTTATACATTCTAGGTAGGATATCGTTATTGCCAAATTGACAAGATATTCGTAATGTACGCCGACAAATCTATATTTCAACAGTCGGTTTCTATGCACAGTACAATACTGAAAGAACATAAGATCAGATTATGCGCAGTTTGAGAGATAAAGATCCTGCAGTGAAGATAAAAGATACTTTATTTTAACAAACGTATCTCTTGTCGGATTTATGCTAGCTAGAATCTTTTGACGGTGCTCAGCTTGGTTGGTTTGGTAATTGTTTCCAGGCTATTCTACAGTTAGCCATTTAGGCTATCGCAAAGGAATTGTAATCACAGCATACAGAGACGAGACGAAAAAAAAATTCCAAGATAATTTCTTAAAAAGAAAAATTGAAAAATATAATAATAAAGTTTCGTATTTATTTAATTTTTTTTTAACACAATATTTTGAAGTATATGCTACTTTTTCAAATAAAAATTCTTAATCTTTTTATTCGCTATTTCCCAATTCGAACAGTACCGATATTGGCATCTGTGGGAATATCATCATCACCTGTGAGTAATTATCACCTGATAGTAACACTTCGAATCTAGACCTATCAGGAATTATTGCTGGTATTTCTTGGTGTACCATTTAATAATCGTGCTCCTTTATGAAGTACAGTGATTGGATACCAGCTTTTCAGAAATGTATATCGACTTTTGAATCTTCAATCCTGTTCAAATAGTGTAAATCATTCTAGAGATTGTAAGAGGAAAATTAAAATGATCTGACTATACTACTACGAAAAACGGACAATTATATTACTATACTGAGAATTACTATAATGTTATTTGTGTCAAATAAATAAATCACTTTTAAACGAACAGCTTCATTTTTAATTTGGAACACCAAATAATGTACAATATATTAGAAAAAATACTCTATATATTACTTCATAAAATAAAAATGTAGCATATTTTATTATTTTGTCAAGATAGCAACAAACAGAAAAAACGTTAAACTTTATTTACATTTACAGGTCGTATAAGTCAAGTGGAACCAACCTTACTTCCATACTGTCATGTTTTGTACTTCTATATACACATGGTATATATATTATATATATATATATATATATCATACCCACAGACATACTTACATGCATACTCAGAACCCCAAAACTTTACGATGCGGTGAAAACTCATCATCAACATTAGATATCGAAAACGTATGTCTATGGGAATGAGTATTAGTGAATATAATATAATTATCACACAAAAGGGAATAGCGCTAGAACATTTAAGTTTCATAATTATATATCACTTACAGATGTACGAGCACTGAAGCTTCAAAAATATTAAGGCATGATTTTTTTTACATGTAGTTGAAGTGCATATAAATCAATTATAAAAGATTCAGGGGGGATTACGGGGATCTTGAATTAATTATTTAATGTTAAAGTTCGAGTTTTAATGCATTGCTCTTATGGAGAAATCCGTGAGCGTCGACATATTTTGTTAATTTTCACTTGAAATAAAATAAGACAAATAAAAAAAAAACTACGCAATAGAAAATAGAAATATTAATAAAAAGACTGATTCAATAAAATTTCGGTATGACGGGCCTAAAAAAACCGAAGTAAAAGAAAAAAACTGAGATTTCGGGTAAATTTAATTTCTGTCGGCGGTAGCGTTATTACCCGAAAGCTCAGTTTATTTCTTAAATATCTTTCTTTTCAGACCCGTCATACCGAAAATAATGTATTTTCTCCATTTAACTTACTATAAAAAAATAATATTGTGGACTTTCATGAAAGTACTATATACGATTTGAAGAATTGTATAAATGGACTATATCTAGTCCTCGTACATCCTTAATATAACTTTTTGGTAAAAATAGTCCTAGTTGGAAGATTTTTTAATGTTACCGAATTTTTTTGTAAAACGACTTCTTTGATTTCTCAAAAAATTTATTAATTTACTTTATTTTTAGGCTAATTAAAAGAAAATTTTTTACTAAATACATAGTAGACCAAAGACGCAAAAAATTAAAATCGTTTGGGTCAAAAATGGTTTTATATATCTTTTGAAATGTCTATCTTGTCGACGTGATGTATAATTATTCGAAAGACTACATGAATGCGATCGTGATTGTCGACCTGGAGTATCATAGTACGGGAAGACAAGTGTTGGTTTGGCTTGCCGGCCATATGATGTGATGATCGTCGTCTTTATTTTAAACAAATAAAAATTGTGGATTAGAAAGTTATTTAACAACAAATAGAAACTTCATATACCCGGTGCAAGTTTAGGATAATTTATTACTCCACTCGGCCTTTTTATATGAGAAAATTCATATATGCCTGAGTTATCATGGCAGTATCATGGCAGAATCTATGTACACCCGTGACAATTTCAGAAGGTAAATGTGTATACCTACTAGAGTAATTATCCGATGACCAGTGGCTACTTAGACGAAATGTTTATAACTATTACCTATATTCGTCAATTCTCAGTGTCACTTCTAGGTGACGGAACTTTGCAATTTTTTTTACATGCAATTTAATATATTTTAAAAACAAATATACTCCTACAAAAATTTCAATACTTAGTAGTGTTTGTGATTTTGTTTTGGCAACACTGGAGTTATTTTATCTGTCAAATTAATTCAATTGTTTCAAACGGTCTGTTGATTTTCACGCTCGTAGGTGCTGTGGAATTTACATTGTTGTAAAAATGTCAAAATGGTATGTACTGTAATAGTTTTTATTGTAAATTATTGTTCAATAATCAAACTAACAATATCAGTGTATTTTGTTCAAAAAATAATTAGTTTTGTACCCAAAACTAATTAGCGTGGCTAATCAAAATAAAAAGTGGTAGCATCTGGACCTACGGCGAGTATCGCAGAGATTTTGTAATATCCTATCTACAAAAATATGGAAAATCCCACTAAAGACACCAATTCATAAGCCTCAACTTGGGAAAATATACCACGGTCTTTCAAGCAGAAGTCTACGCCATGCTGGCTTGCGTCCGTGGGAACCTATGTAGAGGCTACATAAACCAGAATGTATGTCTTCTGTCGGACAGTCAAGCTGCTTTAAAAGCCTAGTCTGGAACTGAGGATACCTCAAGGGTAGTCAAGGATTGTCTGGAAGAATTTCTGGAACTGACAAAATGGAACAATGTCAAATTGATCTGGGTGCCGGGTCACAGTGGTTTCGAAGGAAACGAAAAAGCGGATACCTTAGCAAAGAAAGGAGTCGGAATGCCATTTATAGACCCAGAGCCTATTTTAGGAATTCCAAAGACTGCATGTAAACAAGTGATCAACGAGTGGTCTAATTCTAAACACCGTGATCACTGGGAAAAAGTACCGTGGCAAGAGCTCGGGTAGGTACTGCTTCAGAGTGCAACAAAGAGGTTATCTCTCGATACACTGAGGCTGAACAGAATGCAACTGCGGAGGGTTACCGGGTTCATTACCGGGCATTATCCCATGCGGAAGCATCCGCACACAATGAGACTCCATAACGGGTCCATTGTGTGCAGATTGTGTGGCGAGGAGGAAGAAACATTCAGCCACATAATCTTTGACTACGAACCTCTGGGTTACAGCATATACAGGATATTCGGTGCATCTCTCCCCGAATATATGAACCTTCGGGAGGACCTGATGAGCAAGCTCCAGGCTGTTGCCAACATATGGGAGAAGCGAGTCTCGTCAGACTGAGGTAAAAGGGGAAGCACAATGGACCATAAGGTCGAAGTGAATAGTTTTTTACCCCGATATTAATCAATCAATCAATCAAAGACATCAATTGCGCATTGCCTATTGAATCACGAGTTTCAAATGAAGTTAATGACTGGGCGGCAGTTTAGCTGATCACATAGAGAAGGACTGTTCTCAACGCCGCTGCTGGCTGTGCCATGAACGTACACGAAAAATATGTTCGAAGTGCAACATTGGTTTACATCTCAAATGCTGGCACAAATTCCACAGCAAGTATAAAGTAACAATCCAAACCATAACTATCCAAACCATATCCTTTTACAATAATAATAGAGTTATAAAAATACGAGAATTTGCTTTATTTTTACTGTTATACAAAATACAAGGTATAAATTACGCCCAGTGTCACCTGTAGGTGATACCCCTTAAAAAAAAACTAGGGGATGCAATATTTTTCTTCATTTTTCCCCATGTTTTGAATACGCAAACACGATAATTAGCACAAATTTTTTTCATAGATGGTAATGGAAATTTACGAGATATATATATATATATATATATATATATATATATATATATATATATATATATATATATATATGGATATATATATATGGATATATATATATATATATATATATATATATATATATATATATATATATATATAAAATTTCAAATTCGCCCCCTTTACCTAGATCATTTTTTTGTATTACAAATACGTATTTCGACTACAATGTAGTCATAATCAGTATAAATTAGCTAGTCGTACTTTACTCTTTGACAATTAGAAATAGATATACAAAGCTCGCATCTTCCAAGTTTCAGGTCTGTACGATCAGCGGTTTAGGCTGTGCGTTGATCCGTCAGTCAGTCATTCAGGACAAAGCATTTTATATGTATAGATTAAAGTTATAGTAATTATTACTTCAACTGCTTTACTGCTGTACAAAGTCGTACATCCTCTGGATAAAAGGCTTTTGTATTCTGTATATAGAGGTTCCATGCTGTCACACCACATTTTTATATTAAATTTTTGTATATTTTTATTCCAACAAGATTTCCTTTAAGTAAATTACGTAATATTATTTTTTAGGTATTAACTAAAAGGTCTTCTACTATAAATATAGTTACTACTGACACTATATACTACTAGTGATGCCACGAGACGAAAATTAGAAGCGACAGACGATAGTACTATCTACCAATCTTTATATATTTTAATCTGTAAAATATAGTAATACGCAGGAGTTGCGAATTTTCTTAGAATAAATAAATTACTCTCTAGCGGTCAGAATTTTAGTGTGATCAAAATGAAATATCGTATCTGATATGATTTTAGTATTTGCAAGGCCGATTTTATTAATAAATGCCATAGGTCAAGGGGAAAGGGGGGCATAGAGAACGAAGAAAGAATTTATAAAATATCTCTCTTAATATTTGAACAATCAAAAAATGTAGTAAAGGAGTACAGTTGATGGAAAATCAACTGTAAAAACTTAAACTGTAAAAACGAGAGGAGACGAGGCGATAGAAAACTTTTACAACTCAATACAATACAAGAGATATGCTACTCTCATCTCGTCTCGTCTTGCATCACTACTACATACGGAATTATTAATTAACTATACGAAAGATATGTGCTCATGGTCGCATGGATTGGTTTTCTGTCGATGACGGTATATCCGGTTTCGACTGTAGTTTGCTTATGTATTAATGTATCTTTGGCCGACATTGCATTAGGGTAGATAGATAGATAGATTGTAGAGGCTGCCCTGAACGGGCTACACTTCGACCATAAGGTCCATTGTGCTGTCTAAGAATGTGAGGATGTGAGTGGAGTGGAAGGAATTTTAGTGTAAAGACTAGGAATTGTTAGGATATGCGACTGCAGCCGACTATAATAGGAACTATGCCGATATTCATCTAGAGTTCGTGAAGGAAACGGCAGCAATCCTTCTCAAGCATAGTCGGTTACTTCGTTCTTGTTAATACGCCGACAGATTAGTCAATTAACCGCCCCTTTTTTTCCAAGTAGGCATACTGCGCAGACATAAAGCCTTAGACAGGTGTTGTATTAGGGTAGATAACTTATTCGAATGCTATCTTCTTTGACCTTGAATCCTTCCATCGAGCCAGCAAGATGTTTATTTAAATAATGTTTGCTTATCTGTAGATGGTTAATATGTTTTGGTTAACGTTGCAGATCTAAATTAGGATAGATAACTTAATATAGAGATTGTGAAAACATTTAAATAGCAAAAATAATATTTTGTGTAACATGAAATCATTTCAAATGACATTTTTATCCCACGTGCAGCATAACATTACTACGCGCTTTCACGTGCATATATATATATATATATATATATATATATATATATATATATATATATATATATATATATATATATATATATATATATCCCGCGACTTCGTCCGCATTTATATAGCTATCCTCCGTGGCTTATATAAAATTGGAGTCGGTTAAAATTTGTGTTGATTTTATTATTTCCACAGAAATTACACTAAAAATAACTATAAAACTATTTAATTAAAATTTTGTTTCAATTTTGAAATGTCAACTTTGATTGTTGTTTCTTTAGTAACTATAAACTTTAAGAGCACACTATATGGATATCTATAACTATTGAATATATATTTTTTCGTCTGACTTACTTTACAAATATCAATATTTAAGGCTAACTAAAAATTTTAACGTAATGCTGGATAGCCTATAAGCCTTCATCAACGAATGGGGCTATCTCAAGCATAAACAATTTTTCAAATCGGACTTGCAGTTCCAGAGATTAGCGCGTTCAAACCAACAAACAAACAAAAAACGCTCCAGCTTTATTATATTAGTATAGATATATAAATATAAATCAAGGAAGTTCATACCCGAAGCCCTCCTCCATCGCGTTTTTTAATTTTTATGGTCCGTAAATGTAATGTATCACATAAATAGAGCCTACAACATAAATGAGCTAGACACGCCTGGATTCATCACAATATTTTAAATATAAATTTAATTGGCTATACAAAATACCATGAAAAATTAAAAGATTAAGTTATTTCTCATTAAAAGTCATTATGTGTTATACAGTATGCTCAAGAAGTTTCGGTATGGTGTATGTAAATATATATGTACTATTCATCTATATTTATTTGTGTATACTTAAGCGTCAACATTACGATTTTTGTCCAAATTCCTTTCGGTTACGTAAGACAAACTGTAGAAGACTTTAGCGTATACTATTTAGACAAATGTCATTGTCATTGAATTTTTAATTAAATACTGATATGAAAAAAAAAAGAACCAGAGGCCCGAGGTTCGATTCCTGGTTGATGAGTTAATTTTTTCATATCAGTATTTAATTAAAAATTCAATGACAATGACATTTGTCTAAATAGTATACGCTAAAGTCTTCTACAGTTAGTCTTAAAACCGAAAGGAATTTGTACAAACATCGTAATGCTGACGCTTAAGTATACACAAATAAATATAGATGAATAATAACTTCGACAGAAGTATACTGTCTAAATAAATAAAAATAAGAATGATATGAAAAGGTTGGCTGTTACGTCACAGTCGTCTTTGGTTTAGCGGAAGCATACTGGACTAGTTATCCAGAGGCCCGAGGTTCGATTCCTGGTTGATGAATTAATTTTTTCATATCAGTATTTAATAATATATTATGTACTAGTTTAACATCTTTTAAAATGTATTATTTTGATCAGTAGTTTTCAAAGTTCGTCTTTTTTACATATCCAACCATCATTTGATCCTACCGAAAGGAGAGCATTTGATCTCTTAATGATCTTTGAAAGTCAGCAAAAGTATCTATGGTTGTAGAAATATACCAATATATTCAATCTAGTTAATGAGCTAATAAATGTTAATTAAAAAGACAATTAATGGATTTTAAACCAATGTTTATTTTTGTCTATTTAATACTAAGCTAATAAATGCTCAGGTTTTAAATTGAATACACCTGGATTCTTTTTGGTATATGCCTACATTTTTGTTACGTTATTGGGAATCGAACCCTAGCCAGGTTTTTGGTGAAAACCGGATGCTCGGGTTTGTTTCTAAATTTACCAAGTAGGAATATATCAAGACATCCTGGTATAAGGTTATTTGTAAAATTTTCAGCAGTTTTCGTTTCTTTAGTAAAAACTGGCCAAATACGTGTTGGTTTCCGAAATCAGTATGGCTTGTGGTCTCGTAGTCAGTATGTCTATATGCATACCTAGATGTTTTCAGGTATTTCAAGATGTTAAATAAATAGTGTTTCATCTGGTATTCAGAAAATAACCATTTTAAATCTACATATTTCATAAACGAATTCCTGTATCGAAAAAGTGTTCATGACCTACCTTCAATGCTTTTGAAAAAGTAAGATTTACGGCACAAATAGTTTGCGAATAAAACTTTTGTGACATACAGATGTATAGCGACGGATATGGTGAAATTATAAGGGTTTCTGATTTAGATAAAATAACTTTAAAAGGCGTTACGCAGGAGCTGCGTTAACTTAGCGAATTTCCTTATAATACATAAATCACTCTCTAGACACAATTTAAGTCTGATCAAAAATGAAATGTCGTATCTGATATCATTTTAGTATTTTCAAGGCCAATTTTATTAATAAATGGCATACATTAAGGTGTAAGGGGGGCATAAACATAGAATAAAATACAAAATATAAAATATCTCTCTTAATATTGAAACAATCGAAAAATGTATAACGAATAAAGTTGTAGAAAATCAAGTTTGCTATAATTTATTACCTTATAATTTTTCTCAAACTCTAATGTGTACAGAGATATTTAGAATTTTAACTTTCAATCTTTAATTGTAAATATTTCTGTAAATATGAGTGTAACATAATAATGATAAGAAACAAAATTACAGTAAAACTTAGTACCTACAACTTAACTCCTGGTAAATTTTTCGATTTTTCAAATATTAAACTACATATGTCAAATTTTGTGTTTCCCCCTTCCTTTAACCCCCCCCCCCCCACTTTCCCCTCGTCCGATTTTAACCATTAACGAACTTGAACTTTGGATAACAAAAGCGCCTCAAATACCAAATTTCATTCCACTAGAGAGTCCACAGACACATAAACTTATATATATATATATATATATATACATATATATATATATATATATATATATATATATATATATATATATATATATATATATATATATATATATATATATATATATATATATATATATATATATATGTATATATATAAATTTTAACGATAGTGATTTTGGCATCTAGTAGGTAGGATCGATGGGCATTTGAAGTAATTTTTACGAAATTCCAACATTGGTACAAAAACAATAGCTGATTTCCTTTGCAGGAAATTCGCTAAAAATAGTCTGTTAAATGTCTCATTAAAGAAAGAAACTTGATCTTAAAATGTCTTTGTCTATCAAAGGTCAAGGTCACCAGTGAACGCCATGCTGAATTTTCTATCAAAGCTTTTATTGTTGTTTCTCATATATTTAAGCGTACCAGACCATTCTGAACACACTGTATACATTTATTGTCTTTGATTTTATATTCCATTAAATTTATTTCTGATTAAAGTAAATTTATCGTCATGTGGGGTTAGTTTTCGATGAAACACTCAACTTTATGAAAATAAAATATGAATAATAAATTTACTTTTGAAAGCTAAATATAATTTAAATTATATTTTATATTAATCATATAACATCTATCGAATATGAAACAAATATGTATATCGAAGGTTCACAAGTTCTAAGAATCAGGCCCGTTTCAGAGAGAAATGTCTCAGAAATACAAAGAGATATTTATTTGTTTAATAAAGAACAAGGCAGAGATTTAAATACGAATTACGTTCGATAATCATTTAATACTATGAAAACAACGGCGACAAGTTCTGAAAACATTTCGGGGATTCCGACAAGCTAACACTCCACTAACGGGCCTCCATCGAAGAAAATATTAGACGTGCACGCGCCAGTATTTTCCAAGGCGGTGGGAATACCTCAAGAACACTTGCAAAGAATAATCCACTTTGCTGTAATATTATAAACTTAGTATTAGGCCTGTATATACATCATATACTTTTTTTCTATACTTCTCTTTGCTTTTAAGTATAGAACATGAAAACAAAGAGAAGTGTGTGATATATATAATATATATATATATATATATATATATATATATATATATATATATATATATATACATATATATATATATATATATATATATATATATATATATATATATATATATATATACATATATATATATATATATATATATATATATATATATATATATATATATATGTGTATATATATATATATATATACACATATATATATATATATATATGTGTAGGCATCTTACTGCTAATAAAGAAAACATCTAACTGCACCTATGAAATATTGGAGGCTTCCAATTTATTTATCTTCGTTAAAATTTCGTACGAATTGGATTCCATCATTGTCGGTGTAGTATACTTTAGACCAGATTTAAATTCAAAATTTTGCATCAGTTTGCTGAATGAAACTATCAACGAAATATTGATGACTCATGACTGTATGATGACTGTAGTAGGCGACTTTAACTGTCGTATTGGTCTTCTGGATCAAGATTTTGATGAGTCAATTTTTAACCATACATGTATAACCTGTACTCGGAAGTCGTCGGATCAAGTCGTTAATGGTCGGGGACGCCTACTTGTTGAATCACTTAATTCCATGGATTTCGTTTCTCTAAATGGTAGGGCGCCTAGTGATCCCATAGCTGCTCCAACATACATGTCTCATAATGGCTCAAGCGTGATAGATTTAGCATGGGTACACGGTGCGTTTTTAGACGTGGTGGAGGATTTTATAGTCAACGAATCAGGTGAATCTGCCCACTTACTTTGCTCCGTTATTTTGAGAGATACTTTTCATTCGCATTCCTTTTCAGGTCGAAACTATACACAAAATCCTGCTCCCATTTTCTGGAATTATCTCCATTGGAACAGCGACAAACTGTTGGAATATACAAATACAATTGCAAGGGATAATCGTCTCTATTTCAATAGCGAAAGTGTCGATGAACTTTTCCAAAATCTTTTGGATGGTGTCTACGATTCGGCTAATTATTTATCTATGGTAGTGCAACACAAATCTGTTTTTTCAAATAACTTAATTTCTATTAAAAAGTGGTTCACAAAAGATCTACGAAAAATGAAAAGGGCACTGAACTTCAGCCACAAAAAAGCAAAAAAACATGGTTTTGCTGAAGTTTACCTTGAAAACTACCGAAAGCTTCGAGTCGAATACAGACGATCAATAAGGAACGCTCAACATGATTATTTTAGAAAAATTAGCGATGCAATAGCCAATACCAAGGATAATATTCAGTTCTGGAAGGTTGTAAGTCTGTTTTCTGGAAACAATAACACTCGGAATAACGACCTAGATATCAACACCTGTTACGCATATTTCTCAAACCTGTATGGGCCGAAAAATCAGCATAAGCAGAATTTGTATGACACTTCTCACCCTTTCCTGGATAATGAAATCACCCTTGAAGAACTACAATACAGTTTGATGCACAGTAAAAATAATAAATCTGCGGGCATCGACGGCGTTACCAATGAATTTTATAAAAACTTGCCACCAAATTGGATACATTACATTCTGAACTTGTATAACCAAATTATAATCTCAGAAACACTTCCAAAACAATGGTCAGAATCCCAAATTACATTAATCCATAAATCGGGCGATAGAAAAAACCCAAAGAACTACCGCCCGATCGCACTTCTAAATACCCTTTTAAAGATTTTTACCTCAATAATAAACAACCGACTACAGATTTGGATAGAGGAAAAGAACCTCCTCCCAGAAAATCAGAATGGCTTTCGAGCTGGCCGTAGCTGTATAGACAACATCTTCATATTAAACTCGTTACTAACGATACAAGTCCAAATCAAACGCCAACATGTATATGCTATAGTGGTGGACTTTAAAGCAGCGTTCGATTCTTTAAATCACCAATTACTGTGGGAAAAATTATATGAAATGGGTATTTCGGGTAAAGTACTTCGAGTAGTTAAAAATCTTTATTCTAATGCAAAATGTACAATCAAGCTGCACGAACGCCGTTCTAACCATATTGACATAACATCAGGAGTTCTCCAGGGTGAAACGCTATCTCCGACTTTGTTTAATTTGTTTATCGGGGATATTGACGTCTCATTCAGAGAAGCAGGCTATTCTGGTCTAAATTTAAATGAAAAATACGACCTACTCACACTGTGTTATGCCGACGATATGATTATATTTGGATATTCCCCGTTCGATGTCCAACAAAAACTGAACTATTTATTTACATACTGTACAAAAAATAAACTAGTCGTCAGTATAAAAAAAACTAAAATCATTGTATTCAGAAATTCACCGAGATGTAAAAAACTTCCAAACTTTACGTACAATTCAGAGCCGATAGAAGTGCAACAAAAATGTGTGTATCTAGGTGTGACACTTAGTTCTACTTGCAAATATCTCCAAGCCGCAAATCATGCTATTAACAAGGCAAATGTTGCAAACGTCCGTGTCAGAAGAATATTAAGCAGTTGCAAATCAGACTTCTGGCCAAGCAAATGCCAATTGTTCGATAGTATTTCTCGAGCCACCCTTCTTTATGCTTCAGAAGTCTGGGCATACAACTATATGGAAAGTATTGAATCAGTCCAAATCAGATTTATCAAATCGATTTTATGCCTCGCAAGAAGCACACCTAACTTTATGGTTCGTCTGGAATCGGGAAGGTCAAACTTGTCCATCGAAATCGTAAGAAGAATCTTAAAATACTGGCATCATCTTTTAATAACACCAGACCACAGGCTTATCAAAATTTGTTTTAATCAACTATACACTCTTTCCATAGCAGACACATCCTGTGATGCCAATTGGTGTAATCAACTCCGTAACTTATTAACTTATGTGCACAAACAAGATCTTCTAAGCTCTTACCAACTGGGAACCATAAAAAAGGATATTGCGGATGTTATCGACCTGTATTCAGTGAAAATGCATAACAACGACCTAAAATTATTACAAGAATCGCATTATAGTGAAATGTTTGACCAGTTATTTGAACTAAACGACCACAATCAATACTTAAATGTACGTTGCGCTGTATCTAAATTAAGACTTATTTCACAATTAAAAACATCAAGTCGATTCAGCTTTCGGATACTAATTGGTAATCAAAGATATACTTTAAATTATAAAGAAATATGTCCAATTTGTAACACTGGCGAAACGGATAATCTATTTCACTTTTTTATCACATGCCCTATATTTAAAACATATAGATCACAATATCTCAAGAACTACTTGTCGTCTTTTGGAGAAAAACTAAAACCCTGGTTCAGCCTATTTCACATACAAACGCAAAAACAACTAACTGATATATATAACTTCACTGTAAACTCATTTCGTCTAAGAGCATTTGCATTAGACCAATAATGACATAGCACATTTACAAGGCAAAAGAAAAGAAAGAAGAGAAGACAGAGAAAAATATATATTTCTTTCTACGTATTATTCTCTCTGTTTTAACTTCATACAGAAATTTTAAATTATATTTATTTTTGGTACACCAAATTTATGCATTTACTTTAATACATCCTGTATGTTGTTTTTTAGAAATTATTATTCTTCATATTTACTTGCAAATATTTCATAAAATTTTTACATAAACTATGTTTTATCATTGTCGCTACTGTTTTTATAATCGTTATTGTTGTTATTTATTTGCAAATGATGAAATTGTTATTTTACTAAGATTTTTACTTCTTTTTCTTTTTAACTTGTATTTATAAATATTTTATTAATTGTTATTTTACTGAAATTTTTATTTATTTATTCTTCTGTCATGGGTATTATTTTTTTTTTCTTTGTATTTTTTTTTTTCCTCATCTTTATGGGATTTTAATTATAGTATCTAAGCCATAACCAATCATTTTAATTAACTTGTATTTTATATGTTTTTATTTTTATTTCTCTTTTTCAACTGAACTCATTGTTATAATCGCTGTATGGTATTTTAACAAATAAATATAATAATAATAATAATGTGTATATATATATAGAAAATTTTAAATAGGTATTTAAAATGTAAATGGCATTTTCAATTTTATATTTTAAATGTATATTTTCATAGTTAATATTTTGGCATGAGTGAATGCATCTCAGCATTTTGACGAATTTCCTGAAAAGAAAAGCAGCTATTGTTTTTCTACCGATGATGGAATTTCATAAAGTTTATGAAAAGTTTCAAAGGGTTAAAAGTTCCATATAATCACGTGTCCGCGACTTAACATATTCAAGGGGTAAGGTAAAGAAAATCGGTTTTTTACAAATATCTCGTTTGGGATAAAATATATTCATATATATTCACTATAACTATTTCACTTGATGAGAGCCGACGATTGAAACTCAAACGAACGTCCTAGCTTGACCGAGTCGAAAGTTATACTAAACGGAAATTATGTGCCGCAGTGATGTCAAAATGGCGGCAAGCCCCACTCCATCGCGCGCGATGCTGCAGAGTCCTCACTCAATGTAACGAACTCTTTGATGCTTTAGGTGTCGAGTGGTGTAATTAAATTTTGGATGTAGATGATAAATATGTAGCTGCAACACCAAACTGTACCCCCCGATTTTGTTATCATCAGTTTTCTGAATTGCCTCGCACAATGGAAGCAAATTAAAGACGTATTCACGTCAAAAACTATTTTCGCGACCTTTCCTCTTGAATATCTTAAAACACGGACACGTAATTATGTGAGATGTTTGAGCCAGTGTTTAGAATGTCAAAAAAAAACGTCTATGCAAATTTTCAGCTTATTATCTTTCATTCCAAGGTTAAGCTCTAAGTGAGAGATAGGAAGAGAGAGAGTAAATACAGGGTTCCTACCAATTATTATTATTATCTTTTTTTTATTAAAACATTTTTTGAAAAAATATTATAATATCAACTCTTTTTATGGACACTATTATTCAAAGTATACAATACATACAATACATTGAATACATACTCTGGAATTTTGGGCTGGTAATTTGGGGCATAAAATGTATCTTTTTAATATATTTGGGTATGAATAAAATATAAATGTTATATAAATTATAAAATATAAATTTTTGGATCTTTTACATTTACCGCTTGACAATTGTAAACCGCGTAAATTTTTTGATGATTTATCTTTAGTTTAGATTTTAGAATTAGATTTTAGGAAATTCCGAAAAATTTGCCTAAACTATTCATATCGGAGAACTAATAAACAATTATTTACTTGATTTAATTATTTTTTCTTAGTAGGTGGTATAGTGTCATGGGAATTTGATGACACTGGATACAATAAAGATGCCAATGATAAAGCAGGGTGGGGGCGGGTTTGGGGTTGGTAATTTGTTACTAATTTCTAAATGGTTAAATTTTACATAAAGTAGGAATACATATAGTTGTTGTTGTTGTTGTAATTATTGTTATTGCTATCATCATCATTGTTGTTGTTATTATTATTGTTATTATTATTATTATGTTTTTTGGTGTATCTCTCCATATTGTAAAAGATATTTCTTAAACAATAAATATTTTATAAAACTATGTCTAAATTGATTGAATAAATTATTCGGCAATAATCTGTAGGACAACCTGTATTGAAACATCGTTCCGTCTTACTTCAAAACATACCTTTTTTATTTACTCTCACACAGCTTATGGAGAGCCGTTCGGCTCCGGAGAGCCATCTGTGCCCAGCCATGACATTTATTGCGACACTATAATTAGTGTCGATGCAGTGGTTGTGTAAACACCTTGTGTCTGAGTTTAAGAGCATTTAACTATTTCCATGTTCAAAAAGGCATTTTATCCTACTCTGTATATACGAGATTATCTTAAAAACAATCTATTAAATTTTTAATCCAAAAAATATGCTCAAAATGCGAAACAAATTCTAGTACTAAATTATTATAAATAATATTATTTTTGTATTTTATAAATACGTATTTCGACTACAAAGTAGTCATCATCAGTATGAATTAGCTAATTGTAATTATTCTCGGAGGAGATGTTACTTGTTGCTAATTTGGTGACGGTGCAGACCGATGATGATGACTACTTTGTAGTCGAAATACGTATTTATAAAATACAAAAAATTTGATCTAGGAAATTGGGGCAAAAATAGAAATTTATAAAATTATTAATTTAAAATATTTATTATTGAGGTTGGTATATAGAGGTTGTGTGACTGTTTACGATATATTATTTTAAATATTTATAACAAAATTAAAAGTTATATTCTTAATTTTTTTGCTCTTTTCAGTTCCTATCTGAATTCTCATTCCCACCGTTTAGACAATTTTGATCAAAAGTTTTTGCGAAGTATTGAAACCTTAATTCTTATTATATTCATTTCTACTCATTCGCCTACACATATCAGAAAGAAATGTTCAAGTTGATAAATCAGCATCGATTTTGAACATTATACACATTTAATTTTTGGATTTTACATTGTATAATGTAGGTATATTGTGTACGGAGGTTAAAAAATATAATTATGTTAAGGAAATAAGGTTACTAAAAACAAAATTCTCAAGGGTAGCTGAAATAAAAACTTTGTATAACTTTTTACTTAAAATTTTATTAATTATTTATACAATCAAATGAATTGACTGAATAAACGCATTGTACCCATGAATTCGATATATGTATACATATACATATACATATACATATACATATACATATACATATACATATACATATACATATACATATACATATACATATACATATACATATACATATACATATACATATACATATACATATACATATACATATACATATACATATACATATACATATACATATACATATACATATACATATACATATACATATACATATACATATACATATACATATACATATACATATACATATACATATACATATACATATACATATACATATACATATACATATACATATACATATACATATACATATACATATACATATACATATACATATACATATACATATACATATACATATACATATACATATACATATACATATACATATACATATACATATACATATACATATACATATACATATACATATACATATACATATACATATACATATACATATACATATACATATACATATACATATACATATACATATACATATACATATACATATACATATACATATACATATATATATATATATATATATATATATATATATATATATATATATATATATATATATATATATATATATATATATATATATATATATACAGCATGAGTCGAACCAAGTGGATAATAGCACACACCTCCACTTCCTTCCATGATTCTCTCATTTTTTTACAACATACAATAGAACACAATACATTATAACAAAACGAAGACCACCCAAAGACAAGATATTAGCCACAACCAAAACACTCAAATCAAAGTGCGCACAAAAATAAAGTTTCATAATATTATGTTATTTTATTCCTTTAATTGTTATAAAATTTAACTTTGTTCCTTAAGAATGTTCCAGCATACCCCCACTTTTCGACAGATTTTGCTCATTTTTTGTCACAGGCTAAATAACGTTTTCTAATAAATCCCGAAGTTTCAGAGTTTTTGACCGTTTAGAACGTGAGATAATTAATATCAAAGTTATCATTCTGTCTCACTCTCTCTCATTAGAAGCATGTAAAACTTCATGCCCGCCCAACTATTATCTGTAGAAAAAATACTGGACAGAATTTAAAAAAAACTAGAGAGAGTAAAGCTAAAAAAAATCGTGGGTTACCGTTTTGTTTTCGAAATACAAAAGTTAAATTTTATTTATTTTCTTCAAAATAACATTATTTTGTATATGTGAACAGTGAATTTAGCTATGTGTTGTGTATGTGCTTTTATGTGTTTGTGCTATAATAAAATCAAACCGTTTTTTTGTCCTGATTATATAACACAATGCTGGAACGTCCTTAAGCTACAACTTACCGTCTATAATATATCATACTTGTAGTGAAAAATTTCTGGATTCACCCCTGGAGTAGTAAGTAAACATGTATATAATTGTAATAAAAATATATTATTGTTTTTATTTTTTCAATAACAATATAACTATTAGCCCAGTTAATCTATTAAAAAAATCACCAAATAAAAAAAAAACGTATATTCTATATTTTAAAATTAGCCAAAATTTTGTTTGGACCTTACTCTTGAACATATCCAAAAGACCCATAGGAAAGGGGGAGCTGCGCAACAGGCCGCCATTTGAAACCTTTGAAAAATCTTCTTCTTTTTAAAATAAACAAGTTTTGTTTGAAATTTTTTTCCATAAACAATTAATTCAGTTAGTTGTTACATTACTTGTTTTGCTCTATTTCCATGTGTATAATACACTCCTGAAGTTTTGTGTGTTCCTCCCGGCACACCATGTAAATATATTATCAAGTAATATGTGGGAAGTTGGGCTCCAGGAATATGATTCCTTATAAAAACTAATTCATATTTTCTATATATAATCTTATGTTTCTTAAAATACTTTGAATGAAGAGTAAACAGCTAAGGAACAGAACATAAACATGTTTTGAACTAATTATTTTTTGTGAACTTCTAACATCTGAATACAAATTACGATATGGTTGGTTACAGCATAACATAACTAAAATGTTGGAATACTTCAATTGGCAAACTAATTATAAATCTGAAATTTAAATAAAAAACAAGTGAAAATAACAACTTAATTTGTTTATTAAAAGATGTTTCTAACAAAAGTTGATTATTTTTAAAAGAAGAACATTTTTTGTCTTTAAATTTTTATTTGTAGGTAAGTCTAACGGTATCTATAACAGATATTGATTATTGTTTTAATAATGTCATAATCACAGTCCGATATATCCCATTCACCAACTTTACCCCACTTTTTAGGACTAAAATATGTACATAATATTTCCGCACGTTATCTATTTTCGATTTTGAGTTATCGTGTCTAAGAACAGACGGACGTTCGGAAATGGACTAATTAGGTCGTTTTATGAACAGCTATATCAACAATGTTTTTCAACAATCAATATTTTCAACCATTTCAAAGTAGGGACTAAACTTAATATACCGTCGTATATATTATATATATACCGGGTACAACGAATCAAAATATTGTAATTATCGTATTGTATTGTAATATTGTATTGTAATTGATTAAATGTTCTATATATATTGATTTCATTATCAATGCGTGAACTGTTTATTTTACTTGTTACACATGCACATATGTATATAGGGTGACGCATAAGTAACGTTATGATATAATTAGTGAATACATTTTTTGCTTACTATTGTTTTTTCTTTTTGTTTTCAGAAACAACTTTGAAAAATTTGGAAAATTTATAATGGAAAGACTCACACAGAACAAAGAACCAAAATTGTTCAATTTTATTTTGAAAGTCAGCATTTGATTATTCAAACACAAAGATCATATCGAAATTTCTTTCATAATCAGAATTCATGTTCAAAATTGCAGAATATGGGGAACCCAAAATCCAAGAATAATTGTTGAAGATCAAATGCACCCACTAAATACCTCTTGATACCACTTGATACCTCTTCACGACTAAACGGCTAAACGGATCGTAATCAAATTTGGCAAGGGGATAGATTATATCCTGGGGAAAGACATAGGATATCTTTTGTCTGAAAAAATAATCTTGAACCTACAGACTTATATAGATTCTCCTCATTTTTTTTTTTGGAGTCGGTTAAAATTTTGATTGATTTTATCTTTTCCACAGAAACTTTACTGCCAAAAATTAATAAATTTATTTTATTAAATTTTTTTTTCAATTTTAAAATGTCAACTTTGATTGTCGTTTCCATAGTAATTATATAATAGTAGTTACTATGGAATAATAATACTATGGAACTATGGAATAATAATAGCACACTATGCATCGTTATATATATCGAGATACATATACAGTAAAGTCTTATTAATCCGGCACTATAAAAACCTATAGGGTGCCGTATTAGTGAGACTCTATTATATACATATATATATATATATATATATATATATATATATATATATATATATATATATATATAATTTTACACTCTCTATATATATGTTTCTGTAGCCTCTTTAGCGTTCACAGATTGTATATACATATATATACAAATATATACAAATATATATATATATATATAGTAAATATTTTTTACAAAAATTTCAAATATTTGTTTAATTTTATAACTACAATTTTATAGTATCTTGTTTTTTAACCCAAACTTAAAATGAAATTATACAATGCTTGCTCGATTCGGTAGCTGGGTCCCAAGCAAGCTGCCGTGCTGGGCCTTGTGATGGCTTATATGCGATATTCGCTTCACACGATGCATTGTTGGCATTAAGCCGGTAGATAGCTCCGATGCGTGCAAAGTGATGGTTTGCAAAAATGGACGCGGTTATAGCAGAAGTGATTCGTCGTAGACGATTAGTAATGGGCTTGTTTTTAATTATTAGACGTTAAAACCTAGGTTGTGGAGTTAAAAAGCTCTCGTTTTTGTTTCGAGTATTATTATTTGAATTTGTAACTCTCGACATTTAAAATAATAACAGCATTTTTTTTATTTCATTATTATTGATTAAATAAAAAATGTATTTAATAACAACTGTACGCCATGCTGATCGAGAATAAATATATTTACCAGTATATGCCAAATGTGTTACTTATACATTGTATAACTTTATTTTATGTTTGGGTTAAAAAACAAGATACTATAAAATTGTATTTATTAAATTAAACAAATATTTGAAATTTGTGTAAAAAATACTTATAGTACAGGAAATGGGTTCAAAAAGAGGCATTTTTATGATACTTCACCGTAATATTTGCGAATTGCATATTCTTCCAGATATAGTCCAGATATAGTCCAGATGAAGACCTACTATTGTCCAACCACCGTTACAAATAAAAATATTTTTTACAAAAATTTCAAATATTTGTTTAATTTAATAAATACAATTTCATAGTATACATAACGACCCATATAATACAATAAATTCATATGATGATGATTATTATGAATAATGAAAACTTTTGATTAGAGTTGAAAATGTGTTACTATAAATAAAAGCATGGGACGACGTTCAGATAGAAAATGTTTAAAAAAATGGATTTATATTAATTGTATTAATGAAGTAACATTTGAAACCTTATGTTTATAAATTATATTTCAAATTTTGCCCCTATTCCTAGAACATTTGTTTGTATTTTATAAACACGTATTTCGACTACAATGTAGTCATCATCAGTATGAATTAGCTAATCGTAACTATCTCTGGGATATGGATTCAGAGATATGTTGCTTGTTGCTAATTTTCACCATTATTTTAATAATCTTTACTTATGTTTATAGTAGGTACATTGGTGACTCGAAAAAAAACAAGCTTGAATAGAAAAAAACAAATTTATATCTCTTATTCTCTACGTTTTAGTCTATTCAGTTGATATATAAAAAAATTTTTTTTCAATTTATTTATTTATATTTTAATATACTAAAAAACTTTAATTTCCCACCTCTTCCACCATTAGACAATATTTATTTCGAAAAAATTTTTATTTCAGGAAATATATTTGAATTCCATATAGAACGATATAGGATATTGCATTGTCATGGGACTTACACATGTGTGTAGATATGGAAAATAATCACTAAAATCACTATAATATATACAGCTCTCTGTGTAATTGACTGATTGAACTATACAAAACCTAAACCACTTCTAGTCTTGCTGGACGGCTGCGGTCGAAATTTTTTTCATTCGACACAGAATAACTTCAAACTTACGGAAAAAATCGCGAAGACTTTAATTTTCCCAATGCAATCCTCGTGAAACTAGAAAAAAATACCCAAAAAATACCATTTTTACTTCTAGAAATGCTAGAAAGTTTTATGTATTCGCTGCGGACTAACTTAAAACTTAAATTTCCCAACACGAGCCCTTGAAAATGGGGAAAACCCCAAAAGTTACCAGATTTACACTACGCAGGATATATTTTCTTTCTAGGATGCGGATCCAAGACCGAAGGCTGCACAGGGAATCAAATTTCGGATTTTGTTCACAATTTCATGGGTTTTAATTTTTTTGCGCGGAACCCTAATTCTTTTGCTAAAATAAAAGAAGCTTAAGTTACACCTTATAAAATCTCTATCTGCGGTTCTATCTGCCAGTGTCCCGTCAAAATCGGTCCAGCCGTTTCGGACATTAGCCGCTACAGACAGACAGACAAAAAATTTTAAAATTACTACTTTCATATGTATTTAGTAAAAAAGCCGTTATTTTAACATTACAAACAGGCACTTCAATTTTATTTACTCTGAAATTTACAGAAATATTAACGATTCAAGATCGAAAATTAAAATCCTAAATATATACGGAGATATTTGAGTTTTGAAAAAATAAAAAATGATCAGGTACTTCAACTAAGACTACTAATTTACTTTTATACATTTTTCGTGTTTTCTAATATTAAGAAGGATCAAGACAGATTAAGAGATTATATATTTTGTTTTGTTTTCTTTCTTTAAGCTCCCTTTTCCCATTGATTTTACTTTATGGATGTTGCCAATGTTCAGACATTATACCAAAATAGTTAAAGCAAATAAACGCTAGTCACATTGGCGAGTGTAATATAACTGTACAGATAAGTGTACACAAACAATTAAAATATGCAAATAGTAAAAAAACAAAGTAATACGATATCGACATCAAGATAATGAAGAATTATATGCATTCCATCAAGCCGCCATCTGTAAGTTTTTATCGTAATTATTATAGAAAAAAAGATTGGGGTTGATGCCCCACTGTCGGGTTAAGTTCTCGCAAGGTTGCCAAGGTGAGTGATTGAAGTCACCATATGTACTAGATAAATAGATTGTAGATTCTGCCCTAGACGGGCTACACTTCGACTATAAGGTCCATTGTGATGCCTAAGGATGTGAGGATGTGAGTGGAATGGAAGGAATTTGTGAGTAGACTAGGAATTGGTAGGATATGCGGCTGCAACCGACTCTGATAGAAACTATGTCGATATTCATCTGGAGTTCGTGAAGGACACTGCAGAAAACCTTCTCAAGCATAGTCGGTTATTTCGTTCTTGTCCATACGCCGACAGTTTAGTCAATTAACCGCCCCTTTTCTTAAATAAATTTTAATGTGATAACCTCCCAGTGTCCCAGAATGCATACTGCGCTGACATAACGCCTTAGACCGCTCGGCTACTTGGACTGGTCACTATATGTACTATCTTTCCTGAAAGTTTCATTGCTTAAATTCAATGAGCACCGCATTTATTTTACGGTCGTTGCGGACGCCTTTTTTTTTAACGCTTAAACAATTTTTTTGTTAAAAAAAAAATTAATCACTGTATGGATTCGAAACAATAATAGTCTTTTCACTTTGATTGATTGAAAACTGAAACGAATTAAATAAATGAAATGTTGTTGAATGGCGGAAATTAGATGATTGAAAACTGTAAAGAATTAATACATTTTATTGATTGGTTATTTTCTGCTGCAATAATTAGAGAGAGAGAGATTCGTCTACTTGAGTTAGCTAGAGCTCATTTGTTGTTTATAAAGCGTTATTAATTTGAATTCAATACAACTTGTGCACATATATCGTCAATCAGAGTTGTTTCGATATGTTCTTTTTACAATCAATTGGAAAATATACAATTGATTTGATATGAGTACATACATAAATATTTATTTAATTTATTGCCAGCAGGGATAGGTAAATGCCTTTATGAATATATTTTAAATGGAAATGGTTTAATGTTCTTTAAAATGCATTTAAAATACTAATAAGGATTATTTTATGAATGTATTTAATGTAACTTGCAAAGATTAATGCACCATTGAAAAAAAATTGAGCCGTCACGGCGAAACCTAGCAGATGTGAAACACCGAAACTATTCAAGGAAATAAATATGGCATAATCAAGGAAGGAATCATAATCATTATTGTTTTTCGTTTTTGAGTTATCGTGTTGTGTGACAGACAGCCGTTACAAAGTCGAACTTGAGTTAATATACCCTGGTGTATATTGTATATACCGGGTATAATAATTTATCCTTTATACCGGGCATAAAAATATGATAAAATCTTTTAGAAAAGAGCTTTTACAGTATAATATCGGTTCTAGATGTTATGTTTCCTTTTCTCTATGTGTACATACACGAAGAGGAGTATTTTATGTACTGTAAACATATATTTTTATGTTATAAAAAATCCCCAACTTATTAAAAACTCACTTTAACCAATAAACTTCATTTTGACATTCAATGCGTATCGTATTTTTAGACCTGATTTGTTGTACGTATTGCCACCTATGAATGAGTTTTTGAACCTGTATATGTACTGCCATCTAAGAGAATCTTTTTAAAACTGATTTGTTATATGTAATATCACCTATGAACAACTTGTTGATCGCAATATACGTTTCACATCAAAAACACTGAAGGCATGGCAGGCGAATGAAAGTAGACGGATCAAATAAAAATGAGCACTTTTGAGATTATCATTACTTTGGGAGACAAATTATTTTATTTTAATTATTTTGGTTCGTACCACTTTTTACCTAGCATAAACTTTACGACATATTTATTTGTAATAATTATAATAATTTTTAAATTCTCTTATCGAATTATAAGTGCTTTAATTGGATGTATATAACAAGGAAAAACAGATTAAACAAAACTCTCAAGGGTAGTTTAATAAAAAAAAAACTTTATCTAACTTTTAACTTAAAATTAATTTTATTAATTAAATATATATTTATAAAATCAAATGAATTGACTGATGATATATATAGATATGTCAATATATATAGATAAATATATATGTTAAGGAGCTGTATCTAATGTTGACAGATGATTACGGCTTAGGCAAGGGAAATGATCGGGCCGGTAAATTGATAAATTTTTTACAAAGAAAATAACCTAGTTATTACCAACACTTTATTCCCCTTATCGAAGCGAAGGCTTTACACTTGGAAATCTCCAGCTGATTCACATAAAACTGTCATTAGAAATCAGATAGATTATATTATAATTAACTTTCGTCTTAAAAACAATATTATTAGTACCGGATATAGGATCAGATCGTAACTTGTTAATGGCTACGGTATGAGTACGGTTAAAAATTATAAAACAGAAGTCAATAAATACCAGGAAAGATCTCGAACGACTAAAAATAGACCACTTAAAGGGTACATATAACAATGAAACTAAAATTTCAAATTCGCTCCCTTTACCTAGATCAGTTTTTTGTATTATAAATACGTATTTCGACTACAATGTAGTCATCATCAGTATAAATTAGCTATTCGTAGAGATAGTAGACATAGAAAGTCGAGATCAATAGACAAAAATAAAAATGAATAGAAAATTAACTAATTTCAATATACTAGATTTAAAATATAATAAATTTTAAAATATGTTGAAATTGCTCTTGTTAAAATTTTTTCTTCACATTTATTCCTGTTAACTTTACTCTTATTAAGATTACTCTTATATAGTCTCTGGATATGTTACTTGTTGCTAATTTGGTGACCATTTCACAATCTTCATTGGTTTTACGCTGCTTATATATCTTCGCCCGACCTTATATGCTATTCCAAGATCGCACCAGATTAGATTGGTGCTGAGCTATGCTGTGCGCAGTGAACAGGTTTTTGTATTTTGACTTAATTTTACCGTAAGATTTTGATTAAATCTGAATTTGGGACCGGTCCATTGTCTAGATTCATAATATTTCTTTTGAATTTCTGAATGTATATGCTTTCGTATGCATCTAGCTCTGAGGGATTTTGTACTGCCTTAACAAGATGATGACTACATTGTAGTCGAAATACGTATTTATAATACAAAAAACTGATCTAAGTAAAGGGGACGAATTTGAAATTTTATTTCAAAAACCTAGAGTTCTCACTAATTATCATTCGATAATATAATGTTTAACAATGAAACTGTTTGAACAAAATTCTACTAATTATATTTGTAACAATACTATTGAAACTGGGTGGAAAATATTTAAAGAATTGTTAAAAATGGCAGCAGATACTAATATTACTAACAAAATAATGGATTCAAGATAAAAGCGGTAGGCAGAAGACATTTTAAATTTGATGATGGAAAGACGGAAATACAAAAACAGTGATCGACAAATATAGACAAATATAACAAACTACAATTAACCGGCAAAATTAAGCAAGCGAAAGAAGATTGGCTTGCAAACAAATGTAAGCATATTGAAGCGTTGGGTGCTACACATAGTGATCATAAAATACACAAAGAAATCAAAGAACTATGCGAACAGTATAAAAATGTAAAGAATATGGCTTATTTAAATAAGAAAACCGAAAAACGGCGATGGGAAGAATATGTTACCCAACAATTCCAAGATACAACATAGATCGAAAAAATTGGCAGCGAAGATGAACGAACTACAAATTTCAATGAAAGTCCACCAATAACGCAAGACGAACTAAATCACCGAGACGCGAATAAATACCGGCAGAATACGAGCAAGGAACGCGAAAACTTGTCATAATTTTAGTCAGAACACAATTGGGCATACGACGTTTTTAGCGAATTTCCTCCAAAGGAAATGCAGCTATTGTTTTTGCACCAATGTTGGAATTTCGTAAAAATTTCTTCAAATGTCCATCGATTCATAGATGTTAAAAATCACTATCGCTAAAATTTGTATATATGTATATATATATATATATATATATATATATATATATATATATATACATATTTACTTTTTTAAAATGTCTGTGGACTCTGTAGTGGTCACAGTTTTATTCCGATTGGAATGAAATTTAGTATTTGAGTCGCTTATGGTATTCTAAACGTCAAGTTCGTGGGTAAAATCGGACGAGAGGAAAGGGGGTTTAGAGGGAGGGGAAAACACAAAATTTGACTATCTCCCTTAATATTTGAAAAATCGAAAAATTTATCAGGAGTTAAGTTGTAGGTACTAAGTTTTACTGTAATTTTGTTTCTTATCATTTTTCTGTTGCACTAATATTTACAGAAATATTTACAATTAAAGATTGAAAGTTAAAATTCTAAATATCTCTGTTCACATTAGAGTTTGAGAAAAATGATCAAGTAATGAATTGTAGCAAATTTTACGCCTTACACATTTTTCGATTATTCAAATATTAAGATAGATGTTTAATATTTTGTGTTTGTTTCACACAAATACACGAAATATATTTTATTGTAAAAAATTTTGATTGTCGTTTCCATAGTAACTATAAACTATAATCGTTAAACATCGTTCTATTATATTATATTTCATTTTGATCACACTTAAATTATGACCGCTACAGAGTGATTTATGTAATCTAAGGGAATTAGCAAAGTTGACGCAGCTCCTGCGTAACGAATTTTTTGGTATTTGAATGGCTAAGTTTGCTAGTGGGCAGAATCTAGTGAAGTTTAGAGAAAGGGACAATCGTACACTTTGAAATACCTTTCTTAATTGTCTAAACTTATGAAATAAATATTTAATTGTAAAAGTTCACTTGTAGTTAGGTAATTTTACCTTATTTTAGTGGGATCTCCGCCCACTTTAATATTTACAAACATACTTACGATATAAATGTAATAAATAATGAACAATGGTAAAATTGTTGCCGAGGTAACTTTATTTCATATGTATTATAGTACCTTTCTCTGAGAAAATTTGTTTGGTCTACGTAGACCCCACGTATCGAATTATTTTTTCTATTTCTTTTTGATTATTTGTTCCAGTTTTATTTCTATACTTGGAAGCTATGATTGTACAATTTCAGTAAAAATGTTAATGCGAGAATCTATAAAAACACAAATACGTTTTCAATTGATTTTTCAATGTAAGGTATAATATCTTTTTTGTTCGTTTTATCTTTTCTTAATTTCCGATCAACTTCTGAGTTAGTTTTGTTCAATATATATTTTATGCAATACGATTTACAAATTTTTATATAAAACTTAACGATGTGTCTAAATACACGTTAAAGTGCAAATAAATCAAATTGTTTACACGTTAAAACTGTTGTTTGTGTTGATATTATTGACACAAAAAGTATATAAACTTCATAGAATTCAAGTATATGAAATTTTGATGTCCATTAAGCTAGCAGAGCAACCTGAGCAGAACACAAATATAATTGTCTCATAATTAGACGCTAATTAAATGCTAATTAAATGCCCTAATTAAAAATTAAATGCTCTTTGTTGTGTTGCGTTACTGCATGCTCTGCTAGCTTAATGTTAAGCTAGCAGAGCAATATTTAAAGAATCAATTTATTATACTGTATTTAATATCAAATTATTAAGCTAATTTAATTTTAATTAAATGCTCTAATTAAAAATTAATTATTCTTTGCTGTGTCGTGTAACCACATGCGCTGCTAGTTTAATGTTCAGCTAGCAAAGTAATGTTTAAAAAAAAATCAATTAATTAAATTGTATTTAATATCAAATTATTAAGCTAATTAAATGCTAATTAAATGCTCTAATTAAAAATTTAATGCTCTTTGTTGCACTGTGCAACTTCATGCTCTGCTAGCTTAACCAGCAGAGCAATGTTTAAAAAATTAATTAATTATTTTGTATTTTATATCAAATTATTAAGCTAAATAAATGCTAATTAAATGCTCTAATGAAAAATTAACAACTCTTTGTGGTATCGTGTAACCGCATTTCACGATACAACTAGCAGAGCATGCGATTACACAGAACAACAAAGAGCATTTAACTTTTAATTAGAGCATTTAATTAGCTTAATAATTTGATATTAAATACAATATAATTAATTGATTTTTTATCATTGCTCTGCTAGCTTAACATTGAGCTAGCAGCGAATGCGGATACACGATACAACAAAGAGCTGCTAATTTTTAAATAAAGCATTTAATTAGCATTTACTCAGCATCTAATTATGAGACAATTATAATTATGCTCTGCTCAGGTTGCTCTGCTAGGTTAATGGACATGAAATTTTGTATGAAAGAAGATATTGGCATAGAGTTAACTACATTTTGTTAAATTTCACACAAAATAATAATTAAAATTAACGATTAAGCAATTTGCGCAACATATGCCATGGATTGAGTATTTATAAAACGGTTTGAAACAAATCCAGTTATTGACCAGTTATTTGAACGCATATGACAGTGTTTGACTAAAAACTAATATAAATTGCGACATAAAATTCGCCCGTGCAAACATTTTTTCTCGAGAACACTACAAAATGAAATGAGGTTTGCACAAGCTGTTGGAAGGTGTATGTACCAATGTTTGTACAATTACGACGTTGCACAAACACGTTTGTTACACAAATTAAATGACCGCGTACGTAGGTGTTAATTAATATGTAGAAAATGGCGAAATTTTTTTAAAAAGAAATAGACAGAATTTTTTTTAAACAATTTTTTATTGAAATAACTGAAATGTAGAAAATACAATTTTTCTCCGGGTTTTAAATGTTTTGACAATACAATACGTGATTATAAATAAAAGCTTGGTGTGGCGCCAGCGTTGAATTTACACTAGGGGTACTAGTACGGCAAAATTCGGGGTAAGGGTGGCAAAATTCGGGGCTTGTCTTATCAAAAATTCTTCAAAAGGTGTGCATTAACAAATAAAACTAAATACAATAATGTTTTTTTATTATTGACAGTAGTAAAAAATTATAAACGCCGCAGTTTTATTTACAAAATTGTGAAAATAGCTTTATAGACTAAGAGCTGGCTACATAAAAGTGAACTGATAAAGCATAGTCGTGATTTTTTCTCATGAGTTTCCCATGATATCGTCAAAGCAAGAGCCGCATTTTGCAGAAGTCTCATGTGAGGCGGAGAGTGTGGGTAAGGGGTCAAACGTGTAGAGTTTTGATTAAAAAAAAAAACGATCGAACATAGTTCTGAAAATTGGTGTAGTATTACATATTGAAAATAGAAATTGAAAGAAAATGTTCCTAGAAGTATAAGTTGAGGCCCAACCGCTCCCAGAAGCGTAAAGTGGTCAACTTTGAGTTGAAATTGGACTCATAAAACATAGTTCTGCAAATTTGTTTACTGCAAGTTTACGATACAATTAGACTTTGCCACAAATTTGCAGAAGTTAAAAGTGAGGATAAATGACCAAAATTAGTATTCAAAATTTTACACACATTTTTTATAAAACAATTACGTATTCTTGTAATGTATGATTGCCAAAAGGTTATAGCTCGATCCCAACTTCAAACTGCGCGCTACAAAATGCTCAGGTTACTGTTTTTCATGTCCTCTCATGCTGCCACCAGTATTCCGATTCGCAAGGTTATTTTTTTATAGTTCTATTTACATTTAACGTTTATACGAATCGGACCAGTAGATAATTACCGTTTTGCTGAGCATAAATATTTAAATATGTTACAAAGATGAGTGACGGACGGAGAAAGTTAAACGGATTTGCGTATCGAAAGTGAGCTTTGGAAAAAAGTAAAAAGTGGAAAGAAATATTATCTAAAACTCCTAAACTAGATGGCTTTTTCACTAGAAAGGAAGGAACAAATACAAAGCCGGTTAATGATTGCATTGCCAGGTAATGGGGCGGAATTTTATACAGTATCCCAGGGAGACATTAAGTGTAAATCCGGCTCTGTGTACCGTACAGATTTTAAATATGTTGACAAGTAACACAATCCGATAAATCAAATTCCTTATATATTTAAAGCCTGAGAGCCTCAAACTTTTAATTATAATCACATATTGGTCGAACTCGAAAAAAAATTTTATTTTCTACATTTTAGTTTAATAAATAATAGTTGTGTAAAATAGATAATGACAAAAGAGGTAATTATTGCCTGTATGTGGGCAAATAAATTTAAAAAATATTAATTTCTTCTTTCCACCTTAATTGACTGCAAAATTTTAAAAAAGAATGTCCGTGGTAGATAGTACATTGAGCTAAAAATACCTAGGGACTTTTCTGCTCAAATGAGTTTTCTCTAAATATAGCAGCAGAGTGCCCTATATGCACTAAACGTGGTATACATATAATCTAAGACTTGCCTATTATGCATGGAAATGACCATGTAGGAAAAAACGATCAATACGACCGATTTTGTCGAAAAAATAGTTTTCAAGGTTGCTGATGTGAATAATGACATTCCCAATGACTAATACCCGCGCAATGCCATCAACATCTTGGTTAATTAAAACACTCTTCACAAATCAAATGGAAAAGTGGCTACGGTTGAACTAGCTGATTTTGTAATATGTAAATCGAGTCTATTTGTTTTTAATTTTAGCTAGATGGAAAATAAACAAAAAACTTTTTACTCGAAAAATATTTTATTCGAATGTAGTTCCGAGAGAAAAATAAATAAAAAGTTTACTTTTTTTAATAAACGTAATTTTCTTAGGTTGGATGGTAAATATTTTAGTGTTTTTGTTTTACTTCTCTTTTTCACGAAGCACTATTTAAAAGAATTTATGTTTACCATATTGTATTTTATTAATATTACACATTCCTTCCACTCCATAACAAAAAGATGACGTATATGCTTTTACCTCTATAAACAGACTACAATGTGGTATACCGTCTGTTTAGTTTACATCTTCGTATCATAGATCCCACGAGTATGAGAGAGTACATATGTATACATTAAGCAATGTGTATGAGAAGGAGGTCTTATAGGTTTGATAAACAAGCATATTTTTCAAAATAGTGAATAATATTAATAACGAGTATGAGATAGTACATATGTATACATTAAGCAATTTGTATAAGAAGGAGGTCTTATAGGTTTGAGTGGTTGGTGACCACTCGAACAGTTATGAAAAATATGCTTGTTTACGAAACCTATAAGACCTCCTTCTCATACACATTGCTTAATGTATATGTACATATGTACTCTCTCATACTCATGGAATCTATGATACGACGATGTAAATTAAACATAGTGTATATTACCTCTCTATACAGTCTACAACGTATACTGTGTGTATTGGACAGCTTTTCCTATAGAGAATCAATGTAAAATATTATTTATTACTGTCTGGCCGTCTGGTACTGTATGAAATCAGTCAGTACACATGTGATGAGAGTATACTTTAGTATGTGCATTGTGCATCACAAAATCCCCACTCTTAAATGACAAACAAACAACCATACGCATACAGTATAGCTGCTATGAGATGACTGACTGACTTTATTTACATGTGTACTGACTGACTTCATACAGTACCAGACGACCAGGCAGTAATAATTAATATTTAACATTGATTCTCTATAGGAAAAGCTGTCCAACACACACTGTATACGTATAAATATGTGTTATGTGTTTGACCTCAAAAATCGTTGATATTGATCAGTGATCAGTCAAGTTGAATATTTGATCCATGGAGACTACACAAGGAGATCGAACAAATAATTGACAAAAATAAGATGTCAGTAGTGTTCTTTCTACACCGGAAACAAAGTAAACAGTGGAAAGAGTACAAAACGCGAGTTAGAATTGAAAAATTAATGTAGTACTATGCATTTATGTAGTACTATAAAAATTATTCTCAGCCAAAGTATTTTTCCAATGAAATATTTTTTTAAATAAATGAAATAAAATAGTTAAAAGATAGTTAAAAATTCGCAAAATAATTACATAACAATAAAAAAAAAAATAATTATAAAACATCGAATAATAAAGTAAAAATAAATTATATTAAAATTATTAAAATCAATTTCAAGATTATTGAATCAGATATTAAAATAAACTTTTATTTATTAATAATAAGTCTAACAAAATGACATGTATATACTTAACTTCTATTTATTATACTATATTCACTTGCACAAAAAGTAAATATAATTTCTACCATTACGTTGCCATATTTTGTCAATTCTCCCGTTTGAGTTCGTTATCCTTGTGTAGTCTCCATGATTTGATCAGTGTTTCGTGTATGTAATCAAAATGTAGCTGGTAAAAATTTTGTATGAAAAAGTCTTAACAGATGCGGGACTTTACATCGGGATTTACTAAAAAACTAATAATGAAAAAAAAAAAAATTACTTACGGATTCTGCAGGTAAACTGAGGTCATAACCTCGTTATGGCAATTAGTCGGTTTACCTATATGCTTCAAATATGCTCTATATACATAATACTTCACTGGCAAAGTGTATTATCACAGTGCGAAACAATATCAAATGTTTAAACTTAAAAAGAGGAAATTTCTTCCCCACGGGGGAAATGAAACTTCATTAGTTTTAATATTTACAAATGTTATCAGCGGCTTATGATAGTTAAAACTGGTGTTTTGTATACACTGTATTCATAACTTATACGTCCCATTTTCTTTTCTCTCACTTCTCTTATATTTCTCCGCTGTTGAATCACTTCCCCTTAAACGTCACATAAAATTTCAAACAGATGCGTCGCTAAAGAAATTTATAAAGAAAAGAAAAGTTTACAAATTCTTATTCATTTTTTAAATGATTTAGACATTATATATCACAAGAACATACGTTGAACAAGTAGAAATTATCAAAAATTATACGCTTTTTGTAAATGCTCATTTTTATACATGATATAGGCAATAATAATTATACGCAATATTTCTCCTAATACAAATGAAAAAAGTATTAAAAAGTATTAACCTGTATATTTTTTTAAATGTATGATCAAGCATAACTTTTTACAGAGTAGTCCGATTTTAATAATTCTTTTTTTGTTTGATAAGGTATTCTTCCTATATAAATTTGAAAAATATTCAAATTTTAGCCACAAAAAAAAAGACTTCCCAGCGCTTCCACTAAAGAACAAATATCATAATCGCTGTATATTTTCTGTGTGTAAACACTTTGAAAGCAGTATCGTTGCGCATTTTATATATATATATATATATATATATATATATATATATAGAAAAGGACGAAGGGTGAATCTGATTTTCGGTTAAAAGTAAATATTACAAAATATTACATTTTGTATATATATATATATAGATATATAGATAGAAAAAAGTAACTGAAAAGCAAAAAATAAAAACTTTTAAACAAAAAATTAAACCTTCGAAAAAAAAAGGAACTGAAAAGCAAAAAATAAAAAAGAACCGTTTTAGTCTAACTAAGTCATAAACTAATGTAAATACCTAAATAATTTTGAGTCAGTGCCAAAAAATCTCCATCGAAAAGGACGAAGGGTGAATCTGATTTTCGGTTAAAAGTAAATATTACAAAATATTACATTTTGTATATATATATATATATATATATATATATATATATATTTCGTCGGTTCTATTTTTTGTTAAAAAGTTTTTATTCTCACACTCAAGCAAGGCTTGTCTCTTATTTCATCTCTATTGATTGAGTCATTTCCCCTTTATTGTAACAAAAACCTTTATTCAAACAGACACGTCAAAAACTTCAAAAATTTAAATATAATTGTATAATTTGTATGATCTACGCATATAACATAAATATAATAATTAAATAAAATATTAAGTAATGAAATAAAATAATTTAATTTCATTATGTAGACTGTCGTACTCTGTGCACAGAGGTTTTGTGGCGTAGGTACAGATAATTTTTAATACATCAAAGAAACAAAAAGTTGAAATACATTTTTAAGAAAACAGGTGTAGCCAACATACTCTTCTATCACCATTATGTCTTCCATTTGCGTGCATACTTTTATAAGAACATTTCTTTTTAGCACGAATACTTTAAAATACAATATCACATTATTTTATTTAGTTTCAAGGAAATCACATAAAGACTACACAGGATGAATATTTTTAATCTTTTGTTTGTTTATTATTACATTTCTAAGACATGCAATTAATGACTGGATGACTGATTTCTTGGAAATATAATTCTAGTCATTTTTCAAATTTCTTTAAATTTGTGAAAATTGAAATACGATCAAAATGAAATGAATTTTTATTAATTTCGAGTTGAGTAGTTTTACAAGAAAAACTTTAAACAAAAAAATGTATATAAAAAATTTATTTCATAAACATAAATAATAAAACTAGATATCGGTATTTTAATCATTATAGTAGATAAATCCCCGTATATACTAATTGTTATTATTTTTATATGATATACAGGATGTTCTGAAATTCATTCAAGAAAATTATGCCACGGTGTAGAACTTCAAAAAACAAACAAAAAAGTTTTTCGATTTGATGCGTATTAGCGAAATTCCTGAAAGGATTTCTTGGAAAGGAGCTATTGGTCTCGTACCGACTTCAAAGTTATGCACAAATTTCTTCAAATGTCCATCGATTCTACCTAGTAGATGTCGAAAATCACCGTCTGTAAAATTTATATATATATATATGTATATATATATATTTATATATATGTATATATATATATATATATATATATATATATATATATTATATATATTTATATATTATATATATATATATTATATATATATATATATATATATATATATATATATATAAATAATAATAATAATAATAATAATAATAATGGGGTTTAACCTCCGTTTCCGAGACACGACGGTCTATAACAGAGGCCACCCACATCATTATTTTTCATCCTTTATTTATTAATTTTTACATTACATTTTTATGATGTGAGTGGAGGATCGGGAATTCGTATGCAGATTAGGAATTGGAAGGTGTGCGGCTGCAGCCGACTTTGATAGGAACTATGCCGATATTCATCTGGAGTTCGTGAAGGGAAACTGCAGAAAACCTTCACAAGCATAGCCGGTTACTTCGTTCTTGTCCGTACGCCGACAGTTTTAGTCAATCAACCGCCCCATTAATTTTTTTTTTTTTTTTAAATTGACAAACTGCCGGTGTCGGGATTCGAACCCATAACCTCCCAGGTCCAAGTAGAAACAGCGCCTTAACAAGCGCGGCTACTTGGCTGGTGTATATATATATACATATATATATATATATATATAAATATATATATATGTATATATATATTATATATATATATATATATATATATATATATATATATATATATATATATATATATATATATATATATATATTACACAATTTTAATCTGATTGGAATGAAATTTGGTATTTGAAGCGCTTTTGGCATTCAAAAGGTCAAGTTCGTTAATGGGTAAAATCGGACAAGGGGAAAGGGGGACTTAAAGGACGGGGGAAACACAATATTTAACATATCTCCCTTAATATTCGAAAAACCGAAAAATTTATAACAAGTAAAGTTGTAGGTACTAAGTTTTACTGTAATTTTGTTTCTTATAATTTTTTCTGTTACACTAATACTTACAGAAATATTGACGGTTTAAAATTGAAAATTAAATTCCTTAATATCTCTGTACACATTAGGGTTTGAGCAAAAATGAATAGGTGATGAATTGTAACAAACATAATTTTCCACAACTTTATTACTTACGTCTTTTTCGATTGTTCTAATATTAAAAGAGATATTTTATATTTTGTGTTTTCTTCTTTCTTTATGCCCCCCTTTCCCCTTGACGTATGCCATTTATTAATAAAATTGGCCTTGCAAATACTAAAATCATATACATTTCATTTTGATCAGACTAAAATTGTCACCGCTAGAGAGTAATTTATGTATTCTAAGGAAATTCGCTAAGTTGAAGCAGCAGAATTAAACATTGATAAATTCAACCAATCACAGAGCGCGAAGTATAAGGAGGTGCTTCATGTTTTCAGTGCATGTGTTTGTTGACAACGATAGACTCTGTAGCTTGAGTAGTACCTACCTCTAAATTGAATTTATATTACACATATTCTGTGTAAGAAACCTCTTTAAAAAAAAAAGGTTTAGTGAACGAATAAGGGAGATTTTTATTTTATTTTCAAGTTGACAATGTACAATATTAAAACGTGTTTTTTTAGTTTTCTACAAAGAAAGAGTTTTCTATACACTTGACATTTTTTGCGCATTTTTTTTTAAATTATACCTATAGAAAACAAAAAAATACTGATTCTTTTTCTTTTCTATGAGAATCTTATTCAACAACACACAAAAAAACTTGAGTATAATTTATTTTAAATTACGTGACAATCAAGACATATATGCAGTATAATTTACTACCAAATATATAGTAATTTAGTTGTCTGGTGTGCGTTAATTTGATTTTATGACAATAGCTTGTGTTAATTTAGAGTTTGACCTCGATAATCTTAAATTTTTTTGGTAAAATATTATTTAATCGACTGCAAGATAAGTTATATGGATCGGTTGTTTACACAATTTTTTGTAATTATACGTATATGTGAAGATATTGTATTAGATCCAATCGAGAAAAAACGCGGCACACCTAGGCCAACTCGAAATTTTAGAAAATTCAGAGATTGATCTCATCAGTCCGGCTATATATACTACTAAATATAAAAACTCATTCGATGAGGATACTTACAAAAATCAGAAAACTAATTACCTATTTATGTACGTAAGCGCAAGCGTAATCATTCAATATAACCATAGACACTAAACAAGGATACATAACTCCATGTAAACAAATAATTGGCTAAAATAAAATGTCAGTAGTGTTCCTTCGGCACCGGAAACAGAACAGAGAGTATAAGGCGCGAGTTTTAATTGAAAAACATTACGCATTTATAGTATTATAAAAATTATTTCCAGCCATAGTATTTTTCCAATAAAATATTTTTTTAAATAAATGATAAGTAATTTAAATTTTTCAATAAGGAATTAGTTGAAGTTGAAGTGATAGTTAAAATTCGCAAAATAATTACATAAAAATAAAAAACAAACATCAAATAATTAAATAGTAACCTGTAATGTTGGAATTGTAAAAATGAAAATAAATTATTGAATCAAATATTAAATTAAACTTTTATTTATTAATAATAATGCTGAAAAATAATATTTAATATAATGTCATAGAATTTCATTAATTTTGTAATATTTATACTCGCTTTTGGTTCTTTAAAATGTCCTGGTTTTTTAAACCCAATTGATCCCGTTGCTTATTGTCACAAGCACTACCATTTTTACAATTGTCTACTGCACATACTCTTCCCATTTTAAATGGCTATTCATTTCTATTTATTATACTATACCGTACGTTTAGTTTACATCTTCGCATAGCAGATCTCCCACGAGTATGAGAGAATACATGTGCATACATTAAGACCTCCTTCTCATACACATTGCTTAATACATACATATGTATTCTCTCTTACTCGTGAGAGATCTGCTATGCGAAGATGTAAACTAAACGTATGGTATTTCACTTCGGTACGGATGAGTTCCCATCAATAACTAGCGACCCTAGCGGCATAAAAAGTAAATATAACTTCTACCATTTCGTTGCCATATTTTGTCATATTCCCGTTTGAGTTAGATCTCCTTTATATAGTCTCCATGCAAATAACGCTCAGTAACTCACTCTATGTTAAAAGTTAGTATTGTAACTATATTATGAGAAATTTTCAATAGTGAGAACATTATAAATATAAGCAAAATCTCGCGTTAATAAATTAAATAATTATTCATAAGGACATAGTATTTCTTTTCATAAAAATGCAAAAATCCCGAGATTATTTTTTTAAATCTGGAGTCCGAAGAAAACTTAATTTTTCCGGAGTCTCCGGTCTAAAACTGGAGAGTTGGTAGCCAGCCTAACACTGTTTTGTTAAAAATAGAACATAGGAAATTACAGTGCATAAGCACACTGATAAGACATAATATTAAACCATTCTAGGTTTTTAAGGGTCAACGCACACCAAAAGAGTAAAACTGCTTTAAACAGTGTTAGTCAGCCTAACATTGTTTTGTTAAAAATAGAACATGGGAAATTACATTGCATACGCACACTGCTAAGACGTTAAGCAAAAACGTTTTGTTTTGACTATGTCTTATCAGTGTGCGTATGCAATGTAATTTCCTATGTTCTATTTTTAACAAAACAGTGTTAGGCTAACTAACACTGTTTAAAGCAGTTTTGCTCTTTTGGTGTGCGTTGGCCCTTAAAAACCTATAATGGTTTAATATTTCTATAGCAACATGGTAAAAAGCAATTTTAACATGTTAATAAGTTGCTCGTCAAAAAGATGTACATTAAAATATTTGTTTGCTTTGATACCGTAGAAATATTAAACCACGAAGGATCCACTTGAAAAGTTATCATTCAAAATTCAAACAAATCTTGAACTCGTCAGGTTTAGTGATTTTAAGTGTAAATATTCAATTTTGTATTGAATGGATCAATACTTGACGAAAATTATTATAATTATTAAATAGAACAAATATTTGAAATTTTCGAAAAATCACTTTATTTTTGACAGTTTCGGAACACAGTTTCTTCTTCAGAAATAAAAAATGAAATGAATCTCGTTCTGTAAATTATTAATGTTGGCAAATTGTAATCAAATAATTGTGTATGTACAGCCTAAAATCAATTTAATTAACCATTTCACAATGTTATTTATACCAGTATGTTAAAAAATTTGTATTTATCTATTCAAAAATAATTTATAGATTTTCTTTCATACAATGTTATATTTTGTATAGATACCTGTTAAATAATTTGTATAATTTGCCAAAATGTTTATAGTTTAAGATTTTTCCAATATTATTAGATTTCATTCACAAAATATTATGTTCAGTACCTGACAATGTTTGCCTTGTTCCTACTGTTTGTATAAATTGATCATTTCATTTTTATTTCTGAAGAAGGAACGGTGTTCCGAAAATAGTCAAATAAAATGATTTTACAAAAATTTCAGTAACAAAACATCAGTAGATAAAAATTCATCAAAATTTCTAGTTAAATGCGCTATCGTTTGACCAGAAAACCTGGTGTTTATCAGTCATTGATCAATACACTCTGTTATAATATGGATTAAACGCCTCTGTGAAACTGTCACCATAAATTTCGAAAATCAACATTATGTTTAGAGGTGTGGCTTCCTTTCGATTAGTTCTAGAGTTTCTGATAGTGAGAGTTATGGATTTTAACCCTGCCAGAACCGAGTTTGAAGATATGGGGTGACTTCCTGTAGCACCCTTACTAAATAGCTTTTTTACCGACGAAAAAAGGAGGAATTCAATTCAACGTGTATATATATTTTTTAATGTATGATCACGCATAACTTTTTACAGAGTAGTCCGATTTTGATAATATACTTCATTAAGAAATAGGGTATACTTCAAAGTTGGTCCCTTATAAATTTGAAAAAAAAATTCAATTTTAGCCGCAAAAAAATAAAAAATAAGACTTCCCAGCGCTTCCACTAAGGAACAAATATTATAATCGATTAAATATATATATATATATGTTCTGTGTGTAAACACTATTTGAACACTCAATATCTTCACGCAATTTGAATGTTTTTTTAACCGACCAAAAAAACATAGGAGGTTCTCATGTCAACCTCTTTATTTTTTTTATGTATGACCACGAATTACTTTTTACAGAGTCGTCCGATTTCGATAATTCTTTTTTATTGGATATGCTATACTTCGAAATTGGTACCATATAAATTTAAAAAAAAATTTCACCCCTAACGGTAGAAAAATAGGGAATTCGGAATGGCTGATTGTTCACCACTGAATTTTCATCTGTGAACCAATTCTGTTGAAACTTGACACACATATGTAGTTCTAATGACACTGTAAACTACAAAAAATACAAACTTTGTAACAAAAAATTACACTTTCGAAAACAGAAAGGAAAATATAAAAAAGTAACTTTTTAGCCTAAGTCCAACACTAATGTAAATACCTAAATAATTTTCAGTCGGTGCCAAACAAACAAAATATTACAAAATATAATATTTTATAATATTTACTTTTAACCGAAAATCTGTTTCACTCTTTGCCCATTTCGATGGAGATTTTTTGGCGCCGACTCAAAATTATTTAGGTTATTTAGGTATTTACATTAGTGTAGGACTTAGACTAAACAAATTCTTTTTATTTTTTCCTTTCTTTTTTCGAAGGTTTATTTTTAGTTATATAGTTGTTAGTTTTTGTTTTTCAGTTACTTTCTTTTTCTTCGATTCTATTTTTGTTAAAAAGTTTTTATATTTGGTTTATTACGCAGTTTTACAGGTTTTATAATTATTTTACAAAAATAAGCCTTGTTAGTCAACAGTACCTTATACAAAATTTCATTTAATTAATTTTACATTATAATAATTAATTATAAAATTCAAGCTAATTAAAACTTCAGCATTTGGTTTTCGTTGCACTATATAAAAATTGACATAATACGAACCAAATGTGAATGTAAAAAAGAGGATCAAATGAAAATATAATTAAGTTAAATTTTTCAAAACCTGTACACGACATAAAAATATTTTATATACTAAATTTTGTAGTAAACATTTCATGAACTAACTAACAAACTAAGGTTTGCACTTTTCAGAATGTAATCAAAGATCAACCCATCCCTCTTGTTTTCTATAAAAATAATGAGACACCCAAGATGCCGAACAAAAGATTGGATAATATTTGGACTCACCTATACTTGTATCGTAGGCATGTAAATATTCAGATGTCATAAATTGACTAACCAAACTTGATTTACCCACACTGGATGCTCCTAACATTGCTACACGATACAATTGTACACCACCATTTGTAGATGGACCAGATGTGACTAATAGACCACCAGTTTGTGATGCATTTGATGATTCACGCGATGACACGGAAGTACGTGCCGAGCCTGGATAAGAAGCTGGACCCGGTTGTGTTTGTAAATGTTCTGTACTATAATATAAAAAAAAAATATGTTAATATATGTTCGACTTTAAACAAACAAAAAAATTGTTGTGAAATACCCATACGACTTATATATGTAGAGTTTAATAATTGGCTTTAAGGATGTTGTGAAACTGGAAAGGGTAAGTAGGGGTGGTGAGTTTGTCCTATACTAAATGCATTGATATCTCATCCATTGCCAACTCTAAATAATAAAAAATTTTGCAATTAAATTGTTTCAAATAATTTAATTTTTGTAAAAAAAATATATATTTGTCAAAAAAAAAAATTGTTTAAAACTTAAATCCTAAATTTAATTTTTTCGAAGAGTTTTAATAATTAAAAATATATTTTTATGTTTTTCAAAAAACTTGCATGGTGATAAAACTAATTAAAACTAGATAAAGATAAATATAACTAAAAAATAGAACATTTTTCGATCTACAAATTTAATTATCTCAGAAACAAAAAACAGGATTAATTGGAAATCCAGGTCTAGGTATTCATAAGACTTTGATAAATATTATGAAAGTTTTTCATAATACTGGCATGTCTGGTTGTCGAGATATAGAGTTTTGTATTAATGTTTTTACCGACGAGTCCATTTAATCTATGTAAAAATCTCTTAAAAATCGTAAATTTAACATTTTTTTACTCAAATACTAAAAACAAAATCAACTTCAAATTTTGACAGGATATTCATTATTATTGAAAAAATAAGCTGTCAAATTTTGAAGAACCTGTCATTAAAATGAATTGTCTTCACAGCAACCTTAATATATTGTTGATTAAATGTGGATATGCAAAAATTAACTCATCCATCAGGCATCGAACCCTGTTGAAACTTGTAAGATGATAGATGCTTTTATCATCTATCTCCGCCTGTCATGCGGGAGACCGGGGTTCGATTCCCCGCCGGAAAGACAAAAATGTAAGATGATAGATGCTTATATTTAAACCATTAATAAACATAATACATTTAATAAATTAAAAGACATGTTGAAAGATATAAATGGTTTTTATTGAAATCAATTCGTACAATGAATGTCAGAATGTATTTGTTGTTAGTTACCAAAGTAGCAAACAACAACAATTACAGTTGTAACTTGGGGAGAATGTAGTTGAAAATACAAATATGACTAATAAACTAATTTATATTGAAATTTAGTTGCGACTCCGCTACAAACTCAACAATATATTTGATTGTTGAGAGCTTTTGTTTGTGGAATTCCATATTAATTTTGTAAAATAATTAGAAAAACTAATTTTTATTTTTATTTTGCAATGTCCACCTTTATTTATGCATATTGTGACAATTGTTTCGATTTCTTAAATCACATTTGTATGACTATGATTTAAGAAATCGAAACAATTGTCACAATATGCATAAATAAAGGTGGACATTGCAAAATAAAAATAAAAATTAGTTTTTCTAATTATATTACAAAATCCGCCGACAGTTTAGTCAAAAAACCGTGCTGTACTGTGGACTATACGTTGTATCTTGGATATGAATTAGCAAAAAAAAAAAAGTTTTTTAATAAAAAAAATAGCAAATTATTAGCAAAAAATTATCTAATAGCTTTTATTGCTGCTAGATGAAAAAGCTTAACTAGCTCAATATACCTCAAGAATAGAACATTTATCATAGGATCTTAAAACATAGAGATTCGGTTAAATCTCATTATCGATTTCCAGCATCGAAAAAAATATCTGTGTATTTCAGTCACGTGAGAACAATCAAACAATATCTCTATACTCTACGTATACTCGTAAATAGAAAACAAATAAAAAGATTTAGAAAGAAAAAAAATTTTGACAAAATGGAAACCCGACTTCAAAAATCAAATATTCTAAAACAAAAAATGTACTAAAAAGTAAAAAAATAATTGCATATTCTTGTGCCAATTTTAGTTCACCTAAGCAAAAATTTTTAAATATATATGTACAATTATTGTTATTTTTGGAGTCGGTGTCAGCATAGAGAAATTGACATAAAATTTGGACACCGCCTCCAAAAATAACAATAATTACACATATATATTTAAAATTTTTTGCTTAGGTGAACTAAAATTGGCACAAGAATATGCAATTATTTTTTTACTTTTTAGTACATTTTTTGTTTTAGAATATTTGATTTTTGAAGTCGGGTTTCCATTTTGTCAAAATTTTTTTTCTTTCTAAATCTTTTTATTTGTTTTCTATTTACGAGTATTCGGTTCATAAATGATGGGACACACATTCAAAAAAAAAAATACAGACCGGGTTAAAAATAATACAGACGAATTGAGAACCAACCTCCTTTTTGAAGCCGGGTTAAAAAAGGATTTAAATTTCCATAATATAATAAATTTGTATTATGGAAATATTGTACACGTATGTACCTATATTATATTGTACAAGCATGTTTTTATACCAACGTCTAAAACGAAACATACACTTTTTTTAGTGAAAAAATTGTAAAAAATGTAAAGAAATTCAAGTAATGGCTTTTTTCATAATGAAATTTTATTCAAATTTCCATTAATCCTACCTAGCAGATATTTAAAATGAAAATTATAAAAATTTGTATATATATATATATATATATATATATATGTACATATGTATGGAGCTGTGTGCAACGTGTTTTTGGATAAGAAAATCCAAGGTGGGTTTAAATCGGTAGTATGAAAAGGGGGTTGAACTTAGACGAACGGGGACACACATCATTCAGAATATACCTCTTAACATTTAAAAATGGAGTTATTTTTAATAGTAAAGTTGTAGAAAATGAATTTTACTACAGTTTGTCATCTAACACTTTTATCTGAAACTATAATATTAATAGAAACTATTTAACTTTTCTGTAACTTTTAATGTCTTGATACACATAATTAGTATTAAGTATCGCCACGATAACTTAATTTAATTTGATTCTTTTTAGCGAATTTCCTGAAGGGAAATAGAGCTATTTGTCCCGTAGCGAAGTCAAAATTTTGCAAAAATTTCTTCAAATGTCCATCGATCCTACCTAGTAGATGTCAATCACCATCTGTAAATTTATTTATATATATATGGACATATATATATATGGACATATATATATATATATATATATATATATATATATATACATATATATATATATATATATATATATATATATATATATATATATATATATATACATATATAATATATATAAATTTTTGCGAAATTTTGACTTCGGTACGGGACAAATAGCTCTATTTCCCTTCAGAAAATTCGCTATAAAGAATCAAATTAAATTAAGTTATCGTATATATATATATATATATATATATATATATATATATATATATATATATATATTAGCTCGGAAAGCAAAAAATATGACCTTAAAAATTTTTAAGGTCATGAGAAATTTAAAAAAAATTGTGACACAACAAACATTTACAAATAATTAATATTCTATAAACATTGAATAGGCAGAAATATTAACAATTCAAACATTGACATACAACTCAATACTGGGTATTCAAACAGTTTACTCAGTTTGTTGTTACATTACTTGTTATTATTATAATTAACTTGTCACAGCTGTGAGTAGACTCTCAAGTGGAAACGAAATATCCTTGTCTCGAGACTGCAATGATTATCGAGTCTCAGAGAGTTGTCACGAGAGCAAAAGTGATCTCAAATGGACAATACCCTGAGACTGGTCTCGATACTATCTCTAGAGATTTTGTCTCAGGTGTACACTTAGCTTTAGAGTGGAAATATTGAATACAATTTTTATATTATCTTATCCAAGTTCAATCATATTCATCTACTTACTCGCCTCGCCATTCATGTGGTAATTTCCAGACACAATATATATTTGATTATATATTATATGATTGACCTTATTATTCTCGTATATGGCCTGTCGGTTGACTCTCAATATCTTGCAATAGCAGTCAATCTTTATTTCAGATTATTAAAATATAAAATTCATGAATACGTAAACTGTTTTCGAGCTCCATCCCTTGTATAAATTTGTATTGTAGTTAAACTGTGAAAAAGTTCTAGTTCAATAAAAAATAGACAAAAAAAAAATTCGTTACGCAGGAGCTGCGTCAACTTAGCGAATTTCCTTAGAATATGACTGATATGACTTTAGTATTTGGAAAAATTAAATTTATTAATAGCCAAAAAAAACGGTATAACGATTGTAGTTTATAGTTACTATGGAAACAACAATCAAAATTTTTTACAATAAAATATATTTCGTATGTATTCGTGTCAAACAAACACAAAATATTAAACATCTGTCTTAATATTAGAATAATCGAAAAATGTTCAAGGAGTAAAGTTGTAGAAAATCAAGTTTGCTACAATTCATTACCTGATCATTTTTCTCAAACTCTAATGTGAACAGAGATATTTAGAATTTTAACTTTCAATCCTTAATTGTAAATATTTCTGTAAATATTAGTGTAACAGAAAAATGATAAGAAACAAAATTACAGTAAAACTTAGTACCTACAACTTAACAACTGAAAAATTTTTCGATTTTTCAAATATTAAGGGAGATAGTCAAATTTAGTGTTTTCCCCTCCCTCAAAACCCCCTTTCGTCTCGTCCGATTTTACCCATTAACGAACTTGTTATGTATTGAGTGTTTGATAAAAAGTTTCAAACAAAAATTGTTTCTTTTTACAAACATTTTATGTGTTTAAATTTTTTTCTATCTCGTACTCATTTGCCCATTCACGAACTTGGCCGTAATATACACACGTAAAAAATTTTCAGCTCTGTATCTATTTTCGTTTTTCAGTTATCGGACAGATAGACGAACGGACGAACGGATATGCGGAAATGAACGACTTAAGTCTTTTTATGAACACCTATACCAAAAATTTTTGTCTGCGATTAATATTTTCAACCGTTATAAAGTCGGGGCTAAACTTAATATACATTTGTATATATTATATATATATATATATATATATATATATATATATATATATACATATATATATATATATATCATTATAATTATTAAATAAATCAAATATTTGAACTTTTCGTAAAATCACTTTTTTGACTAGTTTCGGAACACAGTTCCTTCTTCAGCAATAAAATGGAAAACTTTCATTTTTTATTTCAGAAGAAGGAACTGTGTTCCAACACTAGTTGAATAAAGTGATTTTACGAAAATTTCAAATATTTGACTAGTTTCGGAACATTGTTCCTTCTTCAGAAATAAAAAATGAAAAACTTTCATTTTTTATTTCAGAAGAAGGAACTGTGTTCCAACACTAGTTGAATAAAGTGATTTTACGAAAATTTTAAATATTTGACTAGTTTCGGAACATAGTTCCTTCTTCAGAAATAAAAAATGAAAGTTTTTCATTTTACTTCATTTTTCATTTTTTATTTCTGAAGAAGGAACTGTGTTCCGAAACTAGTCAAATATTTGAAATTTTCGTAAAATCACTTTATTCAACTAGTGTTGGAACACAGTTCCTTCTTCTGAAATAAAAAATGAAAGTTTTTCATTTTTTATTTCTGAAGAAGGAACTATGTTCCGAAACTAGTCAAATATTTGAAATTTTCGTAAAATCACTTTATTCAACTAGTGTTGGAACACAGTTCCTTCTTCTGAAATAAAAAATGAAAGTTTTCCATTTTATTTCTGAAGAAGGAACTGTGTTCCGAAACTAGTCAAAAAAGTGATTTTACGAAAAGTTCAAATATTTGATTTATTTAATAATTATAATGATATATATATATATATATATATATATATATATATATATAATATATATACAAATGTATATTTAGTTTAGTCCCGAATTTATAACGGTTGAAAATATTAATCGCAGAAAAAAATTTTTGGTATAGGTGTTCATAAAAAGACTATCATTTTTTATTTCTAAAGAAAGAACTGTGTTCCGAAACTAATCAAAGATAGTGATTTTACGAAAATTTCAAATATTTATTTTATTTAATAATTATAATGGATTTTCGTCAAGTATCGATCTATTCAGTACACAATTATATATACCGGGTATAAAAATTACTAAAGATAATCAATGGGAACTTAAATAAAATAGACAGTTCGATTAAAATAAACTAAAATTTCAAAAATTTGTCCTATTTTGTTCGTCCTACTTGTTTCGACTACAAACTACTCATCATCAGCATGAATTAGCAAAGCGTTATTATTTCCCCGAGAATGTTATTCGTTGTTAATTTGGTGGTAAAATAAAGAAATTTAAAAAAATAATGCTTATACTAATAATAAATTTTTGCTAGAATCCCAAGAAAGTTAAAATATTACTACGTTGGAACTTTCTAAAACGGATACTAAACTATTTGAGTGCATAATAATTCCCGTTTAATTATATTTTTTAAGAAATTAGAAATAAGTTTTTTAAAATTTTCTTTTTCAATAGATAACTAATATTATTGAAAAGCATTGAAGTACTTAAGTAGAGTTTATTTAATACATGAATAAGAAAAGATTGCAATTATCCACTGAGAGAATCTTCTAAAGCATATCTATAGAGAAAGGCTATAGAAAAAACTTAAGAAAAATCCAATAAATAAATAAAACGATAGTACGATATGATAGTTCCTTCTACCTGATAAAATATTTTTCCCGTATTTAAAGTATCTGATTAGCTCTATAGATAATATAACTGTATTCATAGACATCTTATAAACGTATGCTCATAAAATCGTTTAAACATTTAAATTTTATATCTGGCGTTGAAATGGTTAATTAGATATGGAAATGCAGTCTCTTCTAGCATGTCTATATTTGAGCATGTATATGTTAGGAGTATCATGTCATCTGCGTACAACAGCAAGAGTAGTATCTCACTTCTCCCATCAACATTTACGCCTCTCACTTCGTTTTCTTTCAAAAACTGAACTATATCATTTACGAAAAGCGTGAATAAGATAGGGGAAGCAGGATCACCCTATAATGTAAAGTTTGCTTTCGAGTAAAAACTTGATAAAATATTTATAATTTTTGTGCTGAGGCCCAATGCGTGCAATTTCTGCCAAAGCAAAGAATGTGCGATGGTGTCAAATGCCTTGCGAAAACCCACAAACGTGCTATATATTTTCGCTTTACTATGCCGAATTTTTATGTTTATTGCGCTATTTAGAGTGAAAACTGCATCTCAGCATCCTCTTCCTCTCTTGAACCCGAACTGCGATTCGTGTATGATTTCGTGCGTTTCGGCCCAGTTTTGAATGCGGTTAGCGATTAAAGAAGAGAATATCTTTGCTACGGTGTTCAGAAGGGAAATACTTCGATAGGTTTTTGGGTCACTCGCGTCTCCTTTTTTATACAGTAATATCAGAGTCTGGATCCCGACCAGCTCTCAGGTAATTCTTCGTTTTCCAGTTTCGGCACCAGTTATCTGGGAGATTTTTAAAAAATTCGTTAGTGATCTGGTCGGGGCCCGCAGGCTTGCCTGGTTTTGAAGCGTTTTGAAGCACGCTTTTAAGTTCTTGCATTGTAATTTCGCCGTCTAGGAGGATATTTTCTATGACTGCAAATCGGGTATTTAAGGAATCTGTGTAATTAACGTAAAGCTTTTGAAAGTATTTTTCCCATTCACTTAATGCTATCCGATTTTGCGAATGCGATTTACTACTTCCAAATGCGTTTATTGTTTTCCAAAATTCCCCGCTGTTTCGTATATTTGATAGTTCTTTGATGCTTTTAGGTGGAGTTTTTTATCTTGTTTAATTCGGTAATTATATTCTGATTTTAATTTAACATAGATTTGTTTGTGTTCCGGTTGGTGACCTTGAGTTTTGAAATTTTTAACAGCAGTCTTAGTTTTTTGTTTTAATTCTAAACTCTCTTTGGTGAACCAGGGATTCTTACTTAAACGGATTCCTATGTTTGATGTATTTGTGGACATATCGATTTGTTTTGCTGCGTTAGCTATGGTAGAGGTTACAGTTGTATATGATAGAGAGTATATTTTTGTTACACTTGTAGCAACAGCTGAGGGATCTGTGGTGACTTCGGCTGTATTTTTCATGCGCTCTATATCTTTATCTTTATAGTTTTCACCCCATTTAATTACTGATAAAGTTTTTAATTTTGTGTAACTTTTTGATCAAATCTGTAATTTATTTCTATTTTTTATTTTTAGAAGCATGGAAAATGGTCGGATGTTAGCACAAAATCCAAAATTTCGAAATCTATTACCTCATTCATCATCGGTCCATTTACCCACGCTTGGTCTATAATACTTTTCCCCCTGCTGTCACAGTAAGTAATTTGTGCAGGATTATCACTTAGTGAACTTCCATTTACTATAACTAGTCCCCAATTTTTCATAAAGTTTAGAAGACGCGTTCCCCATGAATTTAACGTTTCATCTATGGTATATTTACGAGCAGATAGACTTCTCCTCTCAAATAAATCACCTTCGAATTTTTCGTCGAAATGGTTAAGTGACCCTATCCTTGAATTGAAGTCACCAGCTATTACAATTTTTGACATAGGGTGCTTCACTGATATTTCCAGTTACAAATCGTTTAATAAATTTAAGTATTCTACAATGTCATATTTAAAATTAACATAAACAAATATCAAAATAATGTTACTCATTCCATTTTGGATCTTCAGTGCAATCCATAGATTCGTGTTTTCAATAATTTCATTACGTATAGTTTGCTTGATATATATGTTGATTCCTCCGCTAGCTCTAACTTGTGACTTTTCCTTTGTTGCTTTAGCGGAGTAGCACTTATACTCCCTTAAAAATACTGGTACTATTTCTGAGTCTCTTCACAGCCAAGTTTCACTAAAACAGATTTTGTGGCTCTTCATCAAGTTCAGCAACGTGTTTAAATCCATTGCACTTTCAAACTATAATATTGATGGTACTGATGTCTGGAAAATATGTAGGTGGTACTTCTAGAATAAATTTTTCTGTGATGCCTTCGCCGGCTCGATGTAATCGTTCTGTCGTAACTCGTTTTTTGTATTTCTTTCGAATATATTTGTTTGCGGTGTTTCTGCTCTCTTTGGTAATTGCGGTTGTCGATCTTTTAATTTTTTTGTTTCTTTCTGTATAATCTGCTCTTGGCTTTATGTTTCTCCAGAGGATTGATATAAGAGTCTTTTACGGTCATTTTTCTTGTACGTTTGGCGTCTTTCTTTGTTTTGTAGCCTATTTCTAATGGAAGGTCTTCGTTTATAAACACTTTTGTACCCTTTAACTGTGTTCTGTTGCGCATTATAAGAGATTTAGTGCGATAATTTGATAAGCAAACTTTGATTGGCCTGGTTTTGATTTTGTTTGGCGTCTTTCTTTGTTTTGTAGCCTAATTTCTAATGGAAGGTCTTCGTTTATAAATACTTTTGTACCCTTTAACTGTATTCTGTTGCGCATTATAAGAGATTTAGTGCGATAATTTGATAAGCAAACTTTGATTGGCCTGGTTGCGGTGTTCTTCTTCCCAAGGCGGAATATTTAGTCTACTTCTGTATCTTTAACAGTTATTTTTAAATTGTGTTGGAAAAGTTTCAGCAATGTGTTATCAGATTCATTTTCTGGGAAGCCATGATTAATCGAGTTGTTCTTATTTACTTCTTTTTGTAGTATATTTATAATTGTTTGTTGTCCTTTTACTTTAACCTCTAATGCCGCGCATTTTCCATGTGTATTTGACCATATTTCCTTTAAATTCTCAGTTTTATTGTCTAAGTAATATAATAAAATAGTGACATTACATCAGATTTTTTAATAAAAAACGTTTGATGTATTAAAAAATACCTTAAATTAACGATACAAAACTTTATATTTATTCAAAAACTTTTTTGATCGAGTGGCTTTTCTCTTTTAGGTCATCGCAGTATCCATTTTAAGACATCCATAGAAGTCAACAAGCTTAGGATCCCACCTAATGCTTCACATAAGTTAGAGGAATTAACACCCTGAAACCATCTCTGATACCCTTGGAATCTTTATTATAAAATTATGTTGCCGTAATTTAGAATTCAAATAAAATACTTAAAACAAAAAAATTGATGTATAAATAAATTCATAATTAATAACTATTTAATTTATTTACTTGTTTTAAGTGTTTTATTTGTTCTAAATATATACGGCATAATTTTATAATAAAAGTTCCAACATAGTTATGCAAAAAGTATTATCTTCAAGTAGAGAAGCCAAACATATCACTGTATTTTTTGCTACTTTTTAAACGCTTGTACATATGCGAGTGATAAAAACAACCAAAAAGTTCTTGCAGTTTCTTGAAGTTGAAAGTAAGAACTAAGTATCCTGTAATTTTCAAACTTTGATTTTTACTGCCACACGTCCAAATTATAGCCTGAAATATACAAATTCTGCATGCGGAAGTTTAATCCCCATAGGTTTTCGTCTTTGGGACCCTAAAGAACATTTCCACAAAGTTTAAGCAAAATCTGAAATAGATTTTTTTTTAGAACAGCAACGATTTTTTTTTGGTGTTTCATATGGTATGACTCACCAGCGTCATGTTAAAACAAGAGTTTGAAAAATTTAACATTAAATCCATTATTTACATGAAAATCAGAATTAGTAAAATTTATCAACAATATATACATTTAATATACATACAAGTCTACGAACCCATAAAAATGATATCATTGATAATGTGGCTCGTATTTCTATTATTCTTCTTTTATCAGAAAAATGCAGTAATAATGATGAAGATATTCCTATACCTAATTTCAACTGTATAGGCAAATTGAAATGTTCTAATGTAAGAGCTGCGTAGCCATTTACCATAATCATAACAATCATTCATCTTTCGTCCTGTAACGTATAATTATTGTCTTGTATTTCAATAAGCAAAAATCATTGCACACACAAAATTATTGTCTTGTGAAAAGTGCGATCAAATATGCGACAGACTGACTTATATATATATATATATATATATATATATATGTATATATTTATACACATAAATATATATATATATATATATATATATATATATATATATATATATATATATATATATATATATATAATCTTTCTACTATATTTTTTATTAACACATTTTTTAAATGCCTCTCAAGCACTGTGCAATGGAGCAGGTTAGAAAACAGTGTAAGATCGATCGAACGAGAGCTACATCAGGCGAGTATTATATCAGCGATTCGTTACATGCTGAATATACACTCTGATCGGATTCTCAAACCGAGCCAAAAGAAGTATAACTTTAAAAAATAGTAATTATGGTCCAAAAAATCCATCTCAAATTTCTTTAAAATTTTCAAAATGTTTGCTATAAACGAATCGATAACAGTATTTGATAGATGACAATACGGATAAATACTATTCATATGTTTGTTCTTTTGTAAGGTATAGCTATGAATACGAATCATTCACATTATTCACTCGAATGGTATTAAAGCCTGCATTGATGTTGATATACCTTTTACCACCTTTCAAACGATATGGTAGATAGACGGCTGTTCAGACGTCACTTGGTGAGAAAATATTTTTTTAATACATCTGGCTTTTTCATTACGTTTTTTCTTTACAAATTACCCATTGAAATTTTTGTTCTAAAAAGTCATTTTGCCGTATATTTTTAGAAACTTATGCTGAATTAAAGTTTCAAAGAAAAAAATATTATCAAGTATCTATTGAAACTACATAGTATAGGATTCGTAAGCTTTTTGTAAAACGTTCATAGGCTAGGATATTCCAGCTGACTGTATTAGGTGCTAATGATGCGCGAAAAATTACCTGCATTAGGATTCAGGACAATAAAAGCTACCAATTACTAAAGGCTTGAAAGGAGATATTGTATTTATCCACGTGTGAGTACCATGGAGGATCTTT